>CASBWL010000327.1:1200000-1800000 GCA_949130495.1 Sambucus nigra | reverse complement strand
TTTTGTGCCACTTGTGGTCACGTCGATAGCCATCAGTGACTTACTCAAACTAATCGGCGTCGTTCAAGTTGGGCTATACAGCTTCGGGCACGAAATCTAAACTAACAAACTACACCAAGATACTACTACCAAAGACACTATGAGCGAAGATCATTCTGATATCATTTTGAAGGAAGTAGCAGAAGAAATTTACACGGCTACAACAGCTAGAATTATAGGGTTGCTCATTCTCCTTATCATTCATTCATAATACTAATAAGCTCCCAACAACATGAGAAAATACATGATATTTATAGGGCATCAAGAGCCTACGTGCCCAAGTTACTCAAATATGACAATATCCTAAACTGATTCTAATAAGCTCCTTGACTGTTGCTCCAACATGCAAATGTCATTCTGCCTTTAAAATAAAGGCAGAGTAAAGAAATGAGATGGGTGGTAGCAATATTTTCAGGGGAACCAAAGAGGATAACAACATAGTAAAACAATAAGGTCCCGTTTGGTTGTCCCAAAATTGTAAATTGGTCCACTTATAAATTGATCAATTTACAAATTGACTCATTAATTGTGTTTGATTTCATTAATGAAATGATTTATTAACTAACCCATTTTAGCTCCGGTCTAAAATCTGAAATTGGAGCATTTCGCAAAAAATGTGAAATGCATCCATTTGAAATAGCAGACACAAAAAAGTTCATCCGGTTGCTCCTAACCACCACCACCACCACCACGTTTCAATTTTAACTTTTTTTTGTGATTGAACCTTAACATATCAACATCAATTTCAGAATACCAAACATCGCCTAAAATTGGACTTAAACTCATTTCAAATCCCCTCATTTACAATTCACAACGAACCAATTTACATAATCAAATAATTTGCATAACCAAACTAGGCCTAACTAACTGCAAATTTTATATTTGGTGCACCTTTGGTTCCCAACCCTAAAAGGGCTCTCTCTCTCTCCCTCTCTCTCTCTCACGCACACGCGCGCACATGCCCTCTTACAACTTCCAACTCAAGGGCCTTTCAATCCCATCCTAACACCACTAATTATTGAAGTTGCAACACAATTCAATTTGTTAAACCAAAATATGTAATCATCGCCATCCAATTTGACATGGACCCTACAATCGCACTAGCTTTAACAACCGTAATGAATCACGCATTCATTGGTTACAAGTTACAACTACCGTCTGATGGAGCCGCATCTTACAAGTAAGAGAAATCGGATGCACCACCATAACCTCCATTTCAACCATTGCCACAAGATCATCAGTACAACACTCACCCCCTTCCTTCAGAGAGGTCCACAATAACCTCTCACCCTCTATTGAACAACTGACATGAAGAACCATCCCCACGAGTGAGAAGAACCGATCATAAGACCATAACTATGTCAAGTCTTAATTCATCATTTATTTTTGTAAACAAGAAGACGGAGTAGATTACATATTGTTAATGTATGTGAATACATAGAGGATGGGATCAAAATGCCTTCATCAACTCTATGCTCTACAGATACAAAGTCTTGAATGAATGGGTATTTTCTCTATGCATCTCTAAAAGAAGTAGGTGATGGAAATGGAATGGGGTGTGTCATCTCGACTGAAAACCATACGAACAAATAGAAAGATTCGAAGGAATGGCCCATGTGGTCTATGCTTCTATATATAAAATGGGTGATGGAAATAGGATCGGGTGAGTCATCTCAACAGAAAACCATATGGTGCCCAGCAAGGGGAGGTCATAACATTTAAAACCTAATGAATCGCCCATGAGTTGATGTACATGCAACACTCCCCCCTGCGACTCGAACCCATAACCTGGCTTCGATACCACTTGATATAAACAGGATCAGATATGACAAGACAGCTAAAAACATATGGCGCACGTGAGGGGAGGTACCACCTTTAATGGCGATGGCGTTCGAGCACAATAAGTCACCCATGATAATACATGGTTTACACAACAATGTTGCATCCCAAACACTCTCCCCAACTCATGACACCCATGCGACTCGAACCCATAACCTAGAACGGGATGACTTGTGCCATCTCAATTGAAAACCATTTGAAGTTCAGTGAGGGAAGGCCACACATTTTATGGAGTTGAGCCCAACGAGTCACCCATAAGATTACATGGCTTACAGAGTAATGTTGAATCTGTGATGTTCAAAGATTCAAGTCCTCGTCCAATGGAAAATTAAATGAAATTTGATCCAGATGGACACTTGGGCATTGGACTCTTATAAAAACATTAAGTAAATTACTTTTGGACTTTCTAGAATAGTTGAACTTAGTATCTTCCAAAGTGAGAACACTGGCTTTAGTATGAGGACCTTTTAAGGCCTAATTGGGCTAAAGGTTACACAATCTATTAGCAATTGCCTTTTGATATACAAATCGGATTACTAAGGAAGTTGCAAGGAGAAAATAAATGGGCTATGTGCTTTGTGCATCTGTAAATTAATAGGTTCAAGTTCAAGGCTATAATCCCTCATCCACTTGACAGCTGAATAAAAATTTAATAAAGAATAATGATACGAGCCCCAAACATATCCCCCAAAACTTCCACCAAGTGTTTGTAAATTGGGGTGGGTCCCACATATGGTACAAGCACTTAATGCATTTTGGGGGATGTGTTGGGATATGTTTTGGGACGCATAGTTACACCTTAATAAATGATCAGATGTGCATTGAATTTCCACTAAAAAAAAATAATTGGAGTGAATTAATTAAAGGTAAATCACAGTAAACCCCTTATACATTATTTCGGATTAACATATTGCACCCTTGAAAGAAAGACTACATAGTGAACCCACTTACCTATATTTAGCTCTCACGTTACCGAGTTTCATGTTTAGTCCAAAAATAAACCCAATCAGGCATCTGTAAGAACATTAAACATAAGTAAAGTTCTATTACTTGAATACCCTCTTCTTAATTAATAACGAAATAGATTAATTAACTATACTTTAGTAATAAAAATGAATAAATACTACAACTCAACTCATCATATATTTTGCTTAATTCTTGTCAGATTCACAAATCATATTCCTCCATTTGCTTCTGTCTAGCACAATAGCCTAAGTTGAAACCTTAAATTAATTACTTTTACATCAAATTAATTTAACTTCACACTAAAATAGCTCTAACTTGATAATCTATTAACCCTAACTAATTAAATTTGTACTTTAACACATCCGCCACCACCACCTATAGTTGTTAAAGGTGCGCCTAGACGCTAGGCGCAAGTGAGGCGCCTAGGGAGGACATAGGCGAGGCGGCTTGCAACAGGCGCGCGCATGAGGTTCCTAAGCACTAGGTGCACTTAGGCGCCAGGCGCAGACCTAGGCGCGCTTCATCTGTTTTCACTTTTGTGTTAACAGGCAACACGAACGGCTCCTCTCAAAAAAAAAATTCAAACGAATCAACAAAAGACAAAACCCAAACGACTCTTCTTCTCTCAACAAGACAACCTCCGACGAATGCTTTTGTGACCTCCGGCAAGAAAAAAATCAGGTATTTTCTTCTTTTTTTTCCTTTTTTCTGTATATTCTCAACAAAACGACTCCTCTTCTTCATTTTTTCTTTTTTTTTCCTTCTCTTCTCACAAAAAACTCCGACTGGCTTTTTTTCTTCTCCGACTTATCTTTTTTTCTGCCTTTTTTTCTTTTTTTTTTTCTTTTTCTGGTTTTTTTCTTCACCGACTCTGCCTTTTTTCTGCCCTTTTTTATTTTTTTCTTTTTTCTGCCTTTCTTCTTTTTTTCTGCCTTTTGTTTCCGTCTTCTCTGTTCTTTTTTTTTGTTTTGTTTTGTTTTCGTTCTTTATTGTTTGCTGTGAGAAAATAAAAATTATCAGCTAAGATATCATATCATAATGACTAAAAAAAAGAATTTCAGTTTAGTATATTTTCTGTTTAAATTCCAGAAGTCACAGAACATCAAAAAATAATCAGAAAAAAGAAGAAAAAATTGGAATCGTATTGTACTTCACTTTTTCATTGTGTTAATATCATTTATCCACTATAGTACATGTTAATATGTTTGTTATATTTTGGAATCTTAATTATCTCATTAAATTTATCACTGATGTCATGATATTAATATATTATAATTTTTGCACAAAGTGCGCCTAGCTTCGATCAGGCGCACGCCTCGCGCCTAGACTCGAGAGACACCATTGCGCCTGGGTGCGCCTTAAACAACTATGCCACCACCAAGCACCTATCACAACCTCTTAACACCCACTTGCACCAATGAGGAAAATTTACATAAACCACACGTCAAAGGCTCCTAAAATATCTAACACACACTTTTAGAGAGAGAAACAACTCTTCTCTATATTCCAAATCAAGGTCTACCTCAAATGAGGTTACAAGGGGTCTATTTATAAATGGGGAAGGGGAGCACTAAATGGGTCTCTAACTAATGTGGGACTCCCACTTTACAAATAAGTCTAATACCCATTTGTGCTCACCTATGTCCCAACTTACAAATAAACAACGAAACAAAATTAATAAAAATAAAGAAAAATAACAAAAAGAAAATAAAACTACTAATACGCCCAAAAAGGCAATAATGCCCTCGATTCACATCAATCTCCCCCTTTTAAGACCAAGCTCGTCCTCGAGCGTTAAAAATTAGGGATTCATGAGGAAAGTCCAAAAAAAAAATATTGGAACCAAAACTTGCGGGGGACCAACTATGCCTAGCTTCGATCAGGCGCACGCCTCGCGCCTAGACTCCAGAGACACCTTTGCGTCGGGTGAGCCTTGCGCCTTAAACAATTATGTCACCACCAAGCACCTATCACCACCTCTTAACACCCACTTGCACCAATGAGGAAAATTCCTTAATTACTTATTCTCTATTATACTTGGACTTAATTTTTCTCATGAATTGGCAATCATGCTTAATCTCATGACTGTTGAGAAAAGATTTGATGGACAAAATTATAGAATCTACTGCATTTCTACAAGCATAAGCTCTGTGCTCAAATCGACATATCTAATGGGCAAAGAGAGAGCCTGCACAATGATCATATGAGGTTTAAAGAGCCCACATTTTATTTTATTTTTTAGTGGGGGGTATAGAAAAAATTAAAATAAGAAATATAATATGGACCAATTAGATGATTGCAAAATTATCATCTCGTAAACATCGCATGGTGTAATTTATTATATTGGTGCATGGTGCACTTAACAATTTCATTGTTCTAAAGGTTATAACCACAGGACTTCTAAACATATTTAATTAAAGAAGAATTTATAAATAGATTGCAGATTATAAACTACATGTAATTATATATCTAGATTATACATATACAAGTTATACCTAATTAATACATATAAGTAGCTAAAACATCGGGAAATCGCAAAGGAATATAACGAGGGGTATTGAGTGTCAGCCAGTACTTCGACCAAGTCACCGATAACTAGGCCGAGTCAGCATTATTTATTTTATTTCACTGATTTGCGACTCGGACTCGATTCGGTGTTCTCCGATAGGTAGTCAACTCGGCCGAGTTGCCTCGTTTTCACTGATACTTTGAACCATGGCTATGATCAATGTTTTAAAAATCACTTGAGGCTTACGCCTCGAGACTCGCGGAATAATCGCTTTCAGGCTTAAGCCTCAAGGTTGAATTTGAGGTTTACACCTCGATGCGCCTCACACCTTTTTGCCGAGGCGTGGAAACAAAATTGTTTTTCTTCCATCACGAACTCTGTTTTTTTGTTGTTATTTTAATATATGTCGATAATTGGTATATATATATATATATATATATATATATATATACCTACTTTGAAGATAGTGCGGGTGAAGATAGTGCAACAATTAATTATATATATTCATACTTTGAAGATAGTGCGGGTGAAGATAGCGCAACAATTAATTATATATATACATACTTTGACGATAGTGCGGGTGAAGATAGTGCAACAATTAATTATATTTATTGACACATACATACTTTGAAGATAGTGCGGGTGAAGATAGTGCAACAATTAATTATATTTATTGACACATAATTGATATATATATATATATATACTAATGATCTGTGTTTTTTTTTTCTTTTCAAATTCATTGTTTTTAAAGGTTAAAGAGCTCTTCATTTTTCTAAAACTGCATTTAACTTAAAAAAGTTGTTGTTTTAATTTACTAACTCTTATTCTTTTTTCTTTTTTTTGTTTTAAATTCCACTTAACTTATACTGTTTACTATTTTAACTTAAAATAAATTTTTAAAAAATAACTAATATGTCATATTATAAAATAACCAATATGTGAATGAAACTATAAATTATGTAAATGAAAAAAAAAATGATTTTGCATTGATTGATTTATTGTCATATTGTAAAATAACCAATATGTTAAAATTGCTTTTATCAAATTATTTAGGAAAAAAAGTCATCTCGGGGGAACAAAAAAATATTTAACTATGTGAGAAAGTCCTCAAAGATTTTTTTTGCAATTTTATTTTATATTTCTTTGTTATTTTAATTTTTATTGTTTTATTAGTATTATTTTGCTCTTTTTATTTTTTGGGTGAGGCTTACGCCTCGGCTCACCTTTCCTTCTTAAACATTGGCTATGATCGACATATCATTCTCATATGGATCTATTGCTTTTTGAATTTTGTCTCTTTTCTGTTGGGGCAACTTACTCTCTTTCCATGCCTCTTATGGCCATCTATATAAATTTCTCTCACAAAGTGGAGAAAAATAAAAACAGAGCATAGAGTCTATATTGAAAAGCGTAATCATATTCATACCTTATAAATAGCTATATAGTAATGCTCAGATTATTTATTAAAAAAAAATACTTTCCGAGTTCACATTAAGAAGGCATGGACACAAGGATATATGCATACTAAGGTTCTGGTAATCATGCCTTTCTAGCTCGAAGATTGCATCGCAACAGATGAATATTTTTCCAGTAAATTAACCTTAAAAAATGGCTAATGAGGATGATGCGAGTCAAGTAAACTATTGACATGACATTATTTGAAATTATTTTAAAAGAGAAGAAGGCTGAAATCTCTGTTTTGAAAACTCTGTTTTACACGAATCAATTATTCTTTACAGAAAACTCTGTTTTGAAATCATAATGTATACATTCCATGGTTTATTATGATAGCTAAAAAGACATGGAACAGCCCTTTTAGCAGCCTCAGTATGATATCAGGGACCTATGGGAACACAAGAACTTCAATGAAAACCCTGTAAGTATTTCCTGTAATTGTTAGAGCAAAACAAATCTATAAACTTCAGGAATATTATATTTTTACCATCTTAACTCCTTGCAAGTGCTTGTAAGTTCTAAAGAGAGAAAAACTTTAGATTCTACTTTTACCATCTTAACTCCTTGCAAGTGTATGTAAGTTCAAATGATAGGGGAAAAAGGGCTCGATGATATACTAAAGCATATAACAGTCCCTTGTATGGTGCATTTCATTCTACAATCAACGACTATCAGAGACATCCTCCCTCGCCACCTTAATGCACGGTGTGGCATGCTGACATTGCATTTGGAAGACTTAATAATAGCAACTAGCATCGACCCTGTTCACAAATTCACAGATTATACCAGTGTTTTAAAAGGCGTGCATAGGCGGCGCCAATGCGTGCCTATGCGTGATGCTTTTAAGAAACACAACACATGAGGGGTAGGCGAGCGCAACGCTTTTTTAAGGCGGTCAACGGGGTGAGGCGCGCATAGGCGTGCAATGCGCGCTTTTTTTTTTTATTGCTGAAATCATTTTTTTTATGTCTGAGTTAAAATGACGCCGTTTTGGGTAAAAAGCATACAAATTTTTTTTATTTTTTTCAGTTTCTTATCTACTATACTAATCTAACACTAACCAATGTTTAAAAGGCGTTTGAGGCTTACGCCTCGAGGCTCGCCTTCAGGCGAGGCGGGCAAAGAATGCCTCGAGGCTTAAGCCTCATGGTTGAATTTGAGGCTTACGCCTCGATGCGCCTCACACCTTTTTGCTGAGGAGCCAAAAAAAAACTCTTTTTCTCCTTCACGAAGTCTGTTTTTTTAAAGGATAAAATTCTTTATTTTTCTAAAATTGCACTTAACTTAAGAAAAAAATGTTGTTTCAATCTACAAACTCTTATTCTTTTTTATACTATTTACTATTGTAACTTGTAAGAAATTTTTAAAAAATAACCAATGTGAATGAAACTTAAAAAACTGATTTTGTCAATTTGATTTTTCATTGATTAATTTATTGTCAAATTATTAAATAACCAATGTGAATGAAACTAAAAAAAAAGATTTGGTCAATTTGATTTTGCATTAATTAATTTATTGTCATATTAAAAAAATTAACAATATGTAAAAAAGTCATCTCGGGGGAACAAAAAATGTTTAACTATGTGAGAAAGTCCTCAAAGATGTTTTTTTTTGCAGTTTTATTTTATATTTCTTTGTTACTTTTTTTTTTTGGTTTTATTAGTATTTTTTTAATATTATTTTGCTCCTTTTGGGGGGGTGAGCCTTACGCCTCAATACGCCTCGCACCTTTTTAAACATTGACCCCTCCCCCCCCCCCCCCACCACCAAACAAAACCCCGATCAGACAAACCGAAAGGTAAAAAAACCAAGAACCCTAACTTCTCCCACCGGCCATCAATCTTCTTCAACCGGCCATCTTTGACACCAACAGACCTTCCCCTCCCTCTCTGTAAGTTTTTTTTTCATTTTTGTAAAAAATTGTTATAATTTGTCTCCATATTTGTTGTCCTTATGGAGCATATGGATATGGGAAAAGGGTATACCAAATACGAATATAATTTCAAATTTCAAGGTATGTTTTATTTTATTGATAATTTTGATTGCATGTTTTTTATTATGTTTTTTATATGTAAGTTATGCTTATATTTCTACTTTTATTATTTTACAAATTTGGGTATAATTAAAAAATATTAAAAAAAAGGCAAAACACCTTTTCACGCATAGGCTTCGTCTAGGCGCGCCTAAGCTCCTAATGCTTGATGCTTGAACTCCACGCATCGATCACGCAATCATGCCTTTCTAGCTAGAAGATTGCATCGCAACAGATGAATATTTTCAAAATATTTTTCCAGTAAATTAACCTTAAAAAATGGCTAATGAGGATGATGCGAGTCAAGTAAACTATTGACATGACATTATTCGAAATTATTTTAAAAGAGAAGAAGGCTGAAATCTTACACGAATCAAGTATTCTTTACATAAAACTCTGTTTGAAATCGTAATGTATACATTCCATGGTTTATTATGATAGCTAAAAAGACATGGAACAGCCCTTTTAGCAGCCTCAGTATGATATCTAGGACCAATGGGAACACAAGAACTTCAATGAAAACCCTGTAAGTATTTCCTGTAATTGTTAGAGCAAAACAAATCTATAAACTTCAGGAATATTATATTTTTACCATCTTAACTCCTTGCAAGTGCTTGTAAGTTCTAAAGAGAGAAAAACTTTAGATTCTACTTTTACCATCTTAACTCCTTGCAAGTGTATGTAAGTTCTAATGATAGGGGGAAAAGGGCTCTATGATATACTAAAGCATATAAGTTGTAACAGTCCCTTGTATGGTGAATTTCATTCTACAATCAACAACTATCAGAGACCTCCTCCCTCGCAACCTTAATGTATGGGTGTGGCATGCCAACATTGCATTTGGAAGACTTAATAATAGCAACTAGCATCGACCCTGTTCACAACTTCACAGATTATACCAGTGTTCTAAAAGGCGCGCATAGGCGGCGCCAATGCGCGCCTATGCGTGATGCTTTTAAGAAACGCAACACATAAGGGGTAGGCGAGGGCAACGCTTTTTTAAGGCGGTCAATGGGGTGAGGTACGCATAGGCGTGCAATGCGCTCTTTTTTTATTTTATTTTATTAATATTTTTTATTACTGAAATCATTTTTTTTATGTCCGAGTTAAAATGACGTCGTTTTGGGTAAAAAGCATACAAATTTTTTTTATTTTTTTCAGTTTCTTATCTACTATACTAATCTAACACTAACCATTGTTTAAAAAGGCGTTTGAGGCTTACGCCTCGAGGCTCACCTCCAGGCGAGGCGGGCAAAGAATGCCTCGAGGCTTAAACCTCATGGTTGAATTTGAGGTTTACACCTCAATGCGCCTCACACCTTTTTGCTGAGGAGCGGAAAAAAAAAAACTCTCTTCCTTCACGAAGCCTGTTTTTTTAAAGGATAAAGTTCTTTATTTTTCTAAAATTGCACTTAAATTAAGAAAAAAATGTTGTTTTAATCTACCAATTGTTATTCTTTTTTATACTATTTACTATTGTAACTTGTAAGAAAATTTTCAAAAATAACCAATGTGAATGAAACTTAAAAAATTGATTTTGACAATTTGATTTTGCATTGATTAATTTGTTGTCAAATTTTTAAATAACCAGTGCGAATGAAACTAAAAAAAATGATTTGGTCAATTTGATTTTGCATGAACTAATTTATTGTCATATTAAAAAATTAACAATATGTAAAAAAGTCATCTCGGGGGAACAAAAAAATGTTTAACTATGTGAGAAAGTCTTTATTTGTTGTCCTTATGGAGCATATGGATATGGGAAAAGGGTATACCAAATACGAATATAATTTCAAATTTCAAGGTATGTTTTATTTTATTCGTAATTTTGATTGCATGTTTATGATTATGTTTTTTTTATGTAAGCTATGCTTATATTTCTACTTTTATTATTTTACAAATTTGGGTATAATTAAAAAATATTACAAAAAAAAAAGGAAAAACGCATTTTCACGCATAGGCTTCGTTTAGGCGTGCTTAGGCGCCTAATGCTTGACCTCTAAGGCTCCTAATGCTTGATGCTTGGATTATACTGTACAGACATAGGAACTACTATGTTGCTTTATGCCATTATGCTCTATGAATGTTCCCAAGTAATTAGAAAAACTAGATTCCTCACAATCCCTACTGATTCTAATCATTTAATAGTGATATTATGATATTACATCCCCATTCAAGTGTTATACCTACAAACTTCCTAAGGGCCAACCTTTTAGGTCAATGGTAGGTATAATCTCAAGTGGGGGCAGCTGTCCCCACTGAGATTTCGAAAATTATGTATATGCAGTGGTTCAAAAAATTAGTAGGAGCCTCTATGTTTGTAAAGTAAAATGCAAAAAACATACCTTTTCAAAGCATAAAGTGAAAAAACTGAAATTTCTAGCATTTTGACCTTATGGAATGGCTCTCGCCTTCCTTTCTTAAATCAAAAAAACCAAGGTTCTAAAAGGCGCGAGGCGTGGTCGATGCGTAGAGGTCAAGCCTCAAGCCTTAGTAGGCGCGCCTAGGCGTAAAAATGCGTTTTTCCTTTTTTTATTATTTTTATTATTCCAAGGCTAGTAATATAATAAAATAGTACATACCTTGAATTTTGAAAATATATCCATATGTTTGGTAGCCATCTTTCTCATATTCATGCTCCATAACCAATATTTATCAACTAATCCTTTGTTTTTAAAAAAAAAGTGTGCCTCAAGTCTTTTACCAAGAATAAGGCGTAATAAGGCGTAGGCGATGCATTTCTCTCAAGCCTCAAGCCTAGGCGGAGCCTAGGCGGGCCTTTTAGAACAGAGAAAAAAACACAAAACTCAAACACTACTTTCTCCTGTTTAGCGACTCATTTGTACATTTACCTTCGCTTCCACCCCGCTATATATTTAAGAAAAAGCTAAAATAACACACACCCATTCCCCACCCCACACAAAATGTAAAAATCCTTAATCAGGTCTTGCTCACCAAGACTATAAACAACCTATGGACGTAAACGCGACAAATTAACACACGAGAACAATCACAATATTAAAATAAACCAATTTCTCTCTACTAAATGTAATGTCTAATCAATGAGGAGTACAAGAGTTTATATAGTATTGGGAATGTGCCTAGGGCAACACTTAAAAAAGACTAAAAGACTAAAAAGGACAAGAAAGATTCCAATCATTTATAACATAGGGCTTGTATCATCAAAAAATTAAGAGCAACTACTATAAAAGTGGTAAAAACATGCGAAGAGAAATAAATAAATAAATAATAATAATAATTAAAAAAAACTGAATAGCCGAATTACTCCAATGAAAAATATTCCTTTCTAGCCTCGAATACGCCAATCCACCCGAGTACGGAAGAGCTCACCCACGAGGCCAAAGGTGGAATCCTGAGCTACCAAGGCCTCACACACCTCTCTTGGATCCTCTAACTCAACCGCTTCTTCGTCGTCAACCATTAGAATGGATTGCCTCTTCTTCTTGGGTCACTCACATGCCTAATATCCTGTCAGAACACCCTCATAGAATTTTAACCCTCGTAAAATTTTAAGGGTCCAACAGGCTGCCCATCTTAGGCCTTTGAAGGTCTTGAAATGATCGACTGAGAAAACGTATATGTCCAAGGAAGTACTCCTCAAGACGAAGTGCATACTCGATGGCCTCAATGGCCTTCCCCAAGGATGGCCACGAAGTGCATGAAAGTTGATATTCCTCGTAGCTAAGAACTAAAAATGGGTGAAGAGGCCATGCTTGTAAGAGTGAGGGATAAAGGCCTCTTGAAGTAATTGCCACATAATCGGCCACGTGTGCACCGGCTCCAATCCTTCCGCCTCACGTCATCTCAACTCATTCCACCACACCCGCGCATAATCTTGAAATTTGGTGGCAACCAATCTCACGCACTTTATTCCCTTAGAGGTCCTTTTACTCCAAAACTTACTCTATTGCATATAGCCAATCAACAAAAGCATTCGGTTCATCCTCCCATCATATACGCACCTCCATCGGAATATTGTCATGCAAACTCTTGGCCAAAAGCCCCAAGGTTGGTCGAAGAGTCCTGGCCCATATCATCGATCCCAAACTCATAGTCGTCATCCGCATCAACCACCCTACTACACATCGCCTCCTCCCCCCAATGGGGGCGTGCTGCGGCCTTATAGGAGGCCTTCGTCCCTAAGCATCACGAAAGGGGAAAACACACATCTTATTCCCAATCTCAAACAAAAATAACCCTCGCGTCAATCGAACAAGACAAAGAATCCTACCTGTGAACTCAAGACCTCATATAAGGGTCGGTCGATCCTCCACTCGTCTCGATCGAGCAAAAAATTGGGTCAACGTTACCAGATCAACCTCGGGGGAGTATCTCATCACCATACTCCATCCCCACAAACTCTCTAAATACAAGTACCTAGTGGTGGAGATTGTTGCACCAAGTTTCAAACCCTTCTTCCACAGTCCCCCCCCTCAATAAATTTTGGATCGGAGGGGGTTGAAAATGTTGAGTGCGCATCGAGTGCTACTCTAAGGAGTTTGATTGGGGTCCAACCCGTGAGAATAACATCTGAGTCCGAAAATGGGCGGGGTTGTGCGATGCACAAGTGGTCAGCTCGTGGAGGACGACCCCACCTTTGACCTGGCATATATGTAGTCGTTGAGGGTGGTTGAGGGATGGGGTTCCCTCGAAGGAAGCTTTCCATCCCTTAAAGGAGCATCAGAAATGGCTAATGGGGCATTTTCTTTGTCACGATGATCGTAAGACAACCCCCAGTGGTTTGCGCAAGTAACAACAAAACCACTTAGGGTTCATGGCTTGAGTGGCAACGGCCGGAGGGAGTTCTTTAGAGGATCGCGACCCGCCTAAAGGTTTCCATCTGAGTCAGCGACCAACCAGAACTACCCCTTGCTTCGCGACTCTGATATGAAGGTTTCCTCGCAACCCTAGGTCACGATCTAAGGTTCGTTACGTTTAGATCTTACCTGCATGGGAATGAAGTTTGGGGGGAGGGATAAGATCGCAACGGACTGTGGGTGGTTCTGATGGCGGCCTGTTGGGCAATGTTATTGGAAATGAGGCAGCAACAGTCGAATTGATTGTGGTGGTGATGATATTGTCGTAGCTCAGTCCTAATTTCAGCCATGAATGTACTCGTGGACTCTTTTAGGGTCGCCACGCTCGTGTCCATTCTAATTTATTGCACTTTCTTAGGCTCTATTTGAAGTTGTTATAATTTGTGTTATACTACTACTAAAACAACTACAACTTGGGACTTGTGGCTCTGATACCAATTTAACGTAAACACAAGCGCAAGCACAATATTGAAATAACTCCCTTATATCTTTTAAATGTGATGTCTATTCAAAGAGTAATACAAAAGTTTATAAAGCCATGGGAAGTGTGCTTAGGACACCACTAATAAAAAGTCAAAAAGACTAAAAGGAAGATTGTAGGCCTAGCAGTTTATAACATAGGAGCTAAGGCTTGCATCATCAAAACAATAATAAAAGAGCAATTATACGATAAAAGTGCTAAAACATGAAAATAACCACAAAGAGAAACAAAACCCCTAAAATATCTTAATCATTTAAATGACAAAAATGCTCCTTTAGCCTCAAATACGTCACCTATGCTACATTGAAATAAATAGTTGCCTACACAAACAATCAAATAGTAAGGCTTCATAATCTGAAAATGAGATTTGAAGTCTAAAATCTAAATTCCAGAAGATGTGTTTGTTTTATGTTTGAATGAAGTTGTGAATGTGAATCATTGTATTTAGTTAATATATATATATATATATATATATATATATATATATATATATATATAGAGAGAGAGAGAGAGAGAGAGGGAGAGGCAGGCACTTGTGCACACTAAGTTTGCAAACGTGCTGGCGCACACCAATTTTTTTAAAGTATTAAAAAAAAAATTGAGTTGATTTTTTTTTATGTGATATTTAAACATTTCAACCTATGAAGCATCGATTCTTCAAAAATAGCCTCGAGTCCGAATCCGATTCTTCTGAGGTGTGGGTGCAGTCCCGATTCGGCCCTGATTCGCCCCAAGAAGAATAGATGGGGAAAAAAAATTCCGATTCGTTTTGGATTCGGCAATGATTCGTTTCTTGATTCGTTTTTTAATAAAAAATAAGTTGTGTAAAAGTGGTAATTGAGTTATATGGTGATGGGGCACCGTGGCTTGACACGAGGATGGTGATGGGGATGAGGATGTGGTCATTGAAGATGTTTAAAGTGGTAGTTGAGTTATATGGCCATTGAAATGGTGTTAAAGGGTGGGGGGTATCGTTTGTTCTTGTAAAACTATCTTTTAGTTATGATTCACCTAAGAAGTTGATGATGCATATATAGTGTTTTGATTTGTAAATCCTTCTACTAAATAATTGGTACATAAATCATATGATGTTTTTCTTATGGTACTTAGTTGATTCTCCTGCTACTTTACTTTTCAATTATAATTTAATTATTGTTCACATTTAGTTGTTGATTTTATTATGGCGCATGTTTTCTAACTGTAAAAATTGATATATACAATAAAGAATAATAATTTTTATATTATATTAATTTATTTTTCTTGCCGCACCCGCACCCTATTTTTTCAAAAAAATTCGAATCGTCGCACCCGCATCCGTGTTTCATAGATTTCAATGGACCCATATAAAAAAATCAGCTCAAAAAAAAAAATCGGTCAAACTTTCGCAGCTTTTAAAGTGCTTAAAGGCAGCGAAAGTTTGACTGATTTTTTAAAAATAGCAAAAAAAAAAAATTTGCTCTGATTTTTTTTATATGGATCCCTTGAAATGTTTAAATATCACACACAAAAAAATCAATTCAAATATATTTTTTTTATTATTTTAAAAAAATGATGTGCAAACTTAATATGCACGGGAGATTATATATATATATATAGAAAGGATCTCATGCATACCCAGTTTGCATACCCTCCGTGCGGACCATTTTTTTAAAATAGTAAAAAAAATAATTTTGGGCTAATTTTTTTTTATGGTTTTTAAACATTTTAGTAGGACCATGAAAAAATAATCAGCTCAAAATGAATTGTTTTGCGATTTTAAAAAAATCGGTCAAACTTTGTCAGTTTTTAAGTTGTTTTTAAGTTGTTAAAAACTGACAAAGTTTGACCGATTTTTTTAAAATAGCAAAAAAAATCATTTTGAGTTGAATTTTTTTTTATGGTCCTACTAAAATGTTTAAAAACAACAAGCAAAAAATTTGTTCAAAAATATTTTTTTTACTATTTTATCAAAAATGGTCCGCGCCAGCGATATGCAAACTAGGGTATGCATCAGAACTGCTCTCTCTTTATATATATATGATAGTGCAAATATAGCACCCCTACCGCGGATGGTATCTTGCACTGCATATGCTTACATTCCGCGGCCCCTAGCAACATCAGGCGCGGCTCTACTGAACTCGGGGTGCGGCCCCCGAATAAGGGGCGCGGCCCTCCTCATCACAGGGCGCGGCACCCTTCAACACGCCGCGGAACCTCCCAATACAGGGCGCGGCACCTTCGGCTCTAGCTTGCTAGGGTGCGGCACTTTGTGTTTGCCTTACAAGCCACATTCCTCTCCATTACAACTCCCGACTTTATTCTCTCTGTACACAACCTCAGCATACAACTTGAGGGCTGCTCATCCACATCGCAACTACCTCTCCGGCAAACCGGAATCATCCATTATCATGTACTCTCCTTTATTCTCATACTTGTACGCCTCTTTAGGCTCGATTATATTGTACAATACATCACGTATAATGAGAGCGGAGCAAAACAGTGGACGTAGGCCTATTTTAGGGGCTGAACCACTCTATATCTTGTTTTCTCTCTATTTACTCGCTGTCTATCAATTGTATACTTTACTCTTGACTTGCTGGTACGAGAACGACAAGTGGACGATTTCTCGTATCATCAATATATACACACACACACACACACATATATATATATAGACTACCCCTAAGTATTTTAATTATCTTCAAAACAAACATCATTCGATACCTCTCAAGTCTTTGAATGGTTATAGTAAAAACTAAAAACAAGTGACCCCTAACTAAACAAGCATGATGATGATATGTTTACAAACAAATCAACAATTAATGACCATCAATGCAAAAATAACAAATGAACGCAAAAATTACCTCTTGATGATCCAAACTCCCATTATCCCCACCATCCTCTTTATCATCTTCCTCTTCCTCTTCCTCTTCCTCTCCCTCTCCCTCCACTTCTTCTTGATTGTCTCGCTCATTCCCAACCCAATCCCTCTCATCCACACCCAACCTCTGCTGCTCCCTCCTAATCTTCTCCACCAAAATCCCCTCCTCAGCCCTTCTCATCAACGTATCCGACCACCGTTCCCCCGGCCTCGCCATTCTCCTCCCACTCATATCCTGAAACTGCCCCACATACTCATGATGCAAATAAGGCTCCCTCTCTCTCATTGCATCCTCAGAAAAATACTGCCCATCGCATATCAATTTGTCCATGTAAGCTCGCCTGCGATTCTTAATCTTCACTGACCTCGACCTCAATTCATCCTCGGACGGATTAATGACGCTACGCAGGTGATTTAAATGCCAATTCACCTCATAATCTTCCCTCAATACATCAAATTCACTAAGCTCTGCTAATGTCAAGTGTGGTCCGTAACGCTCTGGAAATTAAACCCATAACAACAACATTACTCACAAAATTAAGAATCAAATAAATACAATACAAAGTCGTGTCGCGTAAAAATTAGTATAGTGGACATATTGTTATATAGAGTATTGTGTGCGCGTCCAAAAAATAGAAATTGTTATAGACAGAGCGGTTCAGGAGCGGACTCAAAGAACGGGTTTACTAACGGGGCCGTTAGTAAACCCGTTCTTTGAGTCCGCTCCTGAACGGATCCGATGTTATAGATATGTATGTATGTATGTATATACCTAAGAAGAGGGGGACGTCGCGAGAAAGGAGATTGAGGAGAAGGGATTTGCGTTGGGAAGAATTGAGGGCAGAGGATTGAAGAGAACGAGGGAAATAGAGGGTTTCTAGCTCAGATAGTCTTTCTGATATGCTTTCCATGCCTTTACTCCTCCTTGTTGGCTCCTCCTCTTGATGACCACGTACTTGTAACCAGGGTTCCTAAAAAATCATATGCACGTGTTTAGCCCCGGCAACTGGTCGGAGCGGGATCAGGTTTAAGGAGATTCAGATTCGTGTAATCAGATCTTTATCGGGTTCGGATTCAACTCTTCATCAGGTCTAAAATATTGAATCCAGACCCGGATCCGTTCGAATCTTCGGATCTCGAGTTCGGGCCTACAATATTTTGTAATGTATTAAAGAATATTATTGGTATAAATAAAACGTATATTATTTATATTTATTATATACATAAATATATATCTTTATATATACTACTTACATATTATATTGATAAGATATATTTATAAATATAAATAAATTTATAGTATATGTATAAAAATAATAATGTACAATTCGGGTCGGGTTCGGATTTTGTATAAGATCCAGACCCTACCCGTTTAATAAACGGGTCTTCGAGTATTCGGGTCTTCGGATCTCGAGTCCAAAAAAATATGCTCAGACCCTATTATACGGATCGGGTCTGGATCGGGTCCGAATCCAGACCCGACCCATTGACAGCCTACACGTGTTCGTATCAACTCGTGTCTTAAAGGTAGAGATTGATTAAGACTTTTTGTATATAACATTTTTGTGTTAATCTTATCAAATCTAATTTAATATATAATATAAAAAATAGTGTCTCTATGAAATATTTCGCTCCGTGTCTGTACTAAGGATGTGTTTGATAAATAAGATGGAAAATAAGCGTTAAGAGTCAATTTCAATTGAATTGAAAACTTGGAAATATTTTCCATGAAAAAAATTTGTTAGAGTCCATTTGATAGAAAACTGGGAAAATGCAAATGATTCCAAGACATTTGATTCCAGGGCAAACAATTCCAAGGCAAATGAATATTTTCCAACATTCCAACTTGTGTCTGTTTGATACAAGTTGGAAAATCATCAATTTTCCACATTTTCTATCAAACGCAAAAGCTGGAAAATAGATATAAAAGTGGGAAAATTTGTTTACGGAATATATATATATATAATAAATATATATTATTAAATATACAAAATATATGAATATATATTATATTATTTGCGGAATATATATATTCCATATATACAAAATATATGAATATATATTATATTATTTGCGGAATATATATATTCCATATATATATTCCGAAAATTAATATAATTTGCGGAAGATATACATTCCGTAAATTATTATTAATTTTCGGAATATTCATATATTTTGTATATTTTTCCGGAAATTAATAATAATTTACGAAATATATATATTCCGCAAATAATATAATATATATTCATATATTCATATATTAAATATAATAATATATTTAATATATGAATATATTTCGTAAATAAAATATTATATTTTCATAGATTTTGTACATTTAATAATATAAAAATAAAAATCTATTATATTATTAAATATAATAGATTTTTATATTATTAAATGTACAAAATCTATTAAATATAAAAAATCTATGAAAATATAATATATTATTTACGGAATATATGAATATATATTATATTATATACTGAATATATTAAATATATATTATTTACAGAATATATACATAATATTATATTTTGTATATATATATATATATATATATATATATATATATATTATTTACAGAATATATACATATATATTATGTATTTATGAATATATACATATATATAATATACGTATACAATATAATATGTATGTATATATACATATATACATATACAATATAATATACACATATATAATATACATATACAATATGAATATATATGCAGAATAATGTATATATACACATATATAATATACATTATTCTGTATATTATATATGTATATTATAATGTATATATTATAATGTATATATATACATTATAATGTATATATATATTATAATGTATATATTATAATGTAATAATATATATATACATTATAATGTATATATATATATATATATATTATAATGTATATATTATTATAATATATGTATATATTATAATATATATATATATATATATATTATAATATACATAATGTATATTATATTATAATATACATAATGTATATATACAGAATAATGTATATTATATATGTGTATATATACATTATTCTGTATATATATATATATATATATATGTGTGTACATATACATTATTCTGTATATATATTCATATTGTATATGTATATTATATATGTGTATATTATTATGTATATGTATATTATATATATGTATATATACATAATATAATATACGTATATTATATATATGTATATATACATAATATAATATACGTATATTATATTATGTATATATACATAATATAATATACATATACATAATATATATGTATATATTTTGTAAATAATATATATTAAATATAAGGAATATATGAAATATACAAAATTTACGAAATATAAATATATATTAAAATATATGAATTATATAAATTATATAAATGTACGAAATATATAAATATATGAAATATATATAAATATACGAAATATACGCAATATACATATATGTGCTAAAATATATAAAATATACGAAATATATATTAAAATATACGAAATATATATATTTATATATTTAGTAACAATATATATTTATATATTTATGAAATATATAGAGTTATAAAAAAAAATTGGTTTCAAGTGATTTGCCGCCCAAAGGTGGCAAACAAAAACCTGACCCCCCCCCCCCCAAAGAATTGAATTCCACCCTAGGGTGGCAAATTATGCTTAAGGGGTGTTGTACATAGAAAACAAATTCCAGGGCAAATCACTTGAATTCCACCTAGTGTTGTTTGACTGCAGTTATTTTCTAGGTGGAAAATGTTCTATTTTTCCATTTTTTATGTGTTTGATTTCCAATATTTTCCATGAAAAAAAATAGAAAATATATATATAAAAATAGAAAATTAATAAAAATTCGAGAAAATTAGTAAAAATAACCTGAAAATTAGAAAAAACACAAAAAAATGAATAAAAATAAAAAAAATAAAAATTACAGAAAATGAATAAAAAATCATAAAATAAATATTAACCCCAAAATGAATTTTAAAAAAATATTAAAAAAAACAAAAAATATGTATTAAGATTATTAAGAAAAAAAATGAATAAAAACTAAATCCACCACGCCCCACGCCTCCCAACTGTTTCATCCCCCCTGTAGCCAAGTCTGTTCTTTTTATTTAATTCTCTTGTTTTTTTAATTTTTTTCAAATATTTGCATTTTTATTAGTTTTCTAGGGTATTTATTCATTTCCATTTTTTAGCGCTTTTATATATTCTTTTATTTATTCTTAATTAATAAATTTCTGACTTATAAATTAAATTTTGCATTTTTTTAAATTATTTCAAGGCTTAATATTTATATTCTATTTTTTACTCATTTTCTTTATTTTTTTCATTATTTTCATTTTTTATTGATTTTTTTACCTTTTTCTTTATTTTCTGGTGTTTTTTTAAATAATTCTGGAACTAAAATTTATTTTATGTATTTATTTTCATTTTCTGTATTTTTTAAAATTTCTAAGCGTTTATTTAATTTTACTTTTTTTGTTTTCTTAATTAATAAGTTTTTAACTTTTTAATAAATTTTTGGGTGTTTTTTTAAATTAATTTTGGGGTTAATATTTATTTTCTTTTTTTATCCACTTTCTGTATTTTTTATAATTATTTTTGGGGTTTTATTCATTTTTTGGATTTTTTTCATTATTTTTTGGGTTTTATTCACTTTTTGTATTTTCTTTCATTAATTTTGGGTTTTTATTCACTTTCTGTAAAAAAATTCCATTATTTTTAGGTTTAATCACTTTCTAGATTTTTTTAATTATTTTTGAGTTTTTATTCATTTTCTGAATTTTTTTTTCATTATTTTTGGGGCTTTATTCACTTTCTGCATTTTTTCATTATTTTTGGGTTTTTATTCACTTTCTGAAAAAAAATTCATTATTTTTTGGTTTTTATTCATTTTCTGGATTTTTTTTCATTAATTTTGGATTTTTATTCATTTTCTGGATTTTTTTCATTTTTGGGGGGATTTATTCACTTTCTGTATATTTTTAATTATTTTTGGGCTTTTATTCACTTTCTGAATCTTTTGTCATTATTTTTGGGTTTTTATTCATTTTACTTGATTTTTTCATTTTGGGGGGAGTTTTATTCACCTTCTGTATTTTTTTCATTATTTTTGGATTTTTATTCACTTTCTAGATTTTTTTCATTATTTTTGGGGTTTTATTAATTTGTTTTTATTTTTTTCATCATTTTTGGGGTTTTATTCACTTTCTGGATTTTTTTCATTATTTTTGGGATTTTATTCACTTTATATATTTTTTTCATTATTTTGGGGGTTGTATTCAATTTATGTATTTTTTTCATTATTTTTTGATTTTTATTCATTTTTCGAATTTTTTTCATTATTTTTGGGTTTTATTCACTTTCTTGATTTTTTATCATTATTTTTGGGTTTTTATTGACTTTCTAGATTTTTTTCATTATTTTTTTATTTTTATTCATTTGCTAGATTTCTTTCATTATTTTGGGTTTTTTTTTATTCATTTTCTAGATTTTTTTCATTATTTTTGGGTTTTATTCATTTTTATTTTTTTCATTATTTTTGGGTTTTTATTCACTTTCTAGATTTTTTTTGTCATTAGTTTTGGGGTTTTATTCACTTTCTGTATTTTTTTCATTATTTTTGGATTTTTATTCACTTTCTGAAATTTTTTTCATGATTTTTGGGTTTTTATTCATTTTCTAGATTTTTTATTAATTTTTCTAGTGTGACAATTCTTTTTTCCTAGAAAATGAATAATAAGGTGGGAAGTGGTTTTTTAATTCCACATTTTTGTGAAAAAAATGGTTACGTGACTTGTTTTAAGGAAATCAATTCCATGAAAAATTTTGTTTATTAAACATCCAAAAGGTGGAAAATGATTCCATATATTGTAGTTTCCATGGAAAACTAGTGTTATCAAACACACCATAATTTCTTCAATCTAATAAGAGATAGTCTCCTGTTTGGCCTTTCCCTTAAACTTCGTTCCGTCTCCGTTCAACGATAACTCTTTAAAGAAAACACTACATAAATATTACTCTATGCCCCTTCTCCTACCTCCAGTTCCCATTCCCGAAATCTCCGTATCTTCACACATATTCCCTTCTTGCAATATAAATATGTGCTCAGTGAATGACATCAATGCACCGTCCTTTTTTGAGATCATTTGGTCATTCATAATAAGGTATTTGGTTTGCTATGTGTTTATGCGTTGGTCTTATATATTTTTTAAAATCATTTCCTCATTCGCATCTTCGTAGCTGTGTAATCATATATTTGGTTATCTTCCACCGAAATCGTAACAGATTTTTTATTTGAATTTGGTTAGTGATTTACATTTCTTAAATTATGTATGAGTTTTTTCCCAGCGTGCTCTCAATTTCTCCACCAATTGTATTACCTAAACCAACTGAACTAAAGGCCTAACGGTCCTATTAACCAGCAGTTAAAATAGGTAAGGTGTGTAAGAAATTGGGTTGGTTATTACTCTTTTAAAAGACATATTTGTCAAGATGACAACCTTAAATATCTACTTACTGAAAGAAATTTTAATATGAAATTTCAGTTTTCAAAAACTTTTCTTACTTATGTTGTAGTTTTGTTATTTTTACTAGGAGTATAATCTTATTGTTGAAAAAAAGTTATTTATTATGGGTTTGTTGTCTTACACTTTGCAGATGATATTTGCCCTCTCACCATGGTGGTCAATATTCAAAGAACTGACTTCAAAGCTCAGATTATTAAAATAGAAGATGAAATGGATGCATATTCTTATAGGTTGGATTTGACAGATAAAAAACAGAGAGATGTATATTTCAAATGTAAAGCAGTTGTTGATTGGCTTATTATTAAGATTAAATACTTATGCAAATACATTATTAAATTTATTAATGAAATTACTTTTGGATACTTATATATAATATTCATAATTTATCTTTGTACTACAACATAGATATATATTTTCATTGAACTTATTTTTATCAGTTTATTAAAAGCGCCCGCGCATCGCGCGCGCGAAACTTAAACCTAGTATCTAATATATAAAGTGGTGTCTTCTCTTGTAAATGTGTCACGTGGCATAACATTAATTACATCAATCATAAATGCCAACTCTTTAACAAATACTAAAACCCATTAAATTCTGTCTCCCTCCCTCGACAGAAGCACCCGTGCCTCTTCCTCTCCCCTTGAACGGGTTCTCCCAAATGCCAAGCCATTATGTCTTAACCTTTCCTCTTCCCCACCATCAATAAAAGGCAACCAAATCTCGGCAACTAAAGCAATTCAGAAATGAAGAACACGTTTATTTTTGTAGAGAGAGATTGAAAGGTATACTTAATTTATCAGAGCTATATGAAACTACGACATTGGCCTTCTGGAGGTCAACTTTGAAAACTTGATTTGATTGGTCACTGACACTGAAAAATTATCGTTGATTGCAAATTTGTATCTGCTTTATTTATTTATTTATTTTTATTCTTGAATGTTGAATCTGTTTATATCCTCCTTTGCTACGACCAGTAACTACCGGCGTGATGGATATGTGATACGCTCAGATGGCTTAAGATAGTGCGATGGGATGCATGTTTACTATAATGCGCCAGGAGGTGTAGTGCCACCGCAATATAAGGTGATGCCGCTGTAAACTGCCGACATGAAACCAACTGGAGTGTTTAGTCAAGAGAGTAATAAGGTTGTTCTGGCAAAAATTTAGCGAGCTTTACGAGATCATTATGTTTAGATTTACAATTTTTGTGTATGTTTTATGTTAAGAAATAATTGCGTTTATAATGTGTTTTGGCATGATACCAGATCTATCATATCATCATCATATTTCCATGTTTTATTTTATATTTGTATTGATGAAATATGTACTACTCTTTTATTATATCATTATTAGTAAATTATTTTGTCATTATTGATTGTTTATTGATTTTGAAAATTAAGGAATTGCACTGGTCGCTTTTCATTTACTGTGAATTTGTGATGGGTACAATTTGTTTATAAAGTTTTACAACGTTGGGTGTGGAGAAACCCTGATAATATTTTCAAAAATTATATGTTTCTATTTAATTTGATAATATGCTTCTTCTTTAAAACAATTTTTTTTATGTTATATATACACTTATAATCAGGGAACTAAGTGTTTAACAACAAATAAGAAATGCATATTCTATAATAGGAGTTCTTAAGCGCCTGCACATCGCGCGAGGCTCAAATCTAATATCTAATATATAAAATGGTGTCTTCATCTCATACTTTGCCATGTGGCAACAATGTCTAATGCTCAGCTCACCATCTCAAACGACCATCCTCTAATACCTCTAATAAATTCTCTCTGCTCTCAAAAATTCCAAATACTCCTGATAAATGTATTGATATTGCTCTCAATTCTATACCTCCAAAAAAGCAGTTGTGCCTCTCCATTTTGATGGTTTTTCTTCTTCCCAACAATCTCTTGACCTTCTGTTTTCAGTTCATCAATATCGATTGTCACTTTCAACTTTAGTTTTTTTTTTCTATTTTTATGTGTTTTTTACCTTCTAAGATCTCTCTATCTCCAAAAAATATTTTCAAGCCAACAGTAAAAAGAAAAACAAATCTTATACTTAGGCCTGTAAATTGAGCCGGGCAAGCCCGAAGCCCGCCCGTTCGGCCCGCTATTTTTGGGCCGAGCTTTATTTGAGTTTGAGCCGAGCCGAGCCTGAGCCAAAATTTCAAGCCCGAATGAATTTCGGGCCGAGCTTGAGCCGAACTTTGCCAAGCCCGAATTGGGCCCGAAGCCCGAACTTTGAATATATAAATAAATAAATAAATAAATTATTTTAAAAAATATAACATATTTATGTTAACCAATTTTATATGTATGAAATATAATTAGTCATTGTAGGTTTTCATTCTTACGTCCCTTATTTTAGTTTAATACATTTCATCCTTATATACTTTATTTTATGATATATCAATTAGATTTTGGTGTATACATTTTCTCCATGATGGAAACACAAGAAAAAAATATTAATTTAATTTTTTTTAACAAAAAAAAAATGAATTCGGGCCTGCTCGAAATCGGGCCCGAAGCCCGAAATATTAATGAGCCGAGTTCGGGCTTAAGTAGAGAATTTCAGTTCGGGCCGAGCTCGGGCTTGAGCCTGGGTAAGGTAGTTCGGGCCTAGCCTGAGCAACCTCAAGCCCGGCTCACCCAGCCCGATTTACAGCCCTACTTATACCCATTGTCGAAATTTTAAAATTTCAGACTAATGGATCATATAAAAAATATATATCACATCTATGCCCCTAGACTCTTCTTATGAACCAAATCCTATTGGGCTCACCATTCAGGTGCATCTATCGCCTCCTCATCCTATCTTATAGGTTTGGTAGCTTCAAAAATCACCACCTTTGTCACATGATCTTCCACCTTCCTCGCTTTCAATTGCTGGTAGGCTGCCCACTAGGTCAACCATAATTCAAGTTTCAATCATTTTTCCAATCTTCACTATAACTTGAAATTTTCTCGAGGGAAATATTATGTGATATATGATGTTATTCATAATTGGCTTATGGGTTGTGTTAATATTTTGCTTGCAGTGGGTTTGTTTGAAGCTTGCCTCTTTGAGTATCATGATTTTGTCGAAGGGAGTGGGGAGAATTTGGGTATTTGGGGTAACCAATGTGGCGTGCCCACTTATATTTTTTTGGATTTGTAGTTTGAGATTTTGCTTGGAATGAATTTCATCTTTTTGTTCAGGTATCACGATTTTGTTAGGAGTTATAGTTTAGATTTATTTTTGTATTAAATTTTTTTGTGGGTGCAAAAGATTTCCATTTTATTGCCTCTTTATAGTTACTTGGCTATGTAAGTAATTTTTTCGTGTGTTATTGTAGCATTTTTATGATTTTTTTAAAGTAGTGGTTTCTTGCAATACTTACCTACTCTTACATGTTACATAATTTGTTTTTTCACGAATACATAAATATGTTTTCACTAAAAAATGGAAATTAAACCATATTTTAACTAATAGTTTTGACTTGAATATGAGGTCAATACTTTTGAAGATTTTGATTAATTAGATTATATCTTTGGATCATAGGTAAGCACACATTTTCATACATTTAAACACATAAACATGAATATATTATGTGTTCAAGTTATAGCGTTGTATATGTGGGATAATTTTGTTTAGCTACTTGATGTTTAAATCTTTACTATGATTGAATTGATATTTCATATATAGAAAATCAAAAGACATTGCCTAATAAGAAACACATGTTATGCAATTTATCTCCTCATATGTCTGCCTTGATGATCAGATGAGTGTACTAACATTATCGATGTTTCTTCTATAGATTATTGCATAGATTATACTTTGGCATTTCATCGATGAATGTTTATTTGATTATATTCCAATTTTTTAGGAGTTGGAATTTTTATGTAATAGCTTCAAATTTCGTTGAGAAATTTATCTGTGAGCACAATTGTCGATATATTATGAGTTTTCTAGGAAATATTGTTGGGGGGTTTGAAGAAGAAAGTAGAAGAAATCATGGAGTTTGAAGGGGATTTTAATGGAGCATTCAACAAGATAAGCTTGTGGAGCTAGGCAACCTCTTTAAGTCCACCTTATGAGGTGGGAGGCTGCCATCTTCTTCTACCCTTCATCCACCATTATTGAAGATATTTCATATTTATACCTTTTCGTGTCTACAATCAGTGCCCTATTTCTATTACCTTCCTTTACAATCCATCTCTCACCTAAATTGAGGCGTAATTTTCTCTTCACAAAATAACCCCCCCTCCTCTCCTTTTATGCCCGTTCATCTTTTTTTTTATCCCTATTCAATTTTATCATTTTTGCAGGAGCCAACACTAAGAACCACCTATTTCGGGTCGTATTAGATTTTTATTCTAAAATTCCATTTCAACTTGCTTTGTAATTAATATGTTCCTCAATAACTTTTTCCTACTATTATGAGTTTCTAGATTTTGTTTTAAAAGTCATGCACTTAAGTTATGAAAATATTACTTGATTGAGTGTAGTTTATTATATATCTATAACACTTTGTTATTGAAAATAATAAAAATGAATAAATATTTAATGAGGATATCATATAATCGTGGGTGGATGTGTAGTGATTTACATGAAAGAAATAAAAAATTCGGCATTGGGTGAGGTTTGCGGTATACACACACCACAGAGATCTGATGAGTGTGGTTGGTGGTTTTGAAGATAATTCTTCTAATATATAAAGAATTAAGATAGTAGTCCATTTTGTTTATAGGACTTAATGCTACAGGTGAGGTATGTGGATGTCATGGGGATAAAAATATATGAGAATGGAATGATTCTAATAAAAAAGGTTGGTTTGAGGGAGTGATGTGTATTTTTTTTTTTTTTGGGGGGGGGGGGGGGGGGGGGGTGACAACCTGGGCTGAGTGAGGTTCATATGTTAGAAATTGGGTCCTTATAAGAGAAGTCTAAATTGGTTGTCTTGGTTTGTGTTAATATTTGGTTGTGTGATATTAGGTAGTACTTACTAGAATCTCTTTATATAAACTAATAATCATATCTACATTACTAATTTAATTTGGTGTGTTCACTTAAATTTTTGTCCAAAAAATATGGTATTGAGCTACTTGATTTTTTTATATATGTTATATTTAATTTTTAAATTACACCCGCCCGCGCATCACGCGGGGATAAAACCTAGTGTATAAATAAAATCTAATCTATATAATTATATAAAAAATTGTTGCCCCAAATCGTGTGAGGATGACATATGGCGGTAATAAAGGCTTGAAATAAATGTAAGTTATGCCAAAATGGTTAATCAAGCCTCTCATTACGAAGGGCCCTCCTTTTACCCGTTTGTTTCCCTCAAATATATTTTTTGAGACGCACTGTTTCTTCCAATGCGAATCGTTTCCTCTTCTGTGTATATATATATGTGCATGCTGACTCTTTGAATTTTCTAGATAAGAATAACCTTTTCTACAATTCTTTTCTCCATTGAGCGACAACTATGGACGAGTCAAGAGGTAGATCAACAATAAGTTTTAGGACTTTAGAGTTATAGACAATGGTGATAGGATCATAATGGTGTGAAGGTGAGTTATGAGGTGATGAGTAATGTGATGTATCAAAACATTTCTTTAGTCATGGTGATATGAGTAAATGAGGTAGGAGTAGGATAAATGATTTGGTCGAGAGTTTGGTCATTAGTAAAGGATGGCTTGGCAGCAATAACCACTGAAGGTTCTACCGTGTTGTTGAAATGGTGTTGTCGTGTAGGATTTGAAGAAACAAAATCATGGTAGGTGATGTAGTTAGTTTAACTAGGTGTGATTTGAGTTTGGTGATATGTCTCAAAGAATTACCACATTCTATTCAACTTAGATTTTCTCCTCGTTACAGGTTTGATAGAATGCTACATGCCTACAATATTTTCACCATAAAAAAACTCACACCTCCTCAAAATTTCAACTAAGCATGCTCCAATAAAGAGGTTTCGTGTTGAGCTTTTCCTTATTAAACAACATAGATTTTGCTTATGCTGATGATGTCCCAAAAGTTATAGCCAGTTGCCCACATTTTGTTTGATGAAATGTCTCACAGAATTACCACATTCTGTTTAACTTAGATTTTCTCCCATTATAGGCTTCATATTTTCAAAGGGAATAAAATAATGGGTTTCTTGATATTTATATGGTAATGTTGATATTTACATGGTAATTGTAAATTTCCCTGGTTAATGATGGCTTATAGACATGTACAAAACCTCTTGCATTGATCAAAGTATCTCAAAACCAACCCCCATAGAGTTGTGCATTCCACTACTTTTTTCTATCACTGCATAAAAGAATCCCAGAAAGAGTCTTTACCTTTTGAAATCGTCACCTGTCATCTTTTTGGGGTAGCACTTTATTGTGTTGTAGTAGTTCCAACATGGGCTTAGCAATGGAAAAAAGAGATATCCAACTTTTAATTGTCTTAAGGGGTTATAATATGTGTTTTGTATTATATTTTTTTTATAGCCACTATGAAAATTTTCTCCCTATTTTTTCTTACCTAATAAAATCTCCCGAGTGATGTCCCACTTCAACAAAATTAGAAAATTGACAGGTTTGATAACAATTAATTTGTGCATTTTTATAGTCTTACTCTTCTAATATATATATATATATATATATATATATATATATAAGTTTGGTGTCTCCTCTCAAAGGATTGACACGTGTACAATATCCATTACGCTCCTCCCTAATTAAAAACGAAAGGTCCATCTTGGGTTATTGTCACGTGGAGCATTGAATATTAAATCAATTAACTGTTGAAGAACTCAACAAGTCTCTAATAAGATATGCTTCAGTTTTCAACCTTTCAGATTCTTAAGATCAAATGTCTTATCGAAGAGGAGCTTCCGTTTGTAGAGATACAAAGCTTTTGGAAAAGCTTTGGTTATAAAGGATGGAGAAACTTACACGCATGTCAATATTGATTGTTCTCGAGCCCACATGGTTGTAGGCAAGTTTTCTGTTGATTTTATTTCATCATTTATAATGTATATCATTAACTATGTATACAAATGAAAATCCTGAAAAAAATATAAACCTTAAAAGTAATTGGTGCATAATCACAGAATTAAAAAAAATAGAATGGAATAAACATACTCATTTGTAGCCAAGATTATTGCTAATGTAAAAAACTAGACTTGATCTAATTTTCTAATCACAGATTAAATAAGTAATAGCAAATAAAGAAAGAAATTTTTAAAGTGGTTTAGCTATGGGAAAGGGCCTACGTCCATTGTTATTTTATTGATGTTTGTGGTTACAGAAAACTAGGTACTCTTGTAGATAAGAATATCCCAGAATCCGTTTGACAATCCCCTTGATAAAAGGGATACAATGTATTTATAGTGACCAGGAGGCCAAGGGTTGGAATGTCAAGGGATGGAATGCTTTTATATAATTAAGCACTTACATCTTTATATAATAACTATAACGATTGGTTGCATAAACCACGTGTAATATGACCTTTGGTATGATAACGCTTCATTATCCTGTTGGTCGACCTTCCATGTGTTAGTCGGCATTCCTTGTATTGGTCGGCAAATTTACTTATTGCTGACTAAGTCTTTGGCCATGTGGGAAGACACATGTTCACTGCTGATTGGTCAATGTAGATGGATAATTTTTGGCATCAACAGAAGCCCCCAATGTTCTATGCTTAGTGCTCTCATGAAAGTATGGAGAATTTGATTCCAAAAGTATCTCGAAGCATTTTTAAGATGCTTAGTCGACAGCCGGCCTTCCACACTTGTAAAATTTAATGGCACTATTTGATAGTGGCATTTTTGTAAATAATTTGAATTTTAGTGAACCGCCAAAGGGCAAATGGGTATTTTTAACCTTCTGATTCGCGAAGTCGTCGGAATGACAATTGTCGGTACGTTTAATCAATTTGTTCACTATTTTTGAGGCAACCTCTAAAAAGGGCAGAGAAATTTCCCGATCTTGCTCTACCCCCAAATTTTGAACTGTAGCAGCCATCTCTGAGTTCTTGTTCACTTGTTTTTAGTCGTTTTTCCTTTCTTTTGATAGTTCTTGCTGAATCCTTAAATTCCTGTAAGAATTCTTTCATTTTCCTTCTTTTTTTCTTTCTGAAACATGGTTTATATAGTTCATGTCGATTCTTTAGACGAGTTTAGGATAGAATGGAATATTCCGTCTTGGGGGAAGTTATCATTGCCCATTCCTCCTGTTGATGTTTTTTTTAACTAAGGGCCATTGGATCCCCTTTTTATTCATTATTGAGTGTGGTTTCACTTTCCCCCCAAATTGCTTTTGTTTAGAGTTTTTCCAGTACTTCGATGTTGTACTTACAAGAATATCCCCTAATACATGGAGAATGGTTAATGGTATTTATAGGCTTAACCAAATCCATGGGACCCATATCAGTATCCCTAAACTCTTGTTACAAGTGGGTCACTAGTGACAGTATATATTACTTAAAAACTAGGTTTGTCAACAAAGTCCTAGTTGTCAATTTTCCTGACTCTAACAAAGATTACTTCGATCATGGGGTTATTACAAAGAACTTGAACTATCTTCCTCTTCAAAGGGGTGAGGTGTATGACGGGCCCAGATGTCCTCAGGAGGGTCATGACATAGGTTGTAATGTTTTTTTTACATTCATGATGATGGACTATTTATTGATATTTCAATTAGCTAGTTATTTTATTTGGTTGTAGTTGATAGGAAGAAGAAAATTCCCAAGGAGACTGATATCAATCTCGACGAGCTCAATTTCTTGTGGGGCCTTTATCAAAAAATTGGCGAGCACATCAGGTTAGCTTCCTATCTGCTGAAGTATAAAAGCTCTTGACTTCTTTTATTGCTCGCTCAATAATTTTTGCTCCTTCTAACATGATAGACTTGGAGAGAGATCCAATCTCTACATCTTTAGACACTGAATCTGGTGGTGGTGAACCTGCTGTAGGCACTTCCTCATCCTTTGACTTAGAGCTTCCTATTGTTGTTTGCATGGGTAAAAGAAAAATTCATAACCTTTTGGAGAACGAATCAACCACTGGCACCTTGAAGTCTACTGGTGCTGGTGTTGGTGCCCAAAAGAATGTAGATGGTGGGAAGAAGCCCCCCACCAACAAAGGTGAAGAGTCTTCTTTCAAAAGGCAGAGGAAGGGTCTTGGTGATAAGCAAGTTGATAAAACTATTATCGCCGACCAACAGTCCTTGGTTAATAATGTCTCCTCTGTTGTGGGTTCCTCTACAGCCATGAGTCCTAGCTTGGCTAGGAAATTAATCAAGCCTGGCACCCTCCCAGACCACAGAGTTGTTGCTGCTGTTGCTGCTGCTGCTGCTTCAATGTCCCGATTCCAACTGTCATCAAGGGCTTCTCAAAGCCTAGACTTGGTAAGTTTTATTTTTAAAGTAGGTCGGATCTTATTCACGTCTTTCTAGTGTGTACTTGACTTGGTACTTTCTTGCAGTTTTTGGTTGACTACAACCAGATGTTGGAGAAGGACGATTAACTACGTTCTTCTTCGAAAGATATGGAGGATGTATTCGAGGGTCTGATGAAGTCTTTGCTAGAATCCCAATAGGCTCTGGAGACAGAGAAGAAGACGTGGGAGGAGAAGATCAAGATTGTCTAGGAATCACGACAGAGGGCTGAGTCGATTGCTGCTCAAGCTAACAGCAGGGCAAAGGCCGCTGAAAGTCAAGTAGTTAAGCTGACCAAAGACCTTTCTGCTGAGAATGCCAAGAGGAACAAGGCTAGGTATGATTCCTTTAATAAGGGTTGGGATAAGGCTATTTCTTCCACTTATTCTCAAGTTGGGTATGCCAAGAAAAAATTCTTTAAAGAAGGTTGGTCGGCAACACTGAAGAAAGTCGATACCGCTGAGGATTCTGAACTTTTCCTCAGGCATGACCCTAGTTCTTCCCCCAACCTTGATGGAGAGATTGAGGATGACAATGGTTAAATGGAATCTTCTTTGTCCATTGATTTTTCAACCCCTCATGCCGACCAAGACAAGAATGTTGTTGACTCAGCTATCCACCCCGTCGAATAAGATAAAACCCCTGTTGATCTAGCTGCCCCTTCTGCTGACCAAGGTGTAAATCCTAATGTTAAAAATGATAAGAAGAAGGTGTAGTCTTTGTATTTTTTTTTATTTTCGCTCTAATGTACTTGTACCTTTCCTTATTTATTAATGAAAGAATTATTCCTTCAATTCACATGTCATTTATTATTTCTTGGCTGTTACTTTGTCTTCTACTTTTGTCATTGATCAGTTGTTACTTTATCTTTTTAGTTTATGGTCAAGAAGGAACAAATTTCTTCCAATGATTACGACTTACTCAAACGCTACAACAACCTATTCAAAGCTAGTCACTTGAACTTGACTGGTGAAGAATTAACATACTTGCTTGGTGCAGATGCTTTTGATCAGGCCAAGGATGCATACACTTATTTAAAGTTTCTTCTTGATCGGGTTATGGCGAATAATGCTGCATAGTATGAAATGATCAAATAATTACAGGCAGAGCATAATGAGGCCAAAGCTTTACTTTATGCTGATTGTGAAGTCAAGTGCAAAACATTGAGTGAAGCCTGGGGATTTGAAGAGAAGTTGGAGAAATACACCTCTGCTTTCAGAAAGAAGGAGTTTTTACTAAACCGTGAGGTTGATGAGGCCAGAGAGGTTACAAAACTTTTGGAAGAAGAGAACAATAAATTGAATAATGAACTTGGGTCTTTAAAATAATCTTTTATTACTGGTGCCGATGAATGTGTCTATTTTTTTTAGGAGGAAAATGCTAAATTGAGGGAAGAACTTGAAGCTTTAAAAAATCCAAACATGCATCATCTTCTAGGTAAAGAGCAAGCCGACCGATTATAGAAGATAATAGGACCAAGAAAACTTTAGCTAATCCAGTTGCCCAGCTGAGGGCAAAGAGTCAACCCGTTATTGATTTGTCCTGACAACTGGAAGCTAAAGACAAAGCTCTTGCTGACCAATCCTCTCAGTTGAAGGTGAAGGATGAGATTTTGAAGGGACTTCAACATCAAGTTGAAATATTAACCTTCCAAATTCATAAACAACCCAAAGAGGTATGGATGGATGGCTATAATGAAGCTTTGGGTCATATCAATGATCACCTCGCTCAATCTAACCATGAAGGTTATAAATGGGGTTGGGCCTATTACTTAACTGTGATGAAGGATGATCAATATAGAAAACTCTAGTATTGGTATGATCCCAATTTCTTAGACTACCAACAACCTCCATTCAAGTTGGATGGCAGCTGGATTTCTGCTGAATCAATTCCCCAATGCTTGGTATCGAAATACTTAAGGGATTGTGAGTTACATGGTGATCCTGAAATAATTCGACCTCCTCATCTGACCAATAGGCAGAGCAGCGGAAATAGAAGGAAGCTTCAAGATTTTAACGCCATCAATTCTCCTTATCACTGGATAATCCTCCTACTGGTCTGAAAAAAGTGCAATCACCTTCCAAAGCTGAAGGAAAATGCCCAGTTCAATGACTATCTTATATTTTATAATTCATTTGAATGTAATACAGTTTGTATTTTTGTTTTTTTTGTCAACTTATGATTATTTTAATCATTCAGTTAACTTGTGATTGTAATGTCATTGTTTCTACTAATACACTTAGATATATCAATCCAAAATTAGTATTAGTTACCAGTTGTTATGCCATTGATTCTACCAATACACTTAGATATCTTGATCCAAATTTAGCATTAGTTATCAGTGGTGACCAAGTGTGTGAGAAATATATGTTTATATTCTAGTATCTAGGAATTTTTACATGTCTTCATACATTTAACTTAGTCGGGTAAACTTGTTTGTAACTTTTTTAGTTTTACACTTCTTGTTCTTGACTTGTTTATACAAAATCATACATAAAGTAATCAACCTCTTGTTCGTAATTTTGTTTTTACGAAGTCATACATAAAGTAAATTATTGTTGTCGACCAAGTGTTGAGGATTTATAATCCTATTTTGACTTGGTTGGTTAGTATTTTTCTTATGCTGAGAATTATAATCCTATTTTGACTTAGTCGGAGTTAAAGATAAAAAGTTGTCTTTTTTTTTGGGGGGGGGGGGGGGGGAGGGGGTTATATCATCATCATACTAAAAAAATTGAAAAATGAATATACTGATAGGCATCATTTAGCATTAGTTATCCGAGGATTTTTGAATTCTTCACCCTCCAAAGTCTCCATCTGATATATCCTTGGTCGGATGACAGTTGAGATGCGATATGGTCCATGCTAGTTGACCTCAAGCTTGTTATTCTTATGGATAACTTTCTTAAGAACATAATCTCCCTCTTTTAAGTTAGGTGGCTTGACCCTTTTATTATAAAAGCGAGCAGTGCGATTTGATAGGCATCATTTCTCAAAGTTGTATCTTCTCGTACCTCCTCCAACATGTCGAGATCAAATCGCCTCATCAAGTCACTAACTAGTGAATTAAAACTCACTACCTTGTGAGTAGGTAGGCTGATCTTGGCTGGTACCATTGCTTCAGTCCCAAACGTGAGCATGTATAGTGTTTCTCTAATTATTGTCCTCGGCATTGTTTTGTAGACCCAAAGAACATAGTGTAGCTCGTTAATCCAATTACCCTTGGTAGCATCAAGTCTCTTTTTCTATCCATTCAGTAAAGTTCTATTAGTCACTTTTGTTTGACCATTACTTTGAGGATGGACTAGTACATAATGCATATTCTGGATTGTAGACTGGGAATAATATGCTTTAAACTCCTTGTCGAACTGGGTGCCATGATCTGTGATGAACACATATGGTAAACCATATCAGTAAATGATATTCCTCCAGATGAACTTGTATACCTTCTCATAAGGCACATCAATTAATGGTTTTGCTTCCACCCATTTGGTAAAGTAATCCAAAACGACGACTAGGTATTTGAACCTGCCTTTGGTAGTCGATAATGGGATGATCAAGTCAATTCCCTATATATAAAATGTCCAAGGTGATGTTATTAGCGTTAAAGCAACATTAGGTGATTGTACAAATATAACACCCTGTCGCGGATGGTATTCAGCATAGGGTGCGACCCAACTCAACACGGGGTGAGGCCCTTCCAAATATAGGGCGCGACACATACTTGTCCATTAAGAAGACGCCGCGGCACTACCCAGTACAGGGCGCGACACTTTTGGCTCTAGCCTCATATATGATGCAACACTCGATGCTTGCCTTACAGGTCGTATCCCTACCTATTACAACAACTTCAGACTTGGTAAACGTCACGTGCTCAGGGCACGTGACGTAACTCACATACTTACTATAAATAGAGGTCCACACCTCGAAATAAAGGATTGATTCCAGACCCCCGGGTGAGACTCTATAAGACTAATTCTCTCTGCACAACCTCAACATACGACAAGTGGACGATTTCTCGTATCATTTATATCGCAGCAACCTCTCCGGCACACCGAAATCCTCAATATTACCATGTATTCTCCTTTATTCTCATGCTTTTACGCCTCTTTAGGCGTGATTATATTGTACAATGCAACGTATATAATGAGAACGGAGTTACACAGTGGACGTAGGCCTATTTTAGAGGTTGAACCACTCTATATCTCATCTTCTCTTTATTTACTCGCTTTATTTACTTATTATACACTTTACTCTTGATTTTCTAGTACGAGAATGATAAGTGTACGATTTCTCGTATCATCATTAGGTGTTCTATGAATGCTAGAGAATTTCTGGCACTATCACACTTTCTCGATAAGGCTGTACAATCTGTCCTCATGGTCGGTCAATAATATTCCTGTGTGTTAATGCGTTCGAGCAATGATCTTCCCGTTGAATGAGATTCATAGGATATTTCATGCACTTCTTTGATCAAATCTTCCACCTCCATTAGATGAACACAAAGCTGGATTGAGATCGTCAATCCCCTTCTGTATAACACACCTTTTCCAACACATACCTCGCTGCTTTATATAAGAGGTTTTTGGCCTCTCTAGGATTAGGTGATATGGTTCCATATTCAATGTAATATTTAATGGGATCCATCCATGAAGGTCCCAAATATACAATAATAAAATTAACCATTAGGTCTTCATTAATACTTCGATTGACCAGGAGCTCGATTGGGATTGTTCTTCATGGCTCAATTATTACTGTTGATGCTAGCCAAGCAAGTGCGCCAGCTCAAGAATTCTATATTCTTGGAATCCTATTCATTTTAACGACTAAAAATTTAGCAATAACTTTCTTGGCCTTGGAAAGATACCTGGTCATCAATTCTTCTTTGGCCCCATACAAATTCAGCACTTAATTAACAACCAACTGTGAATCATTATGAACCACTACTTGCTCGGAGCCTAATGAATGAGCTAAGTTTAGCCCAACTATCAAGGATTTATATTTTACCTCATTATTTGATGCTTTGAATTAAAACATGAGAGCATACTCAATATCAATATTATCAGGAGTATTAAGTATTATACTTGCTTCACTGTCGGTAGCACATGAAGATCCATCTACGTACAAATTCCATATCGGAACATTCTCACTGAAGCTTTCTGCTATCAATGATCCGTGATGTAATATCTTTTTACTCTCCTTTGCATATTTCTGGGCTATTTCCTGAATTCTAGATGATTCAGGTTGGTCGGCAGATACTTCAGCTTTCTTATAAGCTGAGCTCTCTTCTTTCGAAGTCTGCTCGGCAGGCAAGCTCTGTTGGTCGAGAACCTCCATATAAGTAAATTCAGCAATTAAATCAGCCAAAAACCTAGCCTTTCAATGAAAATCTGGGTTCATACATCAATCTTCCCGACTTCTCAGGTTTGTAAAGAGTTTATCGAAGAGGCAGATCAATATACACAATTATGGTGTGTGCTTAGAAATAAGGTTTCATTCATCCTGAAGCCTCAATAAGTGTTAGGGCTAATTTTTTCAAACATGGGTACCTGATTTTAGCTCCTCTGGATGCTTTACTAGTATAGTAGACTAGTTTTTGGATTCCATTATCCTGTATGACCAGTAACGAGCTCACTGCTGACTCAGAAACAACTAAATACAAATACAATGTCTCTCCCAATACTGGCCGGGAAAGCAATGGTGGTGACCCCAGATATCTCTCTAACTCCTGAAATGCTTCCTCACATTCTGCATTCCACTCAAAAGTTTTTCTCAACACTTTGAAAAAAGGCAGGCACCTGTCTGTTGCTCAGGATACAAATCTGTTTAAGACTTCCACTCTTGGTGTGCGAGACTTTGTACATCTTTCTTGCAGGTCGGTGATTTCATTTCGATCAATACTTTTATCTTTGCTGGATTGGCTTTAATTACCCTTTGATTAACTATCAAGCCAAGGAACATCCTTTCTTGTACTCCAAACACGCACTTGGTCAGATTCAGCTTCATCTAATGTTTTTCTAACTGATTAAAAGTGTGGTTGAGGTCGGCGATGTAATCTGAATTTTTTTTTTATCTTCATCAACATATCATCCACATAAACCTCCATATTTTTTCCTATCTGTTCTTCGAAGACCTTGTTCACCAACCTTTAATATGTTGCACCTACGTTTTTTAGACCAAACGACATTTCATTATAGCAATAAGTTCCTCAGGGGGTGAGGAAGGCTGTACTTTTCCTATCTTCAGGTTTCATTTTTATCTGCTTATAACCAGAATAGGCATTCATAAAGCTTAAAATCTCATTTCCTGATGTAGCATCCACCAGTCGATAAATTCTGGGCAAAGGAAAATGGTCTTTGGGGCACGCTTTATTCAAATGAATGAAATATATGCATGTTCTCCATTTATCATTCTTCTTTTTTACCATTAAAATATTGGCCAAACAGTCTGGATACTTCACATCTTCAATCAAATGGGTTTTTTAAAGTTTCTTTACTTCCTCTTAGATAGCTTGATTCTTTTTAGGACTGAAAACTCGACGTCTCTGCCTGATCGGCTTAGCATCCTTGCTGATGTTGAGCTCGTGACAAAGGAAATTGGGATCAACCCCAGGCATATCCTCATGGCTCTAAGCAAATACATGTCTCAGTTGCCTCAGGAATATAATCAACTCATGTGTTAAGGACAGGATCCAGTGTTTAATCGATCTGCGTAGTCCTTTCTGGTTTGTCGTCGTCCAGAATGATGCTATCAGTGGCTTCGATAATCTGTCCTTTAACCAACTCTGTTTTATCTCGTGGGTTTAAGGTGTTAACCTCAGATTCACCATTAGGCTCAGTAGTATCCACTTGGCAAGTTATAGTCTTCTTCTTCTTCTTCTTCTTCTTCTTCTTCTTCTTCTTCTTCTTCTTCTTCTTCTTCTTCTTCTTCTTCTTCTTCTTCTTCTTCTTCTTCTTCTTCTTCTTCTTCTTCTTCTTCTTCTTCAATTCAATCAGATCTTCTTGCTCGGCTAATAAATAGTAACACACTCTAGCCACATTTTGGTCGCCTATTATAACACCAATGCAGCACTCGATGATTGCCTTACAGGCCGCATCTGTGCCTATTACAACAACTTCAGACTTGGTATACGTCACGTGCTCAGGGCATGTGACGCAACTCATATACTTCCTATAAATAGAGGTCCACACCTCGAAATAAGGGACCGATTCCAGACCCCCGGGTGAGACTCTACAAGACTAATTCTCTCTGCCAACCTCAACATACGACAAGTAGACAATTTCTCGTATCATCTAGATCGCAGCAACCTCTCCGACACACCGGAATCCTCAATATTACCATGTATTCTCCTTTATTCTCATACTTGTACGCCTCTTTAGGCATGATTATATTGTACAATGCAATGCATATAATTAGAACGGAGCAACACAGTGGACGTAGGCCTATTTTAGAGGCTGAACCACTCTATATCGTGTCTTCTCTCTATCTACTCACTTTATTTACTTATTATACACTTTACTCTTGATTTGCTGGTACAAGAACGACAAGTGGACGATTTCTCGTATCATCAATCTGGCGCCGTCTGTGGGAAATGAGATATTTCAATCTTGTTTCTCTGTGTTATGAGCTCTTAAACACCTTATTCTATTCATGGGGATCCTCTGGATCATCATCCCATGAGTAAATTTTGGTTATTGAGCTCTATTTTATACTTACACCCTTAAATGGGTATTTTGTACCTTCAGATCTGCTCGCGGGTCTCCATATTATGACCCTACATCTATTTTACATACCCCAATGATGTTACCTCACCAAGATGACACTGAAAAGTGCAAAGGTCAATAGCCTCGCAAAGGTGGGTGATTAGGGAGGAGTTATATTTACTCTCCTTTTGGTTGTTCTCTGCCTATGATCTACGGTTTATCATTATAATTGTGCCATTTTGTGCACCGAAAGGTTATTATCTCAATGGATAGACCCTAGTAGGTATGCTCTCCATGAGTTTCGAGAGAAAAACTCAGTTGTTGGGTTTTAATTTTGGGATTATCCCTTCACTGCCTGGGTAGGGATGCGGCGTGGTAGTTCAACTACCTTACATGCCGCGGCCTCTACTGGGGCAGTTGCATTGCAGAAGCTTCAAAACATCAAGGAACGGACTCAGGTGGTCTCCAGCTCAACCTTGGTGAATATCATACAAAGGCCACGGCAGTGCACCTCTGTGCCATACTGACCGTGGCCTCAGCAGTAATACCGTATAGCTGTACAAACGCTGCATCCCCATTTCCTACTTGGTTACTCTAATATCCCTGAGATTACTCACTTATGTTAGTTTTGTCTCATATTATATATACTTTGTAAATACTAACAAAATCAGAAGTGGAGGGAGAATCCAGCCAGAGCACAGAAGTCAAAGATGAGATTGTGTAGATGTTTAATCACCTTAACCACCACTACGACAGTCATGCCTCACTCCAGACCCATGTTAATTATTTGACCCAGAGAGTCCTAATGCTAGAGGCCGCAGCCTCACCCAATGTGGTCGCGGCACCCAGGATGATTTATTTAACAACTTTTGATGCCACGGCAGTACCGAAAGATTCGTCCGAGAAAGCAGTAAGCAGGAACCAGAAAAGGAAATCAGAAAAGGTAGAAGGGAGCTCTAAGGCTTACACCCCATTGGCCTTCCCAATTGAAGTCATATTCGAGTCCATTAAGGAGGACAAGCTGCTGAGGTGGCCAGAGAAGCTCAAAGCTCCACCACACAAGAGGAGCAAAGCCAAATGGTGCAAGTTCCATCTGGACCATGGCCACGAAACTGAGCAGGGCTATGCACTAAAGGATGAAATTGAAAGGATGATTGAGCAAGGGATGCTGCGGAAGTTCCTTAAAATGTTTAGGGGCTGAAGTTTAGTCTTACATACCGCAGGCCCATTTTTCATGCTTATGCCTTATATTCCATCAGTCTTTACTTTACAGTGACAACTCTTGTGCTGTTTTGAGCTAAACTTTGTATTATCCTTACAAAGTCATATATATATATATATATATATATATATATATATATATATATATATATATATATATATATATATATATGAAATCAAGTCCACTCTATAGTGCCATGTTTTGATTCTCATTTTCATGAAATGTCATCTTATAAAAGACCATCTTGTCTTAAACAGACCTCAATTGGAGACATGTTAGATCTGGAATAACAGATTATCTCGGAAGACTATTATTATTTCGAGAAGCACCTGCAGAGGGATTGCGTTCTTAATTAGCTCATAAGTTCCCCTCACAGATGTGCAACTATATCTTATCATATGATGATCATATTCACGAAAGCATCTGTGGATTCAAGGAGCTCTTATTAGCCACAGGGGCTTGCGATGCCCGTTCTCTGCTACCGGGGTGCTGTAATTATCCACGGGGCTTACAATGCCCGTTCTTAACTTTCAGGAAGTGTTATTAGCCACATGGGCTTATAATGCCCGTTCTTAGCTTTCGGGATGCGTCGTTAAGTCGAGAGACTTGCAATATCTAGCCAGGGATGGCTTTATATATATCCATAGCTGTGGGTGGCATAATAACATAACCCAGCCTGGGGAGGCTTGAAAGTATCTCATATATTAGCTGTGGGTGGTTTAATAACATAACCCAGCCTTGGGAGGCTTGATAATATCCCATTTATTAGTTGTGGATGTCTTAATAACATAACCCAGCCTACAGAGGCTTGATAATATCCCATTTATTAGCTGTGGGTGACTTAATAACGTAACCCAGCCTGGGAAGGCTTGAAAGTATCCCGCTTATCATCTGTGGGTGGCTTAATAACGTAACCCAGCCTGGGGAGGCTTGATAATATCCCATTTATATACAGAAGGGCGATGCTAAAGGAGATAAAAGCCATATTCCGTGAAAGGTAATTGAAGCGACTAGAGGAAAGCCATGAGAGGCAGTTGTTGTTTTGCTGTAATCACTAAAGCATGCCAAAGCTACAGAATCTCCTAAGGGCTAAATATACGTCCGCGACAATTAAATGAATGCATTGAGCAACGACGGCAAGCAGTGCAGTTGACCTGCCGCGGACATGATCAAGAATCACTATTATAATGATCCAGTTGTAAGGTGTCGCGACCTATGTAAAGTGCACGTGGTAATCTACGATACAATATCGCAGCCTTAAACTAATTAAAATTTTAACTAAGCAAGAGAGATGTAAAAGCGTTAGTTGAAGTATCAACGCATTGGAAAAAAAATCATTGGGTGGCCGCAACCTTAATTGAAATTACAGGCCGCAGCCTTGGCCATTCTTTATATTCCATATTGGTTATGGGATGACAAAAAACAACTATATGGTTCAAGCAGCCAATGGTAAAGGGAAGACACCTATTCAAGAAAAGCGATATTCGAAGTAGGACCCAATTGTAAAGCTACAGAAGATGGGTTCCAAACACTCAAAGGTGCCGCGAACCAACTCAAAGGTGCCGCGGCCTATTAGAGAAATCAACTCAAAAGGTGTAGCCTCTATTCAGGAAGGGGATACGACCACTTTCAAAAATCCAAAAGTGACATCCCTGTCAATATGGCTGCGACCATTAAGTAAATTCATTCAGAAGCGATAGTACAGAATTATCAAACTGCTGCGGCCCTGTCCAAGAAGAGCAGCCCCTTTCAGTCACGAGGGCATGCAAAAGGAAAAAGGGGCCGCAGCCCATGTACAGGAACCACCTACATTTCAGTGCTGCGGCCCTAATCTTTAAACCATTATTTTCTAAGTATGCCCGCGGCCCATAACCCATACGTTTGTAAGAAGTTAATACATAATTCAAGGAAGCAAAGATGTATAGAGAGAACATTAATTCCAGTATCAAAGCAAGCAAGGCAAAGCAGAAGAAATTCAAAATCTACTAGAGATAAAAATAATAAACATTGAATGTGGCCGCAGCCTTGATAATATCAGTTCTAAGTTTACAAATAAGAGGGGTCGCAGCCACTATAAAGAGTTGCAAAAAAATGACAAAGGGGCGCAACCCATATATGTAAAAGTTCAAAAAGTAAAAGGGATGCGGCTCTGTACGGATGAGCAGTTCAAACTACTTTGAAGATTACAGGCTCACGAAGCCGCATCGTCGTTGACATCACCTTCCTCACCATCCGCGGTTGTTTCAGTTTTTTCCTCCGTGGCCGCTGCCTCAGCTTCTGCTCTCATCCTGGTTTTCTCTTCGGCCGCGGCCTTGATCTTAGCTATGCATTGCTGATGCTCAACGTCACCAAGTCCCCAGGTAAGAACCATCTCTTTAGTATTCAGAAAGTTCTTTATAATTCTATATCGGAGCTCTTGGTAACCGCGGAGGTAGGCCCTGTTATTGATGAGATAAAAGTCCCTAGATCCCTTGAATGACTCCACAGTACAATCAATGGCCCGTTGAAGGGCTTCGACATGGTCCCCTTCTATTTGCTTAACTCCCGCGGCATGGGCTATGACATCTTGGGCAGCCTTGGTCTACAGCTCGTCGTACTTATTTTGAAGAAGTTTGAGCTTGTTACTAGAAATCTCCGCGGCTTGCGCGGTCTGAGACTGGGAGACTTTGAGGGATTCTGCGGCCTGCTTAAAGTTTTCCTTCGCTTCTTCTTTGTCCTTGACTTTCGCTTCCAAGTTCATCTGAGCCGCCTGAAGTGCCACGACAACAGATAGCTTTCCAGCTTCAAAGGAGAAATTCCGCGCATTCTTCAAATCAGCGACGTGTACCCTCTTTGCTGCCTCCTTTAGTTTATAGAGGGCCTCATACTTCCTCTTTTGGGATACCATGACGTCCGCGTCCTGAAAAGAAAAAGTTAGAAGCAGGCTAACGAATGCAAAATAAAAACTAAGAGAGCACTTTCACTTACCCTCAAAAGACTATAGAGGCCGCAGTCCTCCAAATCGTCATGATCTTCTTCCATTAACCTGTCAAGATCCACGACGTCAAGGGCCATTTTCATCCTTCGCGCAACCTTCACGGTAGTATCCCATGAGGACTCAAGGTTAGGCTGTCTTAGCCGTGGCCGCAATTGACCATCAGGACCAGCTCTGGCGTGGCACTGAGGAGGCACCAAGTTGGTATTAATAGCAATAATAGGTGGCGACGGTGGTGTGGCCATCCCCGATCCTCGCCGTGCAGGTGGGCGCGCAGAGGGAAAGGATCCTCGGGTCCCGCGCATCCCTCTCGGGAACGCTTCGGCCGACGTCATTTGAGATGAGGTGTAAAAATGAGATTCAGAGTCGCCAGTCTATTTTACACAAAACAGACAAAAGAAAAAGGAGAAGCCACCCCGAAGGATGGCATCTAAAGACATACTGGTGCATGCGAAACCAAAATGATTCGAGAAGGGTTCGGAGGCTTAGTTACGAAATGGGAAGGTGTTAGGCACCCATTCCGCCCTTTCGGTCTCTCATGGATATTTGCTATTTTCCTTTATATTTCCCCCCGTGATATGTGTGCATGTGTATATATATGGTGGAGATAGGACTCCTAAACTTGTATCATGAAAGAGATAAAGCGAGTCATCCGTAGGAAGGTATAAAAATAATATTAGAAAAATAAGATTTACGCGATTACCCCTACGTTGATCGTTATAATGGAACGATAACGCATATGGAGTAATACGTCACTAAGGGCAAGTATATAGAATATAATAAGATTAGATTTAGAGAAAATAGAAAATAAGAGTAAAAGTAAGAAAAGGACTTGAGTCTCGGGTTTTACCCCGAGACGCCTACGTAGCCTATAAAGGCGTCAAAGTCCACGTAGTTCGCATACAAAACGAGGGGTGGGGTTTATCCCATAAATCCAAATGGGGGATCTCTTATTTGTGAGTGTGTGTGCGTGTAAAAAAAGTGTTTTAGTTGTGAGAAAAGTGTGAGAAAAGTATGAGAATCCCTATTTGGAATTTATGAGCAAACCGTTTTTATTTTATTTTTTTTATTTATATGCAAGTAGGAGATGTGAAATAATGCTAAATAAAAAGTATATTAGGATGTGTGAGATGAGATAATAAAAGTGTTAAGTAATAAAAAAACAAGTTATTGAGAATTTAAGAGAATTTAAGAGAACGTTGAGAAAGTTGGACCTTCTTGAAGATCTTAATCTTGATCTTGAATGTTGGAGAGCAACCCTTGCACTTAGATGATGATGGAGAGTGACTAATTCACCAAGTTTGATGAAAAGGATGATGAAAAGTGGAAGTAAAAAAGGGATTTGGAGGTTGAAATCACGCTGCCTTCGAGAGAGGTTTTTGGGATTCGTTGAGAGTGAATTTTATCAGATCTGGGACCTCCTTGCAAATGAGGTGAAGGCCTCATTTTATAGGCTCAGGTCACTGCCGATCGACATAGACTTGATCCTGCCTATCGGCACCTGCCGATAGGCAGGGTCTGGAACCTGCCATTTGGTTGTGTGTTTCAGGCCTTTTCGGGAAATCGGTTGCCGAGGGCAAACCGTTGGTCAGAATCGCGCATGGCGTTGACCATTAGAAAGGTAATTTAGAGACTTAAAAGTCCTTTGGACCGCTACCGGGTTTGGGATTTGATTTTGGGTCAAATATGGCTCGGAAGCGTTTGTCGGTCCATTGGACGGGGAATTATTCGGACGCAAACGGATCGTTCGTCCGCATTGTAAGTCCAAATTGTGCATGGGACAGACCGTTGGAAAGGTTAGGAGATGTACTTCGACATTCCAAAGAGTTTGAACTGGTTTGGGGAGTTGACTTTGGTCAACTGGACCCTAGAATCGTTCGGTGACCTCTTGGAGTTAAACGGATCGTTCATCTGCATGGTAAGTTGGAATCGTGCACGGGATGGACCGTTGGAAAGGTTATTCAGTGCCCTTCGAAGATTCATTAAGTCTTGGTTGAGTTGAAGAGTTGACTTAGGTCAAACAGAGCCCGAGAGCATCCGGTGACCTCTGGGTCAAGTTTCGGACGCAAACGGATCATTCGTCCGCATGGTAAGTCAGAATCGTGCACGGGATGGACCATTGGAAAGGGTATTCAGTGCCCTTAGAAGATTCATTCAGTCTCAGTTGAGATGAAAAGTTTGACTTTTTGGTCAAACTGAGCCGGGGAGTGCCCGATGGCTTTTAAGTCAGTACTCGGGGTATGACCTGGGTTTGTAGTGATGAAGGGAGGTACTAGGGACCTAAGGAGAGTTAGAGGTAACGGAATGGGGTGTCTACAGAGGCCCTCGACGGGTGAGTTTGGAACAAATGATAACCATCGAATAGACAACACATAATGCTTTTGAGGGAGTACGATTGATTCAGAGGGTCAAGGTCAATTCTGAGGATCTAAGGAGTGTGCTGGGGATGGAATAACGATCAAAGGTTTAGGTTGATTCTGAGGACCTGAAGTGGTGTTAGGGGATGACCAATTCTGCGGGTCAAAGCCAAATCTACGGGCTTAGGGTGAAGATCTAATAACCGAGGTCAATTCCGACCTAAGAGTGGTGACGACCGAGGACCGGGGTCAATTCTGACCCAACTCAGGTGACAATTCAAGACCGAGGTCAATTCTAACCTAAGAGTGGTGACGACCGAGGATCAGGGTCAATTCTGACCTAACTCAGGTGACGATCCAAGACTGAGGTAAATTCTGACCTAAGAGTGGTGACGACCGTGGACCGGGGTCAATTTTGACCTAATTCAGGTGACGATCCAAGACCGAGGTCAATTCTGACCTAAGAGTGGTGATGACCGAGCACCGAGGTCAATTCTGACCTAACTCAGGTGACGATCTAAGACCGAGGTCAATTCTGACCTAAGAGTGGTGACGATCGAGGACCGGGGTCAATTTTGACCCAACTCAGGTGATAATTCAAGACCGAAGTCAATTCTGACCTAAGAGTGGTGACAACCGAGGATCGAGGTCAATTTTGACCTAACTCAGGTGACGATCCAAGATCGAGGTCAATTCTGACCTAAGAGTGGACAAAGATTGGATTTTGATTTCGCTGGAGAAAGTGCCTTGTGATTTTGATTTGAGCTGGGGAAGCTTTTGTTTCTTTAGGAGACGTCGCGAGGGGGAACAACCTATTTTGGTGCTGTAAAAAAATTCTGCCGGGGAAGTGATCAGGCGATCCTTATAGATCGTCCTAAGCTTTATCGGGAGGAGATTCACTTGACTTTTGAGGATTTCGCTGGGAAAGAGGGGTTCCTCTTGAGAGAATGCAAAATTTTCTTTGTGAAAATGTTCTAAATCCTTCCTGGGATTTTTAGAAATTTTTTGAGGATTTTTCGAGGCTTTCTAGTATTTTCTGGGAATTTTTGCACGAAATTTAAGGGGGGTGCCGGTCGGCATGGTATGAAGGGTGCCATTCGGCAGTGGCACAGACTTTTGGACTACCTTGGGATGGTAAGGAGTCAGTGCCGATTGGTATGGTTGGGGGAAGTGCCGGTCGGCATGGCGCTTGGCATCCTATATAAAGGGGGTAAATCCCTTTATTTTTTCACAGCTTCTTTGCTTTCTCTCTTTCTGCGACTTCTCTGCAAATCGTTCTAGCATTCCGATCTTCAAGAAATGGCCGCTTTTGTGAGCCCTGCATTCCACCAGGAGTGGTTGACCGTTGATGACTGGGCGAATGTGGATTGGAGGGCCAGAGCGCCTCTTGCTTTGGGGAGTGAGAACTCCTTTGATGCGTTTGAGCTTGTTGCGGATGAGCGGACCTTGCTGCGGGAGCCATCGCGTCATCGCTCTTCGAGGAGTCCGACAGTTATGTAAGTAGCCCGACCTTTGGCATTCCTTTCTTTTTGGTGATTTCTCTTTCTTTTTTAACTTTTGATGATACTTTTCCTTTTTGCCAGTCTGATATTTCTTTGAAGAACATGCGCGCCCGCGGGACAACGGGGCCCAGGGATGTCTGGGAGAATCTCCCACCTATGGTGTGTTGGGTGGTATCATCAGCGGGTTTTGGGCGGTTGGCATCGGTGCTAGATGAGATGCCTCGTTCGACAGCGGTCCTGTGCGCTTTGGGAGAGAGGTGGTGGGATACTACCCACACCTTCCATTTCGTCTTCGGGGAGATAAATGTGGCTCCCATAGACGTGCAACAGTTGTTGGGGATGGATTGTGATGGAGAGAAGATAGAGGTGGATCGCTCCTTACGGGAGAGACCGGAGGTAGTGCGTGTGGCACTTGGTGATGTAGGGAGGATAGTTTCTGGGGATTCTATCCGGCTGTCCTTGCTGAAGGATATTCTGCTGAGTAGGGTGATTGATGTGGAGGATGGGTTGCAAGTGAGGCAGATGGCCCGGTTATTCATTTTGCTGGTATTGGGAGGTTTCATGGTGGCGTCGAGCGGTGACGTCGTCCATTTGTGGTTCTTACCGTACCTGAGGATGTTTTCGAACATCCCTTTCTATGATTGGGGGAGTCTGACTTTGGTGACTGTTTACTCTTCTCTGGATGCATTCAGTCGGTGCTACCGGTAGACTTTTACTGGAGCCACGTACCTTCTTGAGGTATTCTTTGGTTTGCGCATTTCTTTTCATGCATCCGCAATTTTCTTTCATGCATTCGCATTTTCCTTATGCGTCTCTTTTTGTTTTGTGAATTCAGACGTGGTTCTATGAGGTGATTGGGTGCAATACCCCACTGATCGTTGAAGGACGACACTGTTGGGGACTTTTGTCGATTGTATCGATGGCGTAAGGCCAATCGACAGTCGAAGGGATTTCTCTCTCTGGAGGCGGTGTATCAGGTCTTGAATGACCTGATCAGTGGTAGGGTAAGGCTCTTTCCATTTCAGTCTTATTTTTTATTTATTATTTTTTTTTGCACCTTTTGATCTTGTATTGATTTATACTTGCTTGGATATTTTCAGGTGACCTTTTATCCCTGAGGGACAGCCATTCAGGATGCGGGGGCGACTAGGGTGAATGCGTGGATGAGGCGTTTGCTGGCACATGAGTTCGGCCATTCCTGGTATCTTGGGGAGAGGGTGGTTCGTCAGATTGCTGAGGAGGACGTGGTGGTGCCACCTGCGCAGCCTTCTACGTCTATGAGGCGAGAGCGACTGCTGTCGGAGGATGAGAGGATCTCGGTGATGATCGGCGACTCCTACTTATTATACACCGATACGGCTGTGCCGTATGACTATATGGACTTTGTGACGAGCTGGTTGATGGCGCCCAACATATATGATGCCCTGCCTTTTCCTCCTTCGGGTTCGAGTCGGGCGGTGGGATCTTCCCATAGTGGCAGCGATCCGACGGCATCTGCGGCGGCGGCGACCTTGGAGGTTCCTTTTGTGCAGTTGCATACCCCCTCGTACAACATTCAGCGGGCTGATAGAGGGATGGTGCCTATGTTGCACCATCCTCATGCGATGGATCTGGAGGAGTTGGGTTTGACAAAGGAGGTTCTCCGACCTACGGTATACCTTTCTGTTCCTCTCTTTCTTTCTTTTTTGTTTTGGTCATCTCTGTTTTGATACTGATTTCGCCTTTCCATGCAGCAAGTTCGGGTGTCGACCACTTGGCTAAGGGACATCAGAGACTGGATATCTTCGGTGACTGCCCATATTCAGGATGCAGTCCCTGTTCCTTCTTATTTGGTGCCATCTGCTTCGTCCGGAGAGGACTCTGGCTCGGGTAGTGGTGGTGCATCGTCTCGCCGTAGGGGAAAGAGAGCACGTCGCAGGGGTGGAATCTCTTAGAGAGAGAGAGAGAGAGAATGTGGGTTCGGGCTGAGTCCCGTTGTTTTTTTGCCTTTTCTTTTTATTTCCTGCAAAAATGATGTAACACAGAAAACAGATAGATGCAATGCAATAGAGTTTTTTATTATCTCTTATTAACGATGAATGAATGCATGCACATGCGCTTTTTACTTTGCTGCTGAGACCGTAAAAAGGAGTATTTTTGAAAAAAAATTGAAGGAAAGTTTTTTAATTAAAAGGGGAAATTATATAAGGGATTTTAAAATTTTGTTGAGAATATCAATTTATTTTTATTGAGTTTTTTGTTTTGACAAAAGAGGAAAAAAGGGAAATTTCTAAAATGGGGGGGGTTACCGATCGGCAAGCACCCTGACCTGCCTATCGGCAGTTCAGTCCAGTCCCATCAATTCAAAGCTTTGATTAGTACCCTCTTTAGCCTTTGGTGCCTTGTGAGGTAGTATTCCCTTCGATTTCTGCAGGGATTATATCTCTTGTGAGCGTTCTCAAGTATAAAAAGGGGTAAGGGTGGAGTGTTTTCATCACACCTTTTGATTTTCACCTACTTGCCCTTCTTAGCCTTGCAAGACGGCTCTCCCTGGTAGCATTGAGTTTGCTAATTACCTCGAAGCCTTGGAAGCAATGTGCTCTTATAATGTCGACTATGATTCTTTCAACATGCGTCAAGTTTCCCTGTGGCGCAATCGGCCTCTTGAGTGGAACGTGCTGATGGAGGCGATACAATTCTGGTACCCCGAAGATCACGTATTCCGCTTTGGGTTGGATGAGTTTGCCCTACCTATGAGGAATTTTCTACCATGCTGGGTGTAAATCCTAGTGTTGCTACGACTTTGCCCGAATTTTCCCGTTCTCCTAGGGATTTGTTGGTCGGGCTTCTTCATGTTTCGCCTTCGACGCCCAGATCATTGGTTGTTGGAGGAATGATCTCCCTCTCGATGATGCTACAGTCCGCGCATTTGTGGGAAGTAGGTGATGTTGGCTATGCTGGAGCCGTTGTTCTGGGTCTGGTTTTAAAATTGTTACTGGTGACTGGAGAATTGCAGGTGGACCCGCAACTTGTAGCCATTACTTCATGGATGTCATACCGTCGTAATCCTGCGGCGGTGATACTGGCGGAGACCCTGAATGGCCTGGATGCCTAGAGAGAATGTCGTTTTGACTTTTTGAGGGGTAGCCCTATGATGCTGTTCTTGTGGTTGTCTGAAAGATTTCGCTTGGCGACTCCTCCAGAATATCCCTTGTCGGTCATACCCAACTTCTTTTCATGCTACTTCATCAGTGTTGGTCTGTATGTTGAGAACTGGGAGCATTGGCTTGTGGAGCATGGGGCTCGTGGTCTGTATTGGTCAGTGCCTTGGTGGGGGCAGTTGCAGCCTGTTCTGAAGCTAGGAGAGTATTCATATGTGCGGTTGGTTGGTCTCAGGCAGACCTCCTTTTATTTCCCTTGGCAGCTTCTGCGCCGATTTGGCTGGGCACAGTTCGTGCCACCTCGGACCTTAAATTTCTTTCCGGTAGAAGATTTGACTGAGCGCCTGCATCTGTTTCTTGGAACTCTGTGGGAAAATCGGCGTCCGTCGACCCGTCCCTCCCAGTGTGTCGGGAAAGTTTGGCATGTCCCCAAAGATTATATGAAGTGGTTGTGGAGGAATGTAGTCAGCAAGATGTTGGCAGTGGAGACTGGACAAAGATGGTTTGTTTTATCTAACACCATGAAAGGGGGTTTTGTGGTCTTTTCGAAGATGGTTCGGGCTTATCGGTCCATGGAGTGTTTACGGCACTCTATTCAAGTAGGGGAAACTTAGGGATCTCAGGATGTAGATGATGAAGATGCAGGCTTCTCTGGTAGCTGTGGGTAGGACTCTTGGAGAGTTTATTTGCGTAATAGATGTGGGGATTTTATTTGGCTTTTTATAGTAGTAGGGGGAAGGGAGTTATTCATTCCTTTTCTTATGTAATCCATGCTGTAATTTCTTATTATTGAAATAAACAAGTTTCTGATCATCCAGCTGTGCCTTTCGATGAGTTTTGTATTTTTAGTTATCTATACTGATCTCTAAGGCATACATAATCCTTTTGTTCAAGTATTCTTTAAAATGAACCTCTGTTCTCGGAGGTAAAAAAGAATGGTATTTTGTGAAAAAGAAAGGGCCACACTCATGTGAGGTGTATGAGCTTCCTACGTACCTTTGGGTTTTTTGAAAAGTTTTTTTATCTATTTAAAAATAGTTTTTGCAGAGGATCAGTCCCACGTAGTTCTGGGTAGAAGGAAATGAAGAGTTTTTTTTTAGAATAGAAGGGGGATGAGAAGAGTCGTAGCCGAGATTTCGGACTAGGGGTAGAATTTCTTGAGACAGTCCGGGTTGATTGGACGAGCCATCTCTTCCCCATCTAGGTCAGTGAGGGGCCTCTTCAATTGGGCTTGAATTTCCCTCTGGGGTCCCAGATGGGTTCTATTATCTCTTTGAGGGCTAAATCCCCCTCCCGAACACCGCGGTCCTTGACTCTCTTGTTTAATGATCGCGCTATTCGGCGATGGTACCCCTATATGTGGTAAAGAGCTTTTAATCTTCTTTCATCTAGGAGGGCTAGCTCATCAAGACGACTTTGGCACCAGTCTTCTTCGCTAACTTTGTTTTCGAGCATAGCACATAACGAGGGTATTTCCAGCTCCATAGGTAGGACTGCTTTCATGTCGTAGACCAGGGAGTAAAGGGTAGCCCCAGTAGAGGTTCGGATTGAGGTTCGATAGCCCCAGAGGGCAAACCGGATCCGATCGGACCAATCCCTACAACTTTCGGTCATCTTACTGATGATAGCTTTGAGGTTCTTATTGGCGGCTTCAACTGCACCATTGGTCTGAGGTCGGTAGTGAGAAGATTTGTGTCTCTGAATCCCGTACTCGTTGACTACTTATGTGACTTCTGCTTCGAAATGTAACCCGTTATCTGACACTAGCTCGTGCGGGACCCCATATCGGCATATGATTTTTTTTTGAGGAATTTGGCCACTTTCTTGGCATTCAACACTGCGTATGACTCAGCTTCGACCCATTTGGTGAAGTAATCAATGACGACGAGGATGAACTCATGTCCGTTTGAAGCCTTTGGTGTAACCTTCCCTATGATGTTGACACCCCAGGTGGAGAACGGCCAGGGAGAGGTCATGTTGTATAATACTCGCGGAGGTAGGTGTTGAAGATTGGAGAATTGTTGTCATTTGAGGCATCTCCGGACATAGGTGGTGCAGTCTTGGGTCATGGTGGTCCAGTAATAGCCCTGTCGGATGATCTTCTTGGCAAGCATGTGACCATTCATATGGGGCTCGCATTCCCCGTTGTGGATTTTCTGCATTATCTTCTCAATCTCAGCCCCTGCGATACAATGTAGATGAGTTCCATCGAAGTTCCTCTTGAGTAGATCTTTATGACAGATAATGTACTAGGCGGCCAGTCTTCGGAGGGTCGTTCGATCTTTCTTATTGGAACCCTCGGGATACCTACCATGTTTGAGGAGGCACCAGATATCATAGTACCAGTAATTGGCTAGTTCGGGATCTTCGGTGGAGACAAGCTTAATATGGTAGCAGTGGGTCGATTTGTCTTGATTTTGAACTAGGAAGGGGGTCATTGTTATTCCCTTGGGCATGTCACCATGGAGGCCAAGGTAGCGAGAGCATCGGATAGGTTATTCTTTGCTCGGGGTAGGTAATGGAAGGTGATATCTCGAAATCGGGAGGCTAACTCTTCTAATTGGGCATGAAAGGGTTGGAGCTTTTCGTCCCTGACTTTCCACTTTCTGAGCACTTGACCGATGATAAGAGCAGAATCCCCGTAGACATTAAGGTATTGAATACCTTTCTTGACAGCAACTTTGAGGCCTACTGTGCATGCCTCGTATTCCGTCATGTTGTTGGTGCAAGGGAAATCCAATTTAATAGCGATGGGAGTGTGGGAGTCATCTGAGGCAATCAGAAGTATCCCAATGCCATATCCCTTTTTATTGGCAGCGCCGTCAAATAACATTTTCCATCGAAGGCGGTCTTGAGCGGTACAGAGGATATTTTCATCTGGGAATTCGGAGATCCAGACATCTGCTTCTTCTACAGGGTAATCGGTGAGGTAGTCAGAGATGGATCTTCCTTTAACAGCTTTCTATGTGACGTACACGATATCGAACTCGGTTAGGAGCATCAACCATCGGGCCATTTGACTGGATAAGGCGAGTTTCTCAAGCAGGTATTTGATGGGGTCCATTCGGGATACAAGTTTGATGGGGAAGGCGAGCATGTAGTGTCGCAACTTTTGGGTGACCCAGACAAGTGCGACGCACGCCTTTTCCAAAGTAGTGTAGTTGACCTCGTACCCGACCAATTTATGACTGGCATAATAGATGGCTCTTTCTTTACGGGAGTCCTCAAGGTATTGGGCTAGCAAAGCCCCAACTTAAGTGTCGGTTATGGTTAGGTATAGGAGCAAAGGGAGACTAGGCTATGGTGGCATGAGCACTGGAGGTTGGGTCAGATATTATTTGATTCGCTCAAAAGCTTCTTGGCATGCCTTGTTCCAAACCTTAGTTAAATCCTTTCGGAGGAGCTTGAAGATCAGTTCACAGATGGAGGTTAGCTGGCTGATGAACCGGTTGATATATTGCAATTTCCCAAGAAAACCTCGGACTTCTTTCTCTGTTCGGGGTGGTGGCATCTCAAGTATGGCCTTCAGCTTTGCAGGATCTGCTTTTATCCCCTTTTCGCTGACCATGAATCCCAAGAGTTTTCCCTTTGTAACGTCGAAGACACACTTCTGTGGATTAAGTCGCATCTGATACCGTTGTAATCATTCGAACAACTTCCGGAGAGCGGGAACATTACCTTCTCTAGTTTTGGACTTGATAATCATATCATCCACATAAACCTCAACCTGTTTGTGAATCAGATCGTGCCGGATGGTTGTGGCAGCCCTTTGGTAGGTAGCCCCAACATTCTTGAGACCAGTGGCATAACGGTGTAGCAAAAGGTTCCCCATGGGGTGATGAATGCGGGTTTTTCTTGGTGGTCTGGATGCATCTTGATTTGGTTGTATCCGATAAACCCGTCGACAAATGACTCGAGAGCATGACTGGCTGTGTTATCCACGATCATGTCGATATTGGGTAGCGGATAATCATCCTTTGTAGAAGCTTTGTTTAAATCTCGGTAGTATACACACATTCGAACCTTCCCCCTGATTTCGGCACAGGTACTATGTTGGCTAGCCATGTGGGATATTCGATCACCCAAATGAAGCCCACGTTTAACTGTTTGACCACCTCTTCTTTGACCTTGAGCGACCATTCGGTGCAGAGTTTTCTCAATTTTTGTTTAACCGGCTTGTAATCTGGGAGGGTGGGGATCTCGTGCTGAGCTATTTAAGGATCAATGCCGGGCGTATCATCATAGGACCATGCGAAGACATCCACGAACTCTTCAGCAATTATTCGAGTTATGCACACTCATGCTCCTCAAGGGTGGCCCCTATCCTAATCTCGCGCAGTTGGCTATTAGAACCGAGATTAATAACAACAGTCTCTTCTTCATTAACTTGAACGCGGTTATGTTGTTTATTATTAACCTTATTTAGACCAGTTAAGAATTATTCATTTGGAAAATCATCATCATCAAAAGTTTGATTAGAATCCAAGCAGTTAATGTAAGGCATAGCAAGATACTCAAAATCTTCGTTTATTTCATTAATAGGAAAAACAACATTGAGAACCTTATCAAAAGAGGTCTCGATTATATTTGAACAAGGATAGATAGTAGAAGAAGAAGTAAGGTAAACATTGGGGTTAGGGGGATTTCAAGAGGTAGAACTGGCGTAGCATGCCAGTTGAGGAGAGGTGTATCAACAACTTTAATCAGACGGGATGTATCCATTGATGTAGTGCCCGAATGAAGTATGCAGAGTGCCAGCCCCAATGTCTGTAAGTTGAAAGAATCTTCGGAATCACTTTCCTCAGTCTCTTTGGTACCTTTGATGAGCGGTTGTACGCGGTGTTGGAAACTTTTGGCCCATGGGTAGCTATCTTGGAAAAAGATCCCCATTCCCGGTTTCATCTTCTTGTCTGTGTGGTCATACCATGGTTCTAGAAAACCGCAAAAGGGGAAGTCTTCGCCTTCTTTGATGAATCTTCCATTCAAGGAGTCTCCTGAGATAGTTCGGGTGAAGTCTAATCTTCTCTTTGGTCGAGACTAGTGGATCATTCTGAGCTCTCATTCTGATGGTTGATACCCCAAGCCACAAGGAGGGAAAGCTTTCTTCAGTTCGATGGTCTTAAGTATCCCTTGCTGCCTTTTCCCTAGTCCCAGTCCGGGCATGAAGTGCATATTTCTGAACATTTGAATCATGTTGACATTGCCATGAGGGTCATATTCCAGACAAACCCTTTCTTTGAAACTGTCCCCTACTGGGAGTAGGAGTGGCTCAACTTGGAATCCTGATAGGAGCATATCATTTGACCCGTGCTGTATCTCAAGAATTGGACTGCTCGTGCTTGCACTTAGGGGTGGCAAATCGTGTTATTGGGTCGGGTTCAGGACCGACCCAACACGACACGAAATATATTTCAGTGACACGAACACGACACGACCCGTTGTCGTGTTATTTTTTTGCAACCCAAACACGACCCGCTTCTAACACGACACGACATGATTGACACAATTTGTAATTTTGACCTCATTAAACCTGATTAACACAACACGATTGGCACGACACGAAACGAAACGAAACGATTGGCACGACATGATTTATAGCATATTTTTACTATTAATGTTTCCAAGTGCACCAAAAAAATAATCACATTACAATTTTATTCCCATGACAGATTTTTATCTACTAAAACAATCACAAAAATAAACCACTAATATAAATCACACCATCTAATATAAATCACACCACTGTTATAAACCCCCAAAACAATCACAAACCACTAATATAAATCACATCGTCTAAAAACAAATCACAAAAATAAACAATCTTAATAGCCGGACATAAATAAAGTCGCCGGATAAAAATGGTTGCCAGACAGAAATGGTCACTTTTATAACAGAAGCCATTGACGAAGGAGGGAAAGAAGTGGGTAGGTGGGTAGGGGTGCTGACGGAGGAGGGAGATGGGGATGAGGGGGCGCTGGTGTGGTGAGCGGTGACAGAAGATGATGATGAGGCCGACGGTGATGAGGTCCGGAGCTGATGAGGTCGGCGCTAAAGAGGGCTACTTTGTTGTGCTGGTGTGAGAGTTTGTGGGAGGATGAAGAGAGAAGACGACTGGACTTTGTTTCTGGCTAGGGTTTGTTTTATTATTTTTTGGTTAAGTCTTCATCTTAAGGAGATTGAAATTGGTGGGTTGGTCTTTTTAATAAAAGCCTTTTATTTGTTTTAATTGGTTTATATAGGGTCTTAATGGGGTCAATAATGGATTTTTAATCGGGTGCATAATGGGTCTTAATGAGGTCACTATCGTGTCTTTAACGGGTTCAATTCGGGTCAATTTCGTGGCCAAAATTAAACACGAACACGACACGATAGCGGGTCCAATAAACCAGACTCGAACACGACCCGAACACGATAAGTCGTGTCAATTTCGTGTTAATTTCGTTCCATGTCATTTCGTGTTGTCGTGTTGTTTCCAAAAGTGCCACCCCTACTTGCATCCTCGACATTTTCATCGTCGCCCAAAATGGTGATGACTCGTCCGTCGGCGAAGAACTTTAATTTTTGATGGAGTGAGGAAGACACACCCTTAATATTGTGGAGCCAGGGTCGTCTGAGCAACATGTTGAAACAGGCTGGGATGTCTATGACTTGGAATTCAACGACAGGGTTTATAGGGCCAACCTCTATTACAAGTTTTATGGATCCCATTACCTCATGACGGGTATTATCATAGGCACGTACAACGACGGAGGTTGGAGCGAGGTCGCTTTCTTTCAGGCTTAAACACTTGAAGGTTCTCAGAGGGCAAACATTCAAGGCGTATCCGTTATCGATAAGGGAGAGTGGCACGACCTTCCCCATAACTTCGACGGAGATGTTGAGTGCATGATTGTGATTTGGACCAATTCTGGGGATTTCTTCTTCAGAAAATGATAGCATTCGGGTAGAGGTCAAGGATCTGACCAGATTTACCGCTTCTTCTGGTGAGGTAGAGGGAGGAACTGTGGGTCCAGTGAGAAATTTAATTAAAGCATTTCTGTGTAGCTGGGAAGACATGAAAAGTCCCCATAGAGTGATGTTAGCTTGAGTTTTCTTCAGTTGATCGAGGATCTTGCTCTCCTCAATGGTCATCTCTAGCATAGGAAGGTTTTAAACGCCCTTCCCTTTGTCATTTGCTGGTAGTGAGCTTGGAACCTGGTAATGTCTCCCTGATCTGGTCATGTGATTTACTGAAGAAGAAAAGAACATGAATCCCGTTTCCTCATCAATCTCAGGTTGTTCTGCCACCCTGTTTATTTCTCCGAGGAGTTCTTCAAATGATATCATCCCATATATGTCGGATACTGGGCCAGCTCTTCCTGAAGATTGTTCTTCACTCTAATCTTTGAATTCTTCTCCCCATCCGGTGGTAACAATTATGTCTTTCCATGCAAAGTCAATGCATTCCACAACTTCAACGGCTTCTTCATACAAGTCCTCCTATTCTGTGGGGATATGTGTGATTGAAGGGACTAAGCGCCCTTGTAGCTTCAAAGTGTCAAGTAACCCGATGATACTACAAATGTTGTTAGTTTGCCCGAATAATTCTTCCATAATCTGGACAACATCATCTAAGCTGACTTCGTCGGTTGGTACGACCCACCTGTCTGAATCTCAGGCCCACTTTCGTGCTTCCAAGAACAGTGTGCTGAACCTCTGGCAATCGATGACCATCTGCGAGGGAAATTTCAGCCCGAACTCTAGGAGTTGGTTTAACACCTCTGACAATTCCATATTTTTATTTTTAAAACGGGTACGGATAGCGATGCATGCTCTGGTAAGGAGTGACAGTGCCTGATCAGCGAGGCTAGTAGGGTGTAGGAGGAAATGTGGGCAAATTTAAAAAGGTTTAGGAGAGTATATGAGTGTGATTTGAGTTGATGGATCGAAATTTGGGTTTTCTTCTAAGAAGAGGGCATTGACATGATTTGGAAGTGGATTGTGAGTAGTGTTTGGCTTAGGATTGGCTGGTGGGGCGATGGTACCCCGGTCAATGAGATCTTGGATTATGTTTCGAAGGTGAAATCATTGGTCGGTAGTATGGCTGGCAGTTTGGTGAAAGGCGTAATGAGTATCGGCCTTGAAGTTTCTTGGGAGTGGATTTGGCAATGGACGTGGATCCAAGGGTTTGATGAGGCTTCGGATTAACAGGGCTTGGTAAACTTTGGAGAGGGGAGAATGGAGCTCAGTGTATTCCCTTTGGATGGGGGAAGGGCGGCTTTCTGCTGCCCATGATATGGTTGGTTGAGAGATGTTGTTGATGGTTGAGACTGTAGCACTGGCAGGCTTGTCATACTTTCTGGGGGTGAACTGTCCGGACACCTTCTTCGATTCAACCTCTGTTTTAACGAGGATTTACTTGATTTCTACTCCAGCCTCTCTGAGAGCTCGGAAGTGGGGATAGTATTGTCCTCCTATCGTCACTCGAACATGGGGCAAGAAGTTCTTCTTCACTATGTTGACCTGTTCTTCCTCGGATGGCCGATTGGTCATGATAGCTGCTTGCTCCCTCCAGCGAGTTATGAAGTTACTGACTGATTCTCCTGGATTCTGTTTGAGTAGCTCTAAATCACGACGGATGACCTCAAGCTCTTCGTTGTATTTATATTGCGACATGAATTCTCGGGCTACATCCTCCCAGCTACGGATTCTGGATTCCTCAAGAGATAAAAACCATCGGAGGGCACTATCCTTCAAAGTTTGCTGAAAAATTGGGCCATCAATTATTCATAAGCACTTAGTAGAGTCATGGAACAATGATAATTGGGAAGATGAACAATTGGTGGTCCACTCCCTCCGAACTTCTTGATATTTGGCATCTTGAACTTCTCGGGCAACCTCGCTTTAGGATAAGGAGACATGTGGGTGTAGTCCATGTAATTCCCAGAGATCCTGACTTGGTCAAACTTCTTGGTGAGCATCTTGAGATACTCTATGAATTTATTCAACTCCTCCTCCTTTGGATCAATGACTAAAGGCAAGTTAGCCATAGGCTGGGCAATGTTTGCCATCGGAAGTTGGGCAGGCGGCGGCCCATTAATTGGAGGGGCACGTGGAGCATGCTGATATTGTTAGGGAATCCAGATAGGCTCGGGTGGACCCATCGCTTGAGGGAATAGGACCTCGGGCTCTTGAGGAATTGGAACCTAGTTTCGTTGCATCTCTCGAACCTCGGTTTGGAGGTTGTCAATCTTGGACACGAGCTGACCTAGGACTGTCATCAGATTCGACTGTATGACTGGTGCTTGATCTGTATTCTCCATGGAAAGTGGATGGATTACCAACTCGGAAGAAGTAGTAGAGGAACAGACGAAGCTCCAGGGTGATTTGACTGAAGACCGAAGCCAATAGGGAGCCAGGCCAAGGGCTTGCAATCGACCTGAGAAGGCGTAGGATCAGATTTATTTTTTAGAAAAAGGGAAGAAACTATTTTTTTTTGATAAAGAAAGGAGAAATATTTTTGGTTTTTTGATAAAGAAGGGAGAAATGTTTTTGCATTTTTGATAAATAAGGGAGAAACGTTTTTGGATTTTTGATAAAGAAAGGAGAAACGTTTTTGGAGACGGAACTCAACATGATTATTATGTTCTCACTTGTATTTAATTCTCCTAAATGCAATGCCGGACGGGACCCGATCCTAGAAAAGTGGGGTTTTTAATATATGCAAAGCTAAGATTGGACTTGTAACCAGGCTCACGAATAGGGTCCCGTTTTAAAAATGCATGAAAATTGGGCGGCAGATCGACCCGGAATTTTAACAGAGTTTCGGGTTGAAACCGGCAATCTAAAGTGCGTGTCCTAGGTTTGACACCTATATGCGGGTATGCAGTTGGTTGGGTGAATCGGCATGGGTTCCCCCCTTTGGCGTGACTTCCACGATATACGTCTTGCTCTTGCGGGCAATAGGCACGTGCGGACAAGCCATTTGATATACCTGAGTGTACGTGAATTACCTTACCATATACCTCGCGGGGACGATACGTGTGAGAGAAAATTCGATATACTCGGCGTACGTGAATGAATTCCCTGCGATATACCTCCCGTCATGACTTCGGTCAAGCGGTACGATGCGGGGAAACCGTTCGATATACGTCGAAGGTACTTGGCCAATAGGAGGTGAGAGTCATATCGCTTAGGCTAACTGCGATCTACCGGACCAGCGCCCATCACGAAGTGACCCTCGAGTTACTGGGTAAAATTTGGCCAATAACAATGCTCTTTGGTGATGTCGTGTGAATCATGCATGATTCTCTTATTAGTATCTTATGATGAGAATGCCTTTCTTGATTATGCCAAACAGGGAGCAAAGTACAAGTACCAAAGGTATACCAAGTATGGATGGGTGATGCGTGCAACATGCGGATATATGTGATCCTAAGTGCACGTGGTGCGAAGTGTATATGGAGAATTTTCTACAAGTGTGTGAACATAAGCATAAGCATGGGATACACATGGAAAAGGGGGAACATGAAGATATGAGGGGAAACATAAACAAATATAGCATCCATGCAAATAGAGTTAAGCCCTCAAAACACACATATCCCCAGCGGAGTCGCCACTGTGGCCATCCCCAATCCTCGCAGTGCTGGCGGGCGCGCGAAGGGAAAGGATCCGCGGGTCCCACGCATCCCTCTCGGGAGCGCTTCGGCCAGAGTCATTTGAGATGAGGTGTAAAAATGTAGAGAGATTCAGAGTCGCCAGTCTATTTTACTCAAAACAGACAAAAGAAAAAGGTGAAGCCATCCCGAAGGATGGAATCCGAAGACATACTGGTGCATACGAAACCAAAATGATTCGAGAAGGGTTCGGAGGCTTAGTTACAAAATGGAAAGGTGTTAGGCACCCATTCCGGCCTTTCGGTCTCTCATGGATATTTGTTATTTTCCTTTATATTTCTCCCCGTGATATGTGTGCATGTGTATATATATGGTGGATATAAGATTCCTCAACTTGTATCATGGAAGAGATAAAGCGAGTCATCCGTAGGAAGGTATAAAAATAATATTAGAAAAATAAGATTTACGCGATTAACCCTACGTTGATCGTTATAATGGAACGATAACGCATATGGAGTAATACGTCACTAAGGGCAAGTATATAGAATATAAGAAGATTAGATTTAGAGAAAATAGAAAATAAGAGAAAAAGTAAGAAAAGGACTCGAGTCTCAAGTTTTACCCCGAGACGCCTACGTAGCCTATAAAGGCATCAAAGTCCACATAGTTCGCATACAAAACGAGGGGTGGGGTTTATCCCATAAATCCAAATGGGGGATCTCTTATTTGTGAGTGTGTGTGCGTGTAGAAAAAGTGTTTTAGTTATGAGAAAAGTGTGAGAAAAGTATGAGACTCCCTATTTGGAATTTATGAGCAAACCCTCTTTTTCTTATTTTTTTGGGGTTCTATTTATATGAAAGTTGGAGATGTGCAATAATACTAAATAAAAAGTATATTAGGATGTGTGAGATGAGATAATAAAAGTGTTAAGTAATAAAAAACAAGTCATTGAGAATTTAAGAGAAAGTTGAGAAAGTTGGACATTCTTGAAGATCTTGAGCTTGATCTTGAATGTTGGAGAGCAACCCTTGAACTTGGATGATGATGGAGAGTGGTTAATTCACCAAGTTTGATGAAAAGGATGATGAAAAGTGGAAGTAAAAAAGGGATTTGGAGGTTGAAATCACGCTGCCTTCGAGAGAGGTTTCTGGGATTCGTTGAGAGTGAATTTTATCAGATCTGGTCCCTCCTTGCAAATGAGGTGAAGGCCTCCTTTTATAGCCTCAGTTCACTGCCGATCGGCATAGACTTGATCCCGATATGCAGGGTCTGGAACCTGCCATTTGGCAGTGTGTTTCAAGCCTTTTCGAGAAATCGACTACCGAGGGCAAACCGTTGGTCATAATTGTGCACAGGGTAGACCGTTGGAAAGGTCATTCAGAGACCTTTAAAAGTCCTTTGGACCGCTCCCGGGTTCGGGAGTTAACTTTGGGTTAAATATAGCTCGGAAGCGTTTGTCGGTCCATTGGACGGGGAATTATTCGGACTCAAACGGATCGTTCGTCCGCATGGTAAGTCCAAATTGCGCACGGGGCGGACCGTTGGAAAGGTTAGGAGATGTACTTCAACATTCCAAAGAGTTTGACCCAATTTGGGGAGTTGACTGTGATCAACCGGGCCCTGGAATAGTTTGGTGACCTCTTGGAGTTAAATAGATCGTTCGTTCGCATGGTAAGTCGGAATTGCGCACGGGACGGACCGTTGGAAAGGGTATTCAGTGACCTTCAAAGATTCATTCAGCCTCAGTTGAGCTGAAGAGTTAAGTTAGGTCAAATAGAGCCCGGGAGAACCCGTTGGCCTCTGGGTCAAGTTTCGAACGAAAATGGATCGTTAGTCCGCATGGTAAGTCGAAATCGCGCATGGGACGGACCGTTGGAAAGGGTATTCAGTGCCCTTCAAAGATTCATTTAGTCTCAATCGAGATGAAGAGTTTGACTTTTTGGTCAAACTGAGCTGGGGAGTGCCCGATGGCTTTTAGGTCAGTACTCGGGATATGACCCGGGTTTATAATGATGAAGGGAGGTACTAGGGACCTAAGGGGAGTTAGGGGTAATGGAATGGGGTGTCTACAGGAGGCAAAGTGGAATGGATAGATGCATTCGACATGGGCATCATACCTGCCGCGGACAGATAGGCTCCAATATCATCATTAAATTCAATTTGGGGTTCAGCAAGGTTGGTTTTTTTCGCGGCCAGATTTGGGGTCGCGGTAGGAGGGTTTTGATCTCTGGAAGGTGCCACGGCAGGTGCCTTTGTCTTTGGCCTCTTCCTTTTTCTGTGCCTCGCAGTGTTATTGAGAACGGTTGCATCCTTATCCATTTCAGCTAGCTGGGCAGCCAACAGTTCCCTATCAACTTCCTCACCTGAAAGAGGAAAAGTAGCAGTAAATATTTAAAGTTTCAACACAAGTTTCCACGGATAAAGACTGATGATTAGGAATGGTCGCGGCCTTGGTAACTCTTTTCTCTTGCCTTGCGCTTAGTTGTAAGTTGTCAAGAACTATAAAAAAAAGTTAGTAGAGATTAATAAGCAACTATAAAGAGGGGACGCGGCTATAAATCAAATACCTAGCTTAGAAGGGGACCCCCATTGCCGCGATATTCAAAACGACTTCTCCCTCTCGTTCTCCTGAGGGTGAATCTCCCACCCTTCTCCGGAGATGTAGAAATACTTCCCCTTCCAGTTATTTACACTGGTCATCCTCCCAGATTAAAGGGTCTCGTCCTTACCGCGAACGAAGAAGTAGTAGTACCCAGCGAACTTCACGGAGTTTTCCTTCAGGCGGTAGAAATGAAAAAACTTCACGGGAGTGATATCTTTTTTAAATTGATTCTCCCAAAGCACGATCGCGACAAGGATGGCCCTCCAGCCATTGGGATCTAACTGGGCTGGTGCTCGTTTCATGGTTTGAAAAATTCGTCTAATGGGAACAGGAACTGGCAGCCACAACCCGTAAACGAAATCATAAAGTGGAAAACACACCCCATTGTCATCAAATGCCGTACACGGTCTTTGGTTCGCGGTAGGTGCTCAGCACATCAAGTGTTTTGGAAACTTGAAGGCCTCAGCTACCTGGTCAACCCAGTCTTGGGTCATGATGCTGCGGATGTCAAGCGCAGCTAGGGGTCTCTCAGCCCTCCCAGATGGACCAACTGGTTCGTCTCTAACATCAACAGTACCCCTTGTCGCGGCATCATCTTCCACATCCATTGGTCGATTACAAGAGTTGACTTCCTCTTCCATCCGTGTGGTATCAGAATCCTTCCTAGAAGCAGAGTCCGCGAAATTTGAGTCTAATACTACGCAGTTGGGGCAATTCTACAGTTGGCAAGGCCCTATTAACTTCAAAAGAGGCACGAAAGGGAGTTCAGGAGGAGTGGATCCAAAACGCTTTACCCAAAAGCCTCTCAAAAACTCATCTGGGTCAAAGCTCATATGGATGCAGCAGTACCTGAAAAGCACAAGCCACAACCAGCATGGTATAGAGGCCTCTCAGAGGCCACGACAGGTTCAATGGAACATCAAGATGAACATGAAATATTGAGGTTTGAGCCCCAAAAGATAATTATCGCCGCGACACATTGAATGGATTGGTTTTATAGTGTCGCAACTATTCACTCAACTTTCAAATTATGGGCTAAAAATCCACGGAGTCTAAATCTAATAAACTAAGGGGCTAAATCAAGGAATATTTGAAGGATTAAGTGCAATCCTAGATTACTAAATGGGTACTTTATCATGCCGCGACCATTCACTCAAACAGTTTAGCACCTAATGTTTATTCGTTTAAAGATTGAAGACCCAGAATATAAAGAGTTCATCCAAGAATATCAAGAACAATTATTTGATTTCAATATGATTCGACACAAACGCAGTTTATATGATCTAAGAAGTGGAAAATTAAGGGCGCGTTTCATATTATGAAGGTCGATCCAAGGAATTCTAGCAACAATTACAATTATTTATCATGCGTATATATTTGATACTTGGAAATTAGAAGATTATTCAAACAAAACCCTAGATTCCTATCAAGCAATCTGGTTCTTTTTTTGAAGAGAGATATAATCTAGAAAAATCAGCACGAACTCCAAAAATGCAGAGATTCATGTGATCATCTATTTAAAGAAGAATTACGAATTCCAAAAGCTATTTAAAAAGGACGTTGGTTGAAAAATTACCTGGAAATGAAGAAGATGACAATGAACAGCCTCAAACCGCCTTGAACCACCACACTCAGCCTTGGACAGTCACCGAAAAAAGCAAGAGGACGTATGAATAGAGTTTAGCTCTCAAAATGCACTCAAGGATTTGGAAAACGTAATGAAGTCCACGGCCTAAACAATTTATATAAGAGAGCGCGGAAGGTGAATCGCTGCCTTGGAATTATCGCGGCAGCTAAGAAGACTAAACTAAGTCGCAACCCCAATCGTAATCTCTTGGCACTACGACTTGGGGGTTTATTGATAGTACAAATATAACACCCTACCGCGGATGGTATTCTGCACTACACCCTGTCGCGGATGGTATTCAGCATAGGGTGAAACCCTTCCAAATATAGGGCACCGCACATACTTGTCCATCAAGAAGACGCCGTGGCACTACCCAGTACAGGGCGCAACACTTTTAGCTCTAGCCTCGTATAGGATGCAACACTCAATGCTTGCCTTACAGGCCGCATCCCTGCCTATTACAGCAACTTCAGACTTGGTATACGTCACGTGCTCAGGGCACATGATGCAACTCACATACTTCCTATAAATAAAGGTCCACACCTCGAAATAAGGGATCAATTCCAGACCCCCGGGTGAGACTCTACAAGACTAATTCTCTCTACACAACCTCAATATATGACAAGTGGACGATTTCTCGTATCATCTAGATCGCAGCAATCTCTCCGGCACACCAGAATCCTAAATATTACCATGTATTCTCCTTTATTCTCATACTTGTACGCCTCTTTAAGCATGATTATATTGTACAATGCAACGCATATAATGAGAACAGAGTAACATAGTGGACGTAGGCTTATTTTAGAGGATGAACCACTCTTTTTCTTGTCTTCTCTTTATTTACTCGCTTTATTTGCTTATTATACACTTTACTCTTGATTTTCTGGTACGAGAACGACAAGTGGACGATTTCTCGTATCATCATCAGGTGTTCTATGAATGCTAGATAATTTCTGGCACTATCACACTTTCTCGCGAAGGCTGTATAGTTTGCCCTCCTGGTCGGCCAATAATATTCCTGTGTGTTAATGTGTTCGAGTAATGATCTTCCAGTTGAATGAGATTCATAGGATCCTTCATGCACTTCTTTGATCAAATTTTCTACCTCCATTGGATGAACATAGAGCTGGATGAAGATCGTTAATTCCCTTATGTATAAAACTCATTTTTCCAACACATACCTCGCTGCTTTATATCGAAGGTTTTTGGCCTCTCTAGGATTAGGTGATAGGGTTCCATCTTCAATGTAATCTTTAATGGGATCTATCCATGAAGGTCCCAAATATATAATAATAAAATTAACCATCAGGTCTTCATTAATACTTCGATTGTCCAGGAGCTCGATTGGGATTGTTCTTCATGGCTCAATTATTACTGTTGATGCTAGCCAAGCAAGTGAGTCAGCTCAAGAATTCTACATTATCGGAATTCTATTCATTTTAACGACTAAAAATTCAGTAATAACTTTTTGGCCTCGGAAAGATACCTGGTCATCAATTCTCCTTTGTCCCCATACAAATTCAACACTTAATTAACAACCAACTGTGAATCACTATGAGCTACTACTTGCTCGGAGCCTAATGAATGAGCTAAGTTTAGCCCAACTATCAAGGCTTTATATTCTGCCTTATTATTTGATGTTGTGAATTGAAACCTGAGAGTATACTCAATATCAATATTATCAGGAGTATTAAGAATTATACTTTATTCACTGTCGGTAGCACATGAAGATCCATCCACGTACAAATTCCATATCGAAACATTATCACTGAAGATTTCTGCTATCAATGATCCGTTATGGAATATCTTTTTACTCTTGTTTGCATATTTCTAGGCTATTTCCTAAATTCTAGATGATTCAGGTTGGTCGATAGAGACTTCGGCTTGCTTATGAGCTGAGCTCTCTTCTTTCGAAGTCTGTTTGGCAGGCAAGCTCCGTTGGTAGGGAACCTCCATATAAGTAAATTCAGTAATGAAATCAGCCAAAACTTATCCTTTTAATGAAGATCTGGGTTTATACATCAATCTTCCCGACTTCTCAGGTTTGTAAAGAGTTTGTCGAAGAGGCAAATCAGTATACACAACTATGGTGTGTGCTTAGAAACAAGGTTTCATTCATCCTGAAGCCTCAATAAGTGCTAGGGCTAATTTTTCCAAACATGGGGGCCTAATTTTAGCTCCTATGGATGCTTTACTAGTATAGTAGACTGGTTTTGGATTTCATTATCCTGTCTGACCAATGACGAGCTCACTGCTGACTCAACTAAATACAAATACAATGTCTCTCCCAATACTGGTCGGGAAAACAATGGTGGTGACCCCAGATATCTCTATGACTCCTAGAACGCTTCCTCACATTCTGCATTCCACTCAAAAGTTTTTCTCAACACTTCGAAAAAAGGCAGGCACCTGTCTGTTGCTCGGGATACAAATTTGTTTAAGGTTGCCACTCTTTCAGTGAGACTTTGTGCATCTTTCTTGCAGGTCGGTGATTACATTTCGATAAAAGATTTTATCTTTGCTGGATTGGCTTCAATTACCCTTTGATTAGCTATCAAGCCGAGGAACATCCTTTCTTGTACTCTAAACATGCACTTGGTCGGATTTAGCTTCATCTGATGCTTTTCCAACTGATCAAAAGTCTGGTTGAGGTCGGTGATGTAATCTGAAGCTTTTTTTTTATCTTCATCAACATATCATCTACATAAACCTCCATATTTTTTCCTATCTGTTCTTCGAAAACCTTGTTCACCAACCTTTAATATGTTGCACCTACGTTTTCTAGACCAAACGACATTTCATTATAGCAATAAGTTCCTCGGGGGGTGATGAAGGTTGTACTTTTCCTATCTTCAGGTTTCATTTTTATCTGCTTATAACCAGAATAGGCATCCATAAAGCTTAAAATCTCATTTCCTGATGTAACATCCACCAATTGATAAATTCTGGGCAAAGGAAAATGGTCTTTGGGGCACGCTTTTTTCAAATGAATGAAATCTATGCTCGTTCTCCATTTATCATTCTTCTTTTTTACCATTAAAACATTGGCCAACCAGTCTGGATACTTCACATCTTCAATAAAATGGGTTTTTAAAAATTTCTTTACTTCCTCTTAGATAGCTTGATTCTTTTTAGGACTGAAAACTCGACGTCTATGCCTGATCGACTTGGCATCCTTGCTGATGTTAAGCTCATGACAAAGGAAATTGGGATCAAATCCAGGCATATCCTTATGGATCTAAGCAAATACATGTCTTAGTTGCCTCAGGAACATTATCAACTCATGTGTGAAGGACAGGATCCAGTGTTTAATCGATCTGCGTAGTCTTTTCTGGTTTATCGTCGTCCAGAATGATGCTATCAGTGGCTTCGATAATCTGTCCTTTAACCAATTCTATTTGATCTCATGGGTTTAAGGTGTTAACCTCAGATTCACCATTAGGCTCAGTAGTATCCACCTGACAAGTTGTAGTCTTCTTCTTCTTCTTCTTCTTCTTCTTCTTCTTCTTCTTCTTCTTCTTCTTCTTCTTCTTCTTCTTCTTCTTCTTCTTTCTTCTTCTTCTTCTTCTTCTTCTTCTTCTTCTTCTTCTTCTTCTTCTTCTTCTTCTTCTTCTTCTTCTTCTTCTTCTTCTTCTTCTTCAATTCAATCAGATCTTCTTGCTCGACTAATTAATAGTAACACACTCTAGACACATTTTGATCGCCTATCATAACACCTACCCCAAAGTGAGTTGGAAACATCAAGCACTAATGGATTACTGATGGTACGACTTCAAACTTTTTCAATCCTACCCTGTCGAGGATCACATTATAGGCAGATTAAATGTTCTTATCCATCAAGAAGAAATGTATTTTCTCTATGCAAATTACTGGCCAAGTACTAATAAACACTTCTAGCTTGATTGCTCCTAAAGGGTAGAATTTTTCACCAGAAAAGCCTATTAATGGCCTGTGATAAGGTTCCAACTGGCTGAGCTTTAAGTCTAAACTCTGAAAATAAGAATGTAACATAATATCAACTGAACTCCTATTGTCAATCAAAACTCTAGTGATGATGATATCTTGGATTCTGAATTTGACAACCAATGGGTCATCATGAGGATAAAGTACCCCAAAGAGATCATTTTTTGAAAACCCAATTACCAATTTGTCTTTGTTGACTTTCCTTGGTCGATCATCTTTATTCACATTAATCATCTGGATGTAGGAGCAAGCCTGGGCTTCATTCAAGTAAGCTTTCCTTTTAGCAGTGTGATCACCTCCTCCTGCATCGCCACGTGTAATCATATGACACTCAAATGAACCAAAACTGATCATAGTTACCTCACGTTCTAATTTCTTGGATTTGTTTGGCAAGTTTGTATCCTCATTATAATCATCTTCATGATTTCTCTTCCTGTCATCTCTAGGTTTGCATGGAGAATTTGACCTTCTTCTAGGTTCTCTGCCATCCCGCCGATCAATAATTTAATTGAGTTTTCCTTGGCGGATGAGAGATTCAATGTCATTTTACAAAGCGATGAACTTATTCGGTGGATGACCATGATCCTTATAAGATTCACAATATTTGGATATATCCCTCTTATTTGGCGGTGCCCTTAACTTCTCAGTCCATCGCGAATACTCATCGTGCTTGATTTATTCCAGGATATTATGAATTCTAACACTCTATGCAATGTAATTTCATACTTTTTGAGCTTGTCTTGTTTCTTCGGCCTCTACTCCTTTTGCTATTTCTTATCAGGTTTCGTGGCTAGACTCTGTTTTGCAGCCATAGCTTCCTTGGCATTCATTATTTTTTCTTCTTTTGCCACGAGTTCATCCATAGTTTTGGGAAGATCTTTAGCCAAAGTATAATATAGCTTTTTGGGAAGCAAGCGACTCATAAGAGCAGTGATGACTATTTTTTCTGCATAATCAATCACTTCTAACTTTTCATTGTTAAAACGCGTGATGTATTCCATGGTAGTTTCCCCCACTTACTGCCTTACACTTAGAAGATGGGCGACTCTTTTTACTAGCTTAGATCCAAAATAAAAGTTGTTAATAAATAGCTCGGCAAGCTGATTGAAGGTGGCAATTTGTCCTCAGGACAGGTTATTATACCATATTTGGGCTGAACCCATAATGGTACTTGGAAATTCTCTACACTTGATTTCATCAGGGAATGATTAAATATCAGTTATAACTTGACATTGCTCAATACGAAGAACTGGGTCAGTCTTACCATCATATTTAGGAGTGACTTCAGGAGCTTTAAATTTTGATGAAGTAGGGAAGTCCACAACTGCTTGAACAAACAAGGATCCTTTAACAAAACTCCGCTACAAAGGATTCTCTACTTTTGCCATTTCACCCAATCGATCTTCTAACCTCTGGATTGACCCTTTTCAGGACGTATTTCCTGCCTCTGATTTATACAAAGCAGCTCGGCTATGCCAACCTTGTGTCTGCATTGAACTCTCCTCCTGAGAGGTCTACTCGATGCGTACAGATCGTCGAACACTTAATCTTGATTTGATTAAGGTCTCATGTTGGTCGACTAAGTGCTGAGTGTTCCTCGATATTTCCCTAAAAGGAATTCTATTTTCTCAGGGTCCTAGACGATCAAACGGTGAATCTCTGCTTAGCCTTTCCAAGACACTTGGTCTTTCAGGAGAAAAATAATGGATATCATAGAGTTCTGGGGACCTGAGCAATGAACTTGCTTCTAGGTGATAAGAGGTATCTCATGAAGATCTGGAATAACTATGTCTGGTGGATTTTGGAGTTGGAGGCTGTATTTTCCCTTCTGAACGAGGGTTGTCGGGAGAAGGATGGAGGCCTAACTTGAAATGATGGAGCCAATAGCCTCACTGTGTCCTGCGTGGCTTCTTTCCCTCTGGCTATACTTGCCAGGATTCCAGTTAGGTCTGTCTCCGTAGGTGGAGCAGACGGAACAAGCAGACTGCTTTCATTTTTTAGATGTGCTTTGAACAAGAGTATGTAAGAGTAAGAACTGTAATTAGAAACACGTTCCCATAGACGACGCCAATCTATTGATGTAAAAAACTAGACTTGACCTAATTTTCTAATCACAGATAAAATAAGTAATAGAAAATAAAGAAAGAGATTTTTAAAGTGGTTCATATATTAAAAAGAGCCTATGTCCACTGTTATTTTATTGATGTTTGTGGTTACAAAAAACTAGGTACTCTTATAGATAATAATATCCCAAAATCCATTCGATCGTCCACTTAATAAAAGGGATACAACATATTTATAGTGACTCAGAGGCCAAGGGTTAGAATGTCAAGGGATGGAATGCTTGTATATAATTAAGCATTTACATCTTTACATAATAACTGTAACGATTGGTTGCATAAACCACGTGTAACATGACCTTTGGTATGATAACGCTTCGTTATCCTATTGGCTGGCCTTCTATGTATTGGTCGGCATTCCTTGTGTTGGTCAGCAGATTTACTTCTTGCTGACTAAGTTTTTGGCCATTTAGGAAGACACATGTTCACCGCTGATTGGTCCACGTAGATGGATAATTTTTTGCATTAACAATTATGTATTTACATTGGTTAGTAAGATAATGAATAATCATTATTACTCACTGTTTAGTTTCTCCCTTTATTTTAATAGGTAGTTTGCATCAATCAAGGTGGGGTTATCATTAGGTAATATGTTATTTACTGTTTTAACTTCACAAGTTTTTGGGTATGTAATTTAGAGGTGTGATTTTGTCCCGTTTCAAACAGAGCTTTTTGGAGTTTACCAACTTATTTTATTGTCATTTGATTTTATTCTTCACAACCTTCGAGAATTATAAGATGCCCGCACACCGTGAAAAACTAAGGAATATAAAACATCTGGATGCAATGCTAATTTTTCATAGATGAATAGTTCTTAATTTCTCAAATTGGAATGGTTGCTAATTTTTTAGAATTTGTCATTTGTACCTTCACTTTAATAGCTTGTTTGTAATTAATCTTTTGAGTCTATTAGACACTCTAATTGTTTATTAAAAGTACATATTCTTATAGCCTATAGAAAAAATGTATTCGAATGTATCTATACATGTTGGCTTCAAACTGATGGGCCATGATTTAAAAACATTACCACTATACATGATAGTGGTATATGTGTTTCATATATCAATACTTTTTTACTTTAATGGAATTTTTAAGAATATGCATAAAAATGATTTTAACTTCAACAAAATTTCCACTTGCTAAAAATAAATATATTTCTTATATTTGTTAAATTTTGATTGTTCTGCATTGTAATACAAGAACTATAACGTGCCCGCGCATCGCGTGAGGCTTAGATCTAGTTTTTCTATGAAGTATATACTAACCTTTCTCTCTCCTTCTAGTCTAGTTATATATAATTTGGTTAATTATAAATTTGACTCTAATGTGTTAAGAGTTTGAATTTTAGAGGGCAATTTCATTAGTAGAGTTAACAGAATGCCAACTGAATCAGCTAATACGGTTTATAGACATTTTGGATCAGGTTGTAGTTGAGGATGTTTTGTTGGCACTACTCTCATTTATTGATTCTTTTAATTTCTCTTGGATAAGAATGTGAGCTTATGTTTTGTGGAGAGTAAGTATTTCTTGACATAAATGGTGAGCACACAAAGAAATTGCACTCATTACAAGATAGGTAATACTCATAATACCTGTTAAAGGAATGACTTACCCCAAATGAGGGGAAAATATTTATAAGCCAAAGAGTAAGAATCTAAAAATGCATGTTATTGCCCCAAAAGGAATGTGCTAGCATCCATGAGAAGTCATGGGTGATATCATAAAAGGATGGTTTGTATTCATAGTGGCAAAATGACCATTAAATAATAAATCAATTCAAATTGGTCCATACGTTTAAATATGTGGCATATATTTAAAAGCTATGAGTCAAATATGAAACTCATTAACACAACATGTGAGTTAAATATGGAGTCCATCTTTAATATTTATGAGAAAAATATATATTTTTAATTTATTTGGAACTTTAATACTTACTTGGGCGGAAAAAATGGGTTAGTTCAACCCATATTTGGTCCACTTATATTTAGTCTAACTCATAGTTAGCCCAACCCATATTTGGTTCGCCCATATTTAGCTCAGCTTATAGTTTTACCACTATTAGTTTGTATCATGATATCTCATGATCTAGCATATTCTTATTGCCTAATAATAAATAATCTTTACTAACCTTTTACATATTATTAAACCAACAACGGGAAAAAAAGACATGAAAGTATAAAATAAAATGTTTTATCCTTCTAATACGATTTCTATCGCTTTCTTGCTTTGGAGCATCTTACTCCCCTCTCTCTCCATCTCCATCTCAAAACTCTAACTTTTTGGGTGTTCTTAATGGTAATTTAATTTTTTCTTCTAAACACCACACAAAAGTCAAAACATATTTTATTAATGGCATCCAAAAGTAACCACTAAGGGTGTGCACGAACCCGAATGGACCGACCGAACTAAAAAAATGAACTGGATCGGACCCACTTTTGCGAGTTTTTGAAAATTTGGACTTATTTCGGTATAAAATAAAAGGACCTCGTTTATTCGGTTTAATCTTGATCCGGAGTCTTAAAATGCGGGTCTAGATCGGGCCAGACCGCTTTTATTAGATATTGAAAGAATATATTTTTTATATTTACTTTAACTATACACACAACTCCTCCTCTAATCTTAGCCATAAAAAACTAAAGGGCACAATCGCACACACACGGTTCCTATTACCCAACAAATCAAAGTCGTATTCTTCTTTAAGATTTTTCCTTCCCTTTCTTACTTTCGCCCCAGTACCATTAGCTGCCTTTTCTCTCTTTTGCCTCACTGAACTGAGGAGTGAGCTTTCCTCTCCTCTTACTCTCTTCTCTTCACCTCTCCAGTCCCCAACTTCCGGCGTCAATACTCAGATTTAAGATTTTAGACGAACTCCAACAACTCAGACCGCGGGCACTGACCAACAGTTAGTAAGTTACAAAAAATATTTTTTTAACATTAATTATTCTTGACAAGCTATTTTTTACATTATTTATATTTGAAATAACTATGATTTTTTACATTATTTTAGATTTGCATATTGCAACAATGAAGGGTTAAGGTATTGGACTTGGAGGTAAAGGCTTCAATAAGTTACTCAGCCACACCCAAAAATGTGGGTATTAATTTATTTTATTTTTTATTTTTATTGTCTGTGTGATTGTTGTATTATTTTATTTTTTGAGTAAATATTGTATTGTCAACATTATTATGTTTTTTCTTCTTTACATAAAACTATTTTCTACTCCATTCAAAAATACTTTTTTTACTCTAAATAAAAAGCAGTTTCTTCTATTAAAAAAAGAATTATATATTTGAAAAATAGTTTATCTTATTGAAAAACATATTTGCTCAATTAAAAATAATTTCTATTATTGCAAAACTGATTTTTTTCTCAATTAAAGAAGTTTATGTCATTAAAAAAAACATATTCATACATATTAAAAACAGTTTTATTTATTTTGAAAAGCAATGATAAAAAATATCTAAAATTATTTAAAAATGTTTTAGATCGAATAGGACCGAGACTGAACCGAGATCGACATGAAATCGATAGTCCGATCTCGATCGTGAATTTTGTAGAACTAATTAATTTGGTTCGGTACCAAAAATGCCTCAAAATCAGACCGAACCGAACAATGAACATCCCTATTAACCACATCATTCTTAAAGTTTAAAAAATAGTAGTCAAACCCACAAAAAACTTTTAATGTTTATTTTTAACCCCACTCATTATAAAAAAATATTTTTTTACCCCTCTAACTTCGCCACCGTCACCAAAACCGCCACTATTTCATCCCTCACCTCTCCATAACCACCAATAACAATAAGCACCCTCCCATTACGTCTCGTGCTCTCTATCTATCTCATATTTTCTCCTTCATCACCAATTACCCCTACCACTTTGACTTTTTTTTTCGAAAAAAATAATATAAATGGTATTAAATAAGGATTTTGACTTAAAATAGACATAAATGGAACTAAATCCCTAATATACCCAAAAAGGGTTTAAAACATAAACCCATAAAAAAAATCCCCCACTTACACATTCGGTGGCCCATCACCGAATGTACCCCGGGAATTTTGACGATGATTTATCATTGTGGTTAAAGGATTTTCACAATGACTTCTCATTAAGGGTATGGGTTTTCATCGTACTTCCCATGAAGTGTTGGGATCTTATTTTGACTTCTAGATGTGGATCGGGAGTTTTCATGGTGACTTCCCACTGTATGTGTACAAATTTCATTTTTTTTTCATTTATTCACATTAGGTGAGAAGTTGCCGAATGTAAGGGGTACATCCAACGACAAGCCAACGAATATGCAAAGGCGAACATTATTTACGGGTTTATGATATTTTGTGTTTATTTTTAGGGATTTTTTTTTTCTATTTTTTGGTTGTTTTATGTCAAAATATTCATGAATGTCACTTATAAATTTATTTTAAAGGAACAAAATTAGGGTTAAAGTGGTTGTGGTGGGTAGCGATAAGGTTGTGGTTATGTTGTTTTTAGGGTGAAAGAGAGAATGAGAAAATTAGACATAAGTGTGGGTGGCGGTGGGAAGCAATGGTGTTAATCTATAGGGGGACTGATGTGGATTTATGAAGGTGAATATGGGAGAACTTATGTGTAGTGGATTTTAGAATGACGAAGGAGCTACTTGGGATTGGAAGAATGTCGAACGTATTGCATACATGTAGGTGAATTTGATTTCCTCTTATGACATGCATGTCATTAGTTTTATTTATGAGGGTCTTTCGTTAATGTGTACACTTTTGTTATGAATAGAAAAACTCTCTAGTGAAAGAGGTAATATATTTCTTGCAAATCTTATTTTCTTCACCGCGATGGAGAAAGTCACGGTGGTGATGTTTAAGGTTGGGGTTAGGGGTGCAATCGGTACGGGTTTTTACCGTACCGTACCGTTTTGGTTTCATATTATGAAATACAAAAAACCAATTTTATCGAAACCAAAAATACCGCAAATTTTTTTGTTGGTTTTGATTTTTAGATATAAAAAATCGATTTACCAAATTTACCGTACCGAATCTACGGTATAAAAATTACCGAATTTACCGTATCCAAATACCATAGTGAGCTTACCACATAATACCATATCAATTACCAAAAATAAATTACATTTGGAAAAATAAATACACCCAAATATCAAGACCCTTAATTTTTTGTAAACTCATCTCATCCATTCATTTCACTTACTATGAAAGCCAGACAACCCTAAACTCGAATAACAAATCAGCAGACACATAACAAACAACTAAACAAACCAAGAATCTCTCCCTCCTTAGACAAGGTAACTCTTCTTCTTGATCATTTTTTTTATTTCTGATTCAGAATCAGCTTGCGTTTAGTTGGACAAATCAACTTGCATTTACTTCTTGTGTTGTTCTCGTCTTGTGTATACATTTGTTCGTCGGATTTTCTTTCATTTGTTCACCGGAGTTGTTGTTCTTCCATAGCATATAATGATATAACGGTCCGGTTAAAAAAAATGGTTTTACCTAGCATGTTTTCCATCTTTGTTCTTCTATAGCTTTAACCTAACTGGTTTCGCCGAGATGTTCTCCTCTTTCCCCTTTCCTTTTCTTTTAAAAAATTCTTAATATATGAGTTGTCGCTTCTTTCCATCTTTGATTATTATAATTGTGATTTCTCATTCCTCCCGTTCTGTTTGTGGCCTGAGGTGGATTCCAATTTTTTATCTTATGTACGAGACGACTCCAATTGTTTATCATGATTATTGGTTCGACATCATGATAGTTTTTTATCTTGTGTATCAGAGGGCTCCAATTTTTGGTTCGACATCATATTTTTTTTTATCTTATGTATCAGTGGTGATTTTGTAAACAACTGGACTCATGTTTTTTAATTTAATATGTTTGTTAGCAATTATACTGTATTAGAGTTATTTATAAATTTTTATTTTAATTCTTTTTTATAAATTTGTTTTCTTAACAATTACACTGTATTATAATCCATTAAATTTTTGGACTCTATCCCTTCATATATGCAAATTTCATGTATTTATAAATTGTTTATGTAGTTTGATTTTAATTTAGAGCTTAATGTGTATTAATATGGAGTGGAGATAATAAACTATGCAATTTAATTTGTTTATACTTTATGATCTTCATTTTATTTTTCAGTGCAATTTATATTATATTTTAGTTTTAAGTAATGCATTTAATCGATTGAATGATTTTATCAGAATGATAATATCGAAATATATGCCAGATTTACCGAATGCATAAATCGATTTGAAATTCTGGTATTTAATGGGAAAAAACCGAATTGAAACCGAAATTACCGAAACAAAAAAAACCCAAAAATACCGAAAAAACCAAAAAATTGACCGGTTTGGTTTTGTTTTTTGTATTGATCTACCAGACGATAAATTCGTACGGTATGGTTTTACCATTTAGATTGTGGTTTTAGTATTTGTAAGGTGTCATTACCGACCATACCTTACTGGTTGCACCCCTAGTTGGGGTTAAGGTTAGGTTTTGAGTAATGATGTAAAACTTCTCCACGGGTTCGGGTCCATGTGAGGATCTTCCCCTAACGGGGCGTGGACGGATATGGGGATGATTGTTAATCCACGATTCGAGATTAAGGTGGGGATGGGGAATGTGATCCTCATCCCACAGGGATTATCCGATATATTATATATTTTTTAATTAAAGTATATTTTAATATTGTAATTTAGGGTAAATTTCACATATCCCCCTTAACTATCTCGGGTTTACAAGTTACCCACCTAAGAAAAATTCTCGAAAAACTTACTCCCTTAACTATCAATTCGTTGCAATTAACATAAAAAATTAGGTTGACTCCATTTTTTATACAAATTGACTAAAATACCCCTTGCCCAATTTAAAAATCTAAAACTAAAATAACAAAACAAAACAAAAAATCAAAATCCAAACCTAACCCACCATCTCTCTCTCATAAAATCATTTCAAACCTGCACATCCCCATAACTACCACTCAAACCTATAGCCTTCGCCCACCACCTTCAATACCTCTTCAACCCATTTAAAAACCCTAACACCACCTCCCGCTACCACGTCACCATGCCATCCAAACTCCTCATTATAAACTTTTCCCTCTACGCACCCTTCCACCGCCAGGTTTGGTAACATGGGCGGATCCACCCTAGGCCAAAATGGGGCAGTCGCCCGAGGTCAACTTTAAAAAAAATAAAAAATAAAAATAGGGGTTTTTTGGTAAAAAATAAACTTGGAGGTTACTTCTAATTATTTTCAAAGATAAGGGTGAAAATGTGTAATAAAAAAACTTGAAACATGTTGGTTTCTTCCCATAACCTAAATCGCCTCTCTATCTTCTCTCATATAAACTTGGAGGTTACTTCTCTCTTTCGCTTCCTCCCTCATCCCCTACAGCGCCGCTCCTTATCTTCGTTCCTCCCTCTCCCTCCACCGCCTAGGGTTTATATCGCCGCTCCTCCCTCCCTCTCCACCGGATCAACACCTCACCGCCCTCCCTCTCCACCGCTTGCTATTGTTAGTGCTACCGGACACAACAAAGTAGAGGTATCTGCTCCAGGCAGCTCGTTGCAGCCGGATTCTAACTTAGACAGAGGTATATTATGTTTTTATGCGTTTGTTTATATTTTGTTTATTTAGCAAAAAAAATATGTATATATTATTTATATGTATTTAAATTTATAATGAATATTCAAATTAAAACCCCTAGAATCTATTAGTCTGAAATTAAATTTATAATGTAAAAATAGTCTGAAATTAAATTTATAATGTATGCTTTTAGTCGGAAACTAAATTAAATTTGTTGTAAATATAGGAAGTCATAAAAAAAAATTTAAACGAAAAAGAGGAGACAACATACCAACCGTATCTGAAGCTGAGGTTCAATCCGAAGTTGAGGTTCAATCGTATCCGAAACGGAAAAAATTAGGAATACAAATTTAGGTAATTAATACCTCAACATTTTTAGGGTTAAAAATTATAAAAAAAATAAGTAAAAACAATCGAAAAAAATCCCCTTGGGGGCTCTAGCCCCCAAACCCCCTGGCTTCTTCAAAATATTTCGCCCCACTTCACCTCAAATCCTAGATCTGCCAGTGTTTGGTAAAACCCACTGCACCTCCCACCACCACCTTTAAGAAAACCACACACATATTAGATACTCAAATGTCATTGCCTGCATTCACACACACCCCACCACTCTCCTCCGTCAAACCACCTACATTCACATGTTAACACCACTTGATAGAAAAGGAAACTCACAAATCGGAGTTAAGCCACAAATCGTTGAGCTAAATCGATTTGTCACCTAACCCAAAAATAATCAAAAACAAAATAGGCAATCCACCTAAACCACTTGTAGAAAACTATTCGCAAAATCAAATCCAATAGCAAGTTCAAATCTAAGCGGTGGCGATGAAATGATCGGATGCGTCAGTTATGCAATCCACCACTAGGTCTTTGTTTTGTTTATGTTTAGTTTTGGGTTTTATTTCTTTTGTTTTGTTTTGTTCTATTTATAAATTGAGCGAGGGGTATTTTAATCAATTAAAATAAAAATGGATTTGAATTTGATTTTTGCTTCTTAATTTTTAATGAATTGATAGTTAAGGGATTGAGTTTGTCGAGTATTTTTTTAGGGAATGACATATAAACTCGAGATAATTTAAGCGGGATAGGTGCAATTTATTCTATAATTTATGACTAAAAAGACTTCTTAATGAACTTTAATTATAAAAATTAGTTAGATATCATCTTTATACGTATAATTATTTTTTATCTATGATTTGAATTAGTAAAAAAACTAATATATATATATCGCCAAATCGGATCCCCACGGGGAATCTGATCCACGAAAATCCCCAATAAGGATTCCCGAGCCTAAAAAAATGGGGATTTCAAGCGAGGATGGGGATGAAGAAAAAATGTTCTAAAATGAAAAAAATGAGATTTATATACCCTTTAACTATTGAGGTGTCCCTTTATTTGTGTTTTGAATAAATTTTTTAGATTGTGATGTTAATGAGTCGGTGGTGTTTGGAAGATAAATTTAGGGTGCCTTTAACATCATCCTAACATTTCTTCTCTACCCGTGTTTTCATCACAACTACACACACAGAGACACATGTATTTAAAAATGTTTCAACCCTCTTTAATAATATCATATTTACATATGATTTTCTAATATATAAAATATTAGATATACACACGCTATTTTTTCATTAAAAATAACTATGATTAGTGTTTTGACTTAACCCCCTACATTTTTATGACAAAAATAACATCTTTATTTTCTATTTTATACTCTTCCACCAAACTCTTAACCCTAATTTCAAAAATCCTAAATTATAGCAGAAAAATTGAAATTAAAATTAAATTTATATTTGAACACACCCACACCCACACACAGATTGAATATGAATTTAAACACAAAATCATTGGGCTTATTAATGTATTGTACGTTTTGACATGGGATTTGTACAAAAAAATATCCCATGTCGAAACGCACAATTAATAATTTGAGAGATATATTTGTGACACCACTAATTTTTTCAATTGCAGTTGAGTAGGCTGCACGCCTTAATCAATTTATACCATTCTCAGCATCAACGATAAATAAAAATGGCAGTAAATAAAACTCATCCATGACGTAATAATAACAATAATAATAATATAAACAATTAAACTGATGATAAAATATAATGCTCCAATAAAACGGAATACAAAAGTCACTAACTGAAATGTAAATGCAAGGGAGCCACCTCGGTTCATACAAAAACCCCAAAACAATAACTACTAGAATAACAACTAAAATGAAAAGCAACTCCTACACTGAGAATGAGGTGAACTAGGTCTCCAAGAACTGCAACTATTACTGTTAGGTTGTGTTACTCCTGTGTAATAATAATAATACCTAGGAGAAAGGTTTTATCGATTTGGGTCCAGGACCGAAAGTTGCAACAAACATGTATATTACTTAACAGTATCGAATGCGATAAATTTATGCCATGTGTCATCCCCCATCGACACTCATGCAATATATAGCTCACCTATACAGTTATAAACTAATGGTACCTAATCTACACCTTACTATACTAAGGATACTCATCCACATAAGTATAACATGAAGTATAAATCACTAGTCTAGTTCTTCGTGTATCTCAACTACTAACTTTATTAAGTTCCATACGTGGGACGTCTTATAAATGAAATCAATCAAGGAACCTACCAATACACTACTACTTATCTTAATTATTAATTAAGATTCGTTGGCCCAAGACTCAACCTATACAACAACAATATCCACATAACTCAAATATCTATAACTAGTAAGTCTTAAGGGTCTCATACCTAATAGCTCTTAACTCCCTACCAAACTAAACTATATGCATGAAATGTCTCGTGAACGAAATCTAAAGAAGGAATCCCCATACACACTTCTATCTAGCCGGATCGTTCATATGGGATAATGGTAAAAGATTCCCTATGAAAATACCAAAAATAAATATATGTATACCTCATTCAATACATATATTATATCGCCCCAGAGAAATCAACCGTTCTGGACCAACCTAACAAAGAGTAATTGCCCAAACTTATAACGTTTATCATCAAACACAAAGAGCATTAACCCAACTCATACCCCCTATTATCATACAAATATACCCAAAACATAATCGTCTAATGGTCGAGCGATAACCCAAATCAGGTCGCACATTTAATCCATACAAAGAATTACATTACTCTAATAAATCCATCATTAAGGAAATGCCATAATCACATATTGTTTACTGGTCTTTTCTCATTATGATTAACCCATACCAAGTGTATTTTAACATTTTCACTTATTATTTACCCTCCAATAATTATATTACATATATTAATGTATTTTCAAGTTAGTACCAAGGAAATAAGGAGTCCCATGTATACTTATAAACGTGTACAAATGAATATACCAACTTATCCATGACCACCGAAGCACAATTCCCAATGTAAAACTACCCCTGAACCTGACATATAGGTATTTAACCTTAATATATAACATTTTTCTCATAACTAGACTAAATATTTGCGCTCACACACACACGCGCACATGCACACGTGTGTGTGTGTGTGTATGTGTATATGTATGTATGTACATGTATATATACGATACCACATTTAAATGCTCAATAATTATAAAAATTAACCACCTTGAAGAGGTCCCAAGGTTTGTCTAAGACCTCTATTAGATTAGTGTTAGCCCCCAACAACCATGGTCACCTTCAAAGAGGATCCCATAGCAGAACCAAAGTTCCAAACAACATCTTCGAGACTGCAACGCACTCAGTCGTTCTATGAGGCCTCAAAGGCCCAAGTCCAATACCTCTAAACAAATGACTTTAAGTCTTAGATCAATTCAATGGACCTTCACATAACAAGAACTAGCCTCTTTCAGGCCCATAGTCTCTCTTCTCATTGTGGAACCCTTATGGTACATTATGGAGATATGCTTAGATTTTTTCAAAAGGACCTTGGATGTTCTAGGACCCCTTAGACGTCTGAGAGAGATTATGCATCTTCTCTGGCGAGTAGGTAGAAGGTGAAAACAATGTTCCACCACCACTTACTCCCATTAGCATTTAATGTTACCATTTGCATTAAATGTTCCCATCAAATACCTTACACCGCCCATAAGACTTTCACCAACACTCCACTAAGTTAATGTAACCATTAGACCTTGGGGTAAGCCCATCCATGATGCTATAATCCACTCATTCTTTCTCTAATGGAATACTTATATATGAAGAATGTGAATTGTACAAGGAAATCTAATCTAAGCGGATCAACTCTAATATAAGTTATAGAAGAGATCCAAAACACTATTAAGTATTATTGCCTTGGTTAACACACTATTATCTAGGCATAAGGAATGAGTTAGATCATATCTAATCTCCAATAAATTTTATTCTCTATTGAGTCCTAAACTAAGATAAGGAATACGCGACACAATGAAATAAAAAAGATGCAAAATAGGTTGGGGAACTCCTTAACCATCACAAGATGCAAATGTCAAGCACAATAGAGTTAGCACTTCGGAAGACACAATCTCCTTTATCTAACAAAGTCCAACACTACGTTCTTCTCCCTAAGTGTAAGACACTTAATATTGGGCCTTTATAGGTTTGAAGACCCCATTGATCACATATATACTTATAAATCCCTTATACACTACACTAAATTCTGTGCATGGTCATGGACTTGGGTCGTGACCATTGAAAGTGGGTTGCAAATTTGGTCTGTGACCATATCTGGCGTGACTATTTTTAGTGGTCAATGCCCAAGTCCCTGACCAGAATCATTGGTCACGACCCAAGTCTGTGACCCAACTATTTGTTCCCATGAAACATCTGTGACTACTTAATTTTTAAAATTAAATATGGTCACGACCCAAGTCCATGACCCAACCATTTGTGCTAACAAAACTTGGTCACAGACTTGGGCCGTAACCACTTAATTTTTAAAATAAAAGATGGTCACGACCCAAGTTCGTGACCATTAAATTTTTAATATAAAATATGGTCACGACCCAAGTTCGTGACCCAACCATTTGTGTCCACAACAATAGTCACGACTTTGGGTTATGACCATTTTTTATTTTAAAAATAAAATGGTCATGGTCCAAATTTGTGACTATTTTTAATAATAATATAAAAAATATTAGCCATTTGTTTCTCAAACCGAGAGTCCCGTGAGTACGTGGTCGGTTCCTGCAGATTATATTGGTCTTGTGGGAGGTGTTCATACCTCTTACGGGGCCATTTTGTGATTGTTTTACGTTCTCACCCTTGGCCGACATATTTTTAAGCCTAAATTTAACAGTTTGTAAATTTTTACCGTGCTCTCAAATCGGGAGTCCTACTAGTAGGCGGTCGGTTCCTGCGGGTTACATTGGTCCCATGTGAGGTGTTCGTACCTCTTACAAGGCTATTTTGTGGCTGTTTTACTTTTTCACCCTTTAATGACATGTTTTTAAGCTTAAGTCTGACATTTTACAAATTTCCATTATGCTCTCATACCGAGAGTCTTGTGAGTATGCGATCACTTCCTACGGGTTACATTTGTCCCGTGTGAGCTGTTCATGCCTCTTACGAGGCCGTTTTATGGCTATTTTACGTTTTCACACTTTGACGGCATGTTTTTAAGCCTAAGTCTAATAGTTTGTAAATTTTCATCGTGCTCTCAAATCGGGAGTCTCGTGAGTACGCGATCAGTTTTTGCGGGTTACATTGGTCCTGTGCGAGGTGTTCGTGCCTCTTATGGGGCCGTTATTATGGTTGTTTTACGTTTTCACCCTTTGACGGTATATTTTTAAGCCTAAGTCTAACAGTTTGTAAATTTTCGTCGTGCTCTCAAATCGGGAGTCTCGTGTGAGTACATGGTCAGTTCCTACGGATTACATTGGTCTCGTGCGAGGTTTTCGTGCCTCTTACGAGGCCGTTTTATGGTTATGTTATGTTTTCACCCTTTGACGACATATTTTTACGCCTAAGTCTAACAGTTTGCAATTTTTTGTCGTGCTCTCAAACCAAGAGTCCCGTTAGTATGCGATCGGTTCCTGCCGGTTACATTGGTCCCGTGCGAGGTGTTCATGCCTCTTACGGGGCCATTTTGTGGTTGTTTATGTTTTCACCCTTTGACGGCATGTTTTTAGGCCTAGGTCTAACAGTTTATAACTTTTTATCGTGCTCTCAAACCGGGAGTCTAGTGAGTACGCGATCGGTTCCTGTGGGTTACATTGGTCGTGTGCGAGGTGTTCATGCATCGTACGGGCCATTTTTATAATGTCTCGACCCGAATTTTGATTACCACTGGAATAACCTAAATTCGAATTGTGGTGTTAAAAGGGAGGGGGAAAAAGTTTAATTTATTATTTAAGAAAAGTATTTATTTGATTGATTTAAGAACATAATATTCATTTGTTAAATTTCAATTTGAGAAGAATAAACGTTTAACATGCATAATAAAACCAATTTATAAATTTATTAATGAAAAACTATTTAATACCACAATTAATCTATCGAAATATAGTTCACCGAGTATGACAACATAATAGTCCAATTCCCATAATAGAGTTCCAATATATTAATTAAATTGCTACAAAGATAAATCTCAAGCATATTATGGAATGGCAAACAGATCATCTAACGTCGAGTCTCACCTCAACATCCTTACCAATATCCTTTCCAGTGTCACCAAGTGAAGTTCCTGGGGTGGGAAAAGTAAGGGGGTGAGCGAATGCCCACTAGGGTGGGAAATACTAATCAATAATTTTATAAACAAAATTCTATACATATAAAATGTCTTTCGATATTTTTTAAAATAATTTTCATTTCATTAAAAGTTAATGCAACTACATGCAGTGCACCCGGGGTATTTGCCCAACTCACACTTCAGCATTTTCATGTCTCGTGCCAAAGATTTAACTTATTAATCCAACTATGTTGTTATCATAATATTAATAAGTCCCATTTATCCAAATTCATTAATCCATTCATTTTTCCAATCTTTCATGAATATACTTTTATTATTTTGGGATTTGCTAACATTCACGATTTCACGGCCTTTCACCATCGGTATCAAGCACACATATGATACACTGACCAAGTTGTTTGGGGTCTTTCACCTCTAGGGATGTCATGCCCTCCTTAATTATTCTTTCCAGCAACATTTGAATATCATTATTTCGTATATTCACATTCTTCCAATAATTCACATTCTTACAATTATTCTCATTATTCCAAGTACTCGCATTAATCTTTCAGTGTTACTTCTTTACTTCATTATTTGCCTTATATCCAATCATCATTTACTTTATTTATTCATTAATGCATTAACATATTTTTAGTACTTTAAAAAATGGTTTTACTAGCATTTTAAAGTATAGAAACATTATCTTCCACTAGTTTTTTCACATAAATACCAAAACTGCCATTATGCCATTTTTTACACCACAATGCATCATTTAAATGGGTTTTCAAGAGAAAAAAATATCTTTATAATACCTTTCTCTTATTCTATAATATTATACCCATTCTAACATTTATTAAGTCATTAAAATCACCATTTTAATATAGACTTTATTATACATAGTTCAAATGGGTTTTCTACATTATTCTTGCACCAATTTTTATCATTTTAACGGGTTTTCAAGTGGGAATCATGACATTATATTTACTAACTATTTTTCTACATTATTTTACTCATTTAAGCATAAACTTAGTCATTAAAATTACCATTTTAACGTAGAGTTCAAATATAAGGTTTTAAGTGGGTTTTCTACACCATTTTAAGTCTTTATCTTTACTTTTTAAAAACATCAAAGTAGGGGCTGAAATTTATCATTCTTTCAAAACATGATGGAATCTATCTTATTCATTTCATAACATATCATTTATCATGTCAAAAAAATATTCAAGTATATTCACATGAAATGAGGATTTCTACCTAAGAAATCCATGCATATGCATCCTACACTTTCATTTTAAGTTGTATATGATTATAACATTTTTTAAATAATTTTTAATTTCTAATCATTCATTTATACAAGTATAATATTCAAAAATTTAATCAACAAAGCTAGTTCATTTTAACACATACAAAGCATGGGTTCGCGTAATTGAAAATATAAGAACTAACAATTTTTAACAAGAAATCATCTTTTATCAACATGGTTGTTTTAAGGTTTTGAAATTTGAATTTAGGAAGAGAAAAACCCTACTTGATTTATGAAGAGTAGATAACTTTGGAGAAGAAAACTGTAAGTCCACTTAGATTGCTCCTAAACCCCACTCCTATGCTCACAAAATCATGCTTTTAAGCCATAACAAGTTGCCCTGCCCCTTGTGTGATGTTTTAATGGAGTTTTGAGCTTCTTTAATTGAGTTTGAAGAGAGAGAACGTGGGTATAAGGGTGAGATACGAATTTAAGAAGTGCTTTTACTCTTGAGGACATAAGAGAGATGAAGAGGATGGAGGATTTTATGTTTATTTGGTTTACTAGGTTCATGAATCCCCCCACCGTTGTTTATACCCATTTTCAAGATTTCCTTTTCAATGTTTTGACTCATTTAAGTCTCATAGGCTTGAAAATACAAGTGAAACATGTTTTACCCAAGTTTGGAAAATACAAAACCCAATCACCTATTAAATGAGCCAACCACACCAGCTAAACTAATTTTTACTATAATTTAGAGATAAAATCCACCTAAAACTGGGTCTAAACGATTTTTCTAAAAACGTCAAAGAAGGTAAAGTTGTTCAGAATTAAACTTTACATTTTTCGGTAAAGATTCAAATTTTTCTGAGCACTTTCATATTTTAACGAAAAATGATTATTTTTCTTTTTTTTTTTGACCCCATGGTAATTTTATATGTATTTTATGAGTTTAAATATATGATCAAATTATTTTTTGACTTACCGATTGTCTTGAAAAATTTGTACAAAGTTATGTTTCGCAGCGTCGCACACCGTCGAAAAGTGTTGTATTCTATTACTCGTGTCCGTGCAACAATAAATTCCCATCCGAGACATGCAACGTAGAATTTTCGTTAATTGAACGTTGACATATAAATAGGCTAAAATACAAGTACGTGATAAAAGTGAGAGTATTACAGTTTTGTGGCCGTTTTATGTTATCACCCTTTAACGACAAATTTTTAAGCCTAAATCTATCAGTTTGTAAATTATCATTGTGCTCTCACTCCGGAAGTCCCGTGAGTACGTGATCGGTTTCTGCAGATTACATTGGTCCCGCCCGTGAGAGGTGTTTGTGCCTCTTACGGGACCGTTTTGTGGCTGTTTTACGTTTTCATCCTTTGACGGCATATTTTAAGCCTAACTCTATTAGTTTGTAAATTTTCGTCGTGCTCTCAAACCGGGAGTCCCGAGAGTATGCGATCGGTTCTTGCGATTTACATTGGTCCCGTGCGAGGTGTTCGTACATCTTAATGGGCCATTTTGTGGTTGTTTTACGTTTTCACCATTTGGCGGCATGTTTTTAAGCCTAAGTCTAACAATTTGCAAATTTTCATTATGTTCTCAAATCGGGAGTCCCGTGAGTACGCGATCAGTTTCTGCGGGTTACATTGGTCCCGTGCAAGGTGTTTGTGCCTCTTACGGGCCCGTTTTATGGTTGTTTTACATTTCCACACTTTGACGCCATATTTTTAAGCCTAAGTCTAATGGTTTGTAAATTTTCATTGTGCTCTCAAATTGGGAGTCCCATGAGTACGCGATTAGTTCCTGCGGGTTACATTGGTCCCGTGCGAGGTGTTCGTGTCTCTTACGAGTCTGTTTTGTGACTGTTTTATGTTTTCACCCTTTGACAACATGTTTTTAAGCCTAAGTCTAATAGTTTACAAATTTTCGTCGTGTTCTCAAATCGGGAGTTTCGTGAGTACACGACCGGTTATTATGGGTTACATTTCCCTGTGCGAGGTTTTCGTGCCTCGTACGGGGCCATTTTGTGGTTGTTTTATGTTTTTACCCTTTGACGACATTTTTAAGCCTAAGTCTAACAATTTGTAAATTTTCATCGTGCTCTCATACCGGGAGTCTTGTGAGCGGTCGATTCTTATGAGCTACATTGGTCCCGTGCGAGGTGTTCGTACCTCTTATGGGGCCCTTTTGTGGTTGTTTTACTTTTTCACCCTTTGACAACATGTTATTAAGCCTAAGTCTAACAGTTTGTAAATTTTTATCGTGATTTCAAACCGGAAGTCTCGTGAGTATGCGGTCAGTTTCTGCAGGTTACATTGGTCCCACGCGAGGTGTTCGTATCTCTTACGAGGACATTTTGTAACCATTTTACGTTTTCATCCTTTGACGGTATGTTTAAAGCCTAAGTTTAACAGATTGAAAATTTTCGTCGTCCTCTCAAACCAGGAGTCCCTGAGTATGCGATCAGGTCCTGTCGATTACATTGGTATAGTGCGAGGTGTTCGTGCCTCTTACGGGGCCATTTTGTGGTTGCTTTACATTTTCATCTTTTGACGACATGTTTTTAAGCGTAAGTTTAACAGTTTGCAAATTTTCATGATGCTCTCAAATCGGGAGTCTCGTGAGTACGTGTTCGGTTCCTACGGGTTACATTGATCCCGTGCGAGGCATTTGTGCCTCTTACGGGGCAATTTTGTGGTTGTTTTATGTTTTCACCATTTGACGACATATTTTTAAGCCTAAGTATAATAGTTTGCAAATTATTTCGTGCTCTTAAACTGGGAGTCCCATGAGTACGGGATCAGTTCCTACGGGTTACATTTATCCCGTGTGAGGTGTTCGTAGCTTTTACTGGGCCGTTTTGTGGTTGTTTTATATTTTTACCATTTTACGATATATTTTTTAGTCTAAGCCTAATAGTTTGTAAATTTTCGTCATGCTCTCAAATCGGGAGTCTCGTGAGTACGTAGTCGGTTCCGACGGGTTACGTTGGTCTTGTGTCAGTTGTTCGTGCCTCTCACGAGGCCGTTTGGCATAAGATATATTTTTCCACTTGTACTGCAAACTGAATCCCCTTTTTCTTGGGCTTTTCCCCTTCTAAAGTATCTCTTTGACTTAGAAAATTTGTCACGTTTGGAAAGAAAACATACCTTTTCTGGGCTTACCAAGTGCAACATGTTTTAGAGCTAATTGAAATTGTTCTGGAAAGGAGTCCCTAATAATATGATGCATTTTCGCATTTGGAGTTTTTATAGAGTATTCCAAATACGACTCCACTCATTACGGGGAGTGTGACATTCATCAAGAACCACAATCTAGGATACTCCAATATTATTTCCCCCCATTCTTGATGTTTCTCATTTACATCACTCCTTTTCCCTTTCTTTGAGTGTTCCTTCGCCATGATTTTCTCTCCGGTAAGTTTCTCATAAAAATTATAGCTTACTCTCAGGACATTTTGGTCTTTTTACCACGGATATACCTTCGTCATGCATACAACTTCTTTACTCTCACACCTATTCTCTTGTAGAAGCATAAGATTTATATTTTCATTTCCAGATTTCTCAGAATTATCGAGGTCATGAATTGGGTATTTCCATATTTTCATTTTTTGACAAAAAATGGAAAGTGAAATTCCCGTTTCATAACCTCAACAATATTGAGAAATCTAAAAATGAAAATATAGATCTTAAGCTTCTCCAAGATAATAGGCATGCGAGTAAACAAGTTGTATGCGTGACGAAGGTGTATTCGTAGTAGAAAGACCAATTTCCATAAGAAAATCACGGTGAAAGAACACTCAAAGAAAGGGAAAATGAGTGTTGTAAATAAAAAACATTAAGAATGAGGGAAAATACTATTAGAGTGTTTTGGATTGGTGGTTCTTGATGAAGGCCACAATCCCCATAATGAGAGGAGTTTTATTTGGAATACTCTATCAAAACTCCAAATGGAAAGACGCATCATATTATCTAGGGCTCCTTTCCAGAAAAGTTTCAATGAGCTCTACAACACGCTGCATTTGCTAAGGCCAAAAAAAGCAGATTTTCTTGCCAAACAGGACCTAGTTTCTAAGTCAAAGAGAAAATAGTTTAGAAAGGTAAAAGCCCAAGAAAATGGGGATTTAGTTTTCAATACAAGTGGGAAAATATCCCTGGTGAGGTGTTGGTGCCTCTCATGGGTCTGAATGGAAAGTTATTGTCGTGTTCTCAAACATAAGGTATATTTTTTTCACCATGGTATGTCCTAAGTCTAAATATTCTCAAATTATCATCGTGTTCTCAAACCACGGGTCCCATGACCACGCGGTCATATCCTACAAGTTACATTAGTCCTGTGCTAGGTGTTGGTGCCTCTTTCGGAGCCGTTTGTGGGGTGTTTCTGGGTTTCGCCCCCTAACAATATGTTTTTAAGCCTAAGTCTAGATATTTTAAAATTAACGTCATGTTCTCCAACTGAGGGTCCCGTAATTATCCACAATCTAAAAACCAACAACAAGCCAACAACCAACAATTATCCAGTACTCCTAACATACTATTAAATAACAAGCCAACAACCAATAATTATCCAATAGCCAAACCAAAAAAAATCAATAATTATCTCGTACTCCTTCTATTATCTAAAAGATTTAACAGGTAATACATATCAATTATAATACTACTTCTGTTAAAGTAAAGAGTACCTAGTTCCTACGATCCAAGAAGGCCATTAAATGTAGTCTTGTTAATGTGTTATTAGATCAAATTGATCATGGAGCCCCCAACGTATTCTTTTATATGTACAATTATTGATTAGTTTCTTTAATACAATCTTCATAAAATGAAGCTAATTTAACTTCATTTTATGAAGACTACGTCAATGAAATTGATCAACTAATGTATTTGTACTGGAACATGTAGAAATTGCATTGGGTCAATTTGATCCAATCATAAACTCAAATGACTCTATTCTCAAACCTAGCGTCTTGTGAAAGTAACTAAACATTCGACTGAACATAACATATTATCGAAAGTTAACTTACATAAATCATATTAAACATTAGTAAAAGTAACTAAACATTCATACATAAAATTAAAGCGCTAATAAAATGTCAATATCATAATAGGATACAAATAAGATTGAGAAGAAAAAAATAATATTTTGATATTCAATCTTCATCTAAATAAACTAAAAGATCCTTCAAATTAGGGTTGTCATCAAGAGCGGACTGGAACTCTTTTGGAGTCCTTAATGCATTCACTTGATTAGGCATACCCTTTGGTGTATGCACAACAATAGACCAATTGCCATCATTTAGGCACTTCTAGTAGAATCCCTTCTTTACGTTCTGAAAGGCACAAATAAAAGGCTCGTCGACTATGCAATCTTTACTCTTCAACTTTGATAAATCTACCGTGATAATTTTGGAGTCAGGATCAACTTTAAAAGAATTCGTAGTATCCTCCACATTTACCCAATCACAATAGAATATGAATTCTATGAAATCTAAGTAATCAAGTTCTAGGATTTGTTGGATTATTCCATAATATGTTAGCACCGTATTCTTTGGACTTTTATCGCTTTTGCTAGTGATATAGGTGGTCAAGGCAAAAATTGATATTCCACTATTTTGCGTCAAAAGCTTTTCCTCATATGGATATGAAATGAAAGCAAAACCGTGTGTGCGAAATTTCTTAAATTCTTTCGCATGATAACTTAGGCCGTTTGCTAGGCGCGCAAGCCTGTAAGAGACATCACCTCTTTTTAAGCTGCATTTATTAATGAATTTATATTAGGGCATGTTTTTATCACACACGAATATATAACCTCACACATAAGATGTGAAAATTACCTCTTCTGATCCCATGCCCTAAAATCAGTTGTTGTGCAATTTCTCCTTTGATTTTAGGAAATTTCATTCTCTTACTTCCTATTGGTAAATTGTAGAGTTTAGATCATAAAATATAAAATATATGTAATCAAAGAAGAAAAATTCAGTAGATAATCACTCTCTCCATTCTTCGACTTCATCTTGCGATTCGAAGACATAACGAGTTGCTTGCTCGTATTCTATTTTTCTGAGTTTTGCCTCTTTAGGGTTCCTAAACGACAATTCATCCTCAAACTCGTCAGGTTCCTCGATGACGCATCCTTTACGAGGATTGGACCTCCTCACTTCTTTTTCTGGAATATGTTCTCTAGCTTATAACGATGATTCCACAGTTACATATTCTTCAGTAATTGACCCTCCAATATACTATGTATTCTTTACGTAATCTTTGAAGGTTTTCATTAAGCGCTCAAAAGGATACATCCAATAATACCTAACGGAACCACACAGTAAAGCTTCATCACATAAATGCACAATCAGGTGGATGCTGACATTGAAGAATGTCGGAGGAAAATATTCTTCTAATACACAAATTGCCTTGGGTAAAGTTGATTTTTTAGATTTAATGTGCCTTATGTTTACCACTTTTGCACAAAGTAGGGTAAAACACAAACTGATTTGCATAATTTCCCGACGGAGATCTTCGTGTTCAGAGAAGCAATGCCGAAATAATAGAGGGATTAATTGAATGATTACATGCCAGTCGTGAGACATGCATTATTTTAAGTCATTTGCTTGGTAGCTTTCTACCCTACGTAAATTACCAAAATAACCCATTGGAGTCTTCTAGTTGAATAGTGTGTCTAAGAGGATCTTCTTCTCACTAGTAGTCAAAGTGAAAGATATCGGATGGGTATAAGTTTTTCCTATTGTAGGATTGTTTTTAACCAGAGTTTCTTCTTTATTTTCATATCTTGTAGATCTTGACGGGCCCAATCTCCATCTTTGGAATGAGATCCACCCAGACCTATTCCTATCAAATGTTCTGCAATATTCTTCTCTGTATGCTTCACATCAATTACATGCCTTACACGATGATCTTTCCAATATGGCAAATACAAAAATATTGATCGCCTGGACTATGGCTTTGCTTTAATAGGGTCGTTAGGATCCCCCTAGCTTTATGCTTCAGGTTTATAAACTTAGGGTATTTTCCTAGGTACCTATTCCTCGTAGTGATAACCTACACCTCCTCCTCCTCCTCGATCTGCTGACCAAAAAGCTGAGCACGTGGCATTCAACACTCGTAACTAACAGGATAAAAGTTAAACTTGTCATTCCTAAAAAGGTTACTGGTCGACAGAAATCTACGATGACCCATGTAACTCATCTTATTACTATGTTGTAGCCAACTGACTTCAATATCCTCCCCATATACGGGACAACCATAATAACCATGAACATTACAACTGGACAAGGTCCCATAAGCAGGAAGGTTGTGGATTTCCCACATCACCATTACTCTATGTGTGATCTCTTCACCCTTGTAAGAGTCAAACGCCATCACGCCTTTATCCCACAACTCTTTAAGTTTGATTAGTGGGGCTAAGAATATATCAATATCATCGCTTAGAGCATTTGACCCGGGTATCAACAAAGATAACAATGTGAACTCCTTTCTCATGCACAGTGTAAGATGGAGACTTAAAGGTACCATGATAACTGGACAATAACTCTAAATAGTACTTAAATTATCGAAAGGGTAACCCATCGGTTGAGATTGCAAGATGAACATTGCGCAGTTCCTTTAAAAATTTATGGTGTCATGCGTTTGAAGTTTTCCAGGTGAGTGAATCAACCGGATGACGCATCAGATTCCCACCCACCTCGCATCGAGCATGCCATGCCATAGCCTCTGCTATCCACAGTACGATATAAAACCATTTTAACCGTGGCCCAAGTGAAAAATACTTCTAAACCTTTTGTAGTACTTGCGAGCACTTTCGATATTTTGCAGCTTTATCCTTTCCATTTTCACAAACGACATGTCAAGACTCACCCCATACTGGACATTCATACTTCTCTTCGTTCTCGTTGCGGTACAATATGCATTCATACTTTCATGCTTGAATAGATTTGTATTTCAATCCCAAACTCCTCAATCTCTTCTACGTGGTAGGATAATTGTCTGGTAACGTGTTCTCTTCTGGAAGAATTTTTTTAACCCACTTAAAAATTTTGGTTACGCTATTCCCAAAAAAGCAAATTGACCCTTCAAATTATACAAACCAATCACTGCAGATAATATAGAGTGATCTTCATCGCAATCTTTATATAACGGGCTAGCCGCATTAGTTTTTAATCGTATATATTCCCGGTCTCCTGGTAGTTCAGTATCAAATTGTTCATTGTACACATTATTTGTATCCATAGGCTGGTGATTTTGGTCATGTTGGACTCCATAAGCATTGTCAATTAAGTCGATCAATGGACGATGTGTTGACAAATCATTTACCACTTCCACTCGTTGGTTTTCTATTACGCGATCGGTTACGGTAATTCTTTGGGAACATAAGGTACATGTTTTTCACCATGATATGTCCATTTGTTATAATCTTGAAAAATTCCCCATTTTATTAAATGCAACTCAACATCTTCTAAATATTTATATTTTTCGTTCATACAAGGGGTGCACGGACACGGAATCTTCTCACTTTTAAGGCTCCTAAAAGTGTACCTAATAATTCTTGAACACCTTTAACATAACTATTAGTTATTAGGTTAGTCTCCCCCATCCACTCTTTGTATTGTGGAAATCCCATATAATAATCTTCAAATTGCAGTCCCGTGTTAACATGATAAAATAAATATAGTGTCAATAATGCACCAATCAATCAAACTTTGCAATAACTTAAATACAAGAGCACACCAATCAACGTTACTACACAACCACTTAAAGTCAAATTAAATAAATTTGTCTAGTGATTACAACATAAAATAATATTACTACATCTTCATCAAATAATACAGTGGCTAAATGATAATAAAAATTAAATAATTTTTCAACCCATCCCCTTCTCCACTGTCAACATTCACAGTTACATCTTCAAAATCGCCACATATTCTATCAACCATGATCTTACACTCACCCTCCTGCAAAGTCCGACTATGTACTAAAGTTCCTACTTCAGTGGAGGTGAGTGTGCACACCCTATCGATATTTTTATCGCTCAGGTTCTTCATATAACATTTCTCACCATAGTCACCATGGGTTGTTGACAATGATCCAAGACCTGTGACATGCTGAGGTGCTGAGAAGGGGAATACTGAAGGAGGAACCGACATATGTGAGGGGAATGGAGAAGGAGGAGAATTTTGAGGAGGTAAAGGGAAAACAAGATACATTGGGGGCTACGGGGGGTGTGCGATCGGTTAAAAGGGACATAATTTGTGCAAGTTTCTCATTCACGCCTCCCAATTCATTTTGAAACCCCATTACATCCCCTTCGGTCATAGAATGATGTTCATCATTGGAAGAGAAATGTTTATTAAAAGAATAAAGCTTATACACAAGAGGTGCGATGTGTTTAAATTTTATTTTTGGGATATGCGACCCCAAACCTCTCTTCCTCCCTTTTTTGTCATTCCCTAAGATCTGTGCGAGGGCATCATTGTCAAGGTCGTCGAACGGTCTAACTGACTACTCATAGACTCTATTGATTCTAAAGTCATAGCCAAGTGAGGAGGGAATTTATTATCTTTTTCTCGTCTTGCATGCACGTACAACTTGGTTCGATTCGGTATCTTTACTTTATCCAGTCTGCCTTTTGTCTTCCTTGACCACTCGTTCTTCAAATCTTCATAAGAAATCGAGCCAAGCACGTGGACACATTTTTTTGGCCCTATTCTGCTTGTTTTTTTTACCTTTGCAACATTTTTGAGTCCTTCACCTTATTTTTCAAAAAATTATTCCATTAACCGATTGACATCTCAATGTTTGAAGGGACTTTGACTTTGAGTGCCAAAATGTTGGAGATCGATGCCCCTTAGGGAAATTCTTCTAACTAAGGTTTCTCCAATATGTTCATAGTTATTCACCAACCTGATAAAGAACCTTATTTTTTGAGTTTGCAAAAAATGAAAAACGTTTGTTAAGTTGCTCGTAGATGTCATCTTTAACATCTTGATCTACGAGGTTCCAATTGTCAGCTCCTCCCACACTCACATCATTTTTGACAAGGACAAACACTGGGCTTTAAACTATTAAACGTGGTCCTTGTCCCGTGTGGGGTTATTTACCAATAGAGAGAACACAATGGGCTTCTTCTCAACTAACCCAACAGTTTCAAAAGTGTTGGGCGTGTCTATTGGATTAATGGGAGTTCATTGCCTACTGTAATTATAACGCCTCAGCCCAGATATATGGATTACCCGTGAGTCAACCAGGTCCGAACTGAGTGTAGGTTTGAAGTGCAATGGAACAACCTATATAATGATACTAATTCCGTTTTTTTTAATTAAGATTTCAGTTGTTTAACATGTGATTCCAGTTTCAAGATAAACTACGTGAGGACCCATGGGGAGAATCCCGAGGTCCAAGCATACAGAGCTAATAACAAAAAATAAATGAAGTACTTACTTGTACAACGCTCTCGAAATATGAAACTGCTACCAACTTGTCGTGACAAAGCGAGGGTGTGAGCCAATGCCCAGTTGGGATACACAAAGCAGTATAGAAACGAATAATAGAAAGAGACTCAATATGTTATAACTACACATACATGCAACATTCTTGTATATATATGCTTTAATACTTGAAAGCGTTTTATGCCAAAATGTTACTTATCCGGATTAATTCATCTTAATCAGATAAAAGGACCTTTTGTTAACACTTTGCAATTATTCCTCAATTTAACTCGCGGTTAAATATTTAAACAACTATACTTGTTTAATAGAAAATCATGCCTTTTACCGAAATTGCTCTTTTTACACGACTAAGCCATTTTAGTATTTTCATTGAAATCACCACCACGTTGGAAAATATTTATTTAACCTTTGGAAAACATTCACAACCACACTCTTGTATTAATCACGTGTTGAGCCTCTAAGGTCGCTTAACTCACCCATTAACCGCTCATACATTAACTTGTTCATTCACTTTATGGACATCATTCACTTTGCACATTACCAGTCCACTTAACCCATAACCGGAACACTTAATAATTCCTTCAAGTTAGGTTGCACTCACATGTTTCACCATGCAACCCATTTCTTGATATATTCCACATTCCATTACGTTTTTCTTATAATTATTCCACTTAACCACATACTTCAAGGGGCTCCACACCACCGGCTATGTGAAGCAAATGCTCTGTCTAGTGATTAAGGGATTTTTACCCAAGGGCTCCAGGCCCTTCTTCCATATTTCTCGGTTGCATTCTAGTCTTTATGAACGTGTTTAACATTTTATATATGTACACTTTATTCCACTTCTTTACTTTTACTCGGCTGAAGCCAAAACTAGGACTTAGCCGCCTGTTTTTCCATTAACAATTGAAAAACTATTTATTTTCTCGTTTAATTCCCTTATTAACACACACGTGACTTATACTGAAATCATTCACGTTTTAGGACTTTATTCAATTTAACCTATACTAGTGTGAAGACGTTCTTTGACATTTTATTTCATAACATGTTCCACTTTAAGTAAATTACCAATTTAACCTTTATTTCCTAAACTTGCACTTTAATCCTTTAACAAGTATTTTTGTCAAAATGGATATTAAGTTTCCAACTTAATATTTAAAACACCTTTAGCCATTTTAACTCTTGTTTGATACCACATTATTACCCAATTCTCACACTTAACACCTTTACACTTTGAATATATGAAATAACACCTTTACATAATAAACTTTCAATTTTTCATGCATTCCTTAAAGACCAAAATTTTCGTTTGTCAACAAAAACTTTCCTTAAACTTGTTCATATATTTATTATCAAAACACTACAAGTTTATACGCATTAGAAAGTGGACTTTAATTTTCTAAAATCCTTTTACATGATTTAAACATACATTCATTTTAACATTTATACCATTTGCGACAAACATGCATCCTCCTTTTATTCTAAACAAGAATAATAATTCCTTAAATTTTTATTCCATAAAAATGCTCATTATTTGTTTTACTAAAAAACACACTAAACTAATATCTTCAAATATTGTTATTCCATAAAAATGTTCATCATTCATTTTTACTAGAAATACACCAAATTGACAATTTCTTAGATTTTTATTCGATAAAAATGTTTATTACTTCTTTTTACTAGAAATACACTAGAATCATATTATCACATAATTTTAGTCCATAAAATATTCATTTCTTTCCTTTACTAGAAAAAAATACTAGAATAACATTTTCTTACATTTTTATTTCATAAAATGTCCATTATTTTCTTTTACTACAAAATATACTAGAATAACATTTTCTTACATTTTTATTCCATAAAAATGTCCATTATTTTCTTTTACTAGAAAATATACTAGAATAATATTTTCTTACATTTTTATTCCATAAAAATATATATTTTCGATTTTACTAGAAAATACACTATAATAATAATTTCTTACATTTTTATTTCCTAAAAATTTTTATTTTCAGTTCTTCTAGAAAACACACTAAAATAATAATAGATATTTTTATTCCATAAAAATGTCTATTTTCAGTTTTACTAGTAACACATCATTATGTCATAATAATCCTACTCTTGATCAACAATAATAAGACTACACTATTTATCAAATAGAGTCCCAAATATAAGAGTATATTACTCCACCTAAATTATCTTCAAAGATGGTGGTGGTGATGGTGAAGATGGGTGACTCCCCCATCTCCGAAGGTGACCCTAAACGGAGTCACAAATGCTCCACCATGCAAGCTCTATATACACAAAGAAAACCCCATTAAAACCTTCAAGAATACTGCCTATGTCTTAACAGTGGGGAAATAGGCATTTGGTGTGTGTATTTACTACACTCTAAAGAAGTATGGGGGAAATATACTAACGTGTGTGGATAGATAAAGATGCTGAGAGTGTGGCATCCCTTTCTTTCTTATATATAAGGCTGTAGAATTGTCACCCAAATAAGGGACCTTCATAACCTCAAACACAACCCTCCTATATCAGGTAATAGTTGATCTCAATTCGACAACACATGGGATTGACGGTCATCTCATTGACATCATTTGCTGGAGGCAAGTGGGTTTTTAAGAGCCTGGGTTTTCATCTTTATACACAAAACACACGAATCAGACAAATTTAACCCGCGTTTGTTACTTCTTTTTTACCAAAATAATTATATATACCTACTTTTCTTTTTTTCTTAAAAAAATTCTCTTACACACACACACACAGAGTACACAATACAAACACACAATACACACACGTATACAATATACACACATATATACACAATACACAGAGAAATACACACATATATACAAATGCATAAATACCCAAATACAAAATATTAGGGTTTAAGTGTCACCTTTGAGATTGAGAGAGAAACTTAAGATTGAGTGAAAGGTAGTCGAAATCTCCTAGGAAAGGGTTTAATGGTTGTAAAATTTTCGAGTGAAAATGAAAATTGGTATGGGTTTTTAGTATAAAGACCCTGGTCACGTCCCTGAGCTGTGACCACATGTCGTGACCCCTTTAAATTTTAACACATCAGTTTGAAACAAGAAGATGGTCACGGTCCAAAGTCGTGACTCCTAAATTTGGATAGTCACGGCCCCAAGCAATGACCAGTTCAGTGTGCATTTTGGTTGGTGGTCACGGACTTGGACCGTGACCCCATCCGCGACCACACTTGAAGGGAACTTTGGCATAAAATCGGCTCTATAATGGTCACGTACGTTTCACGACTATGGTCTATGATCCATAGTGGACACGGATTTGGGTTGTGACTACCTTTAAGATAATCCATGACCACACTGGGCCATAGAATTGGTTATGCCAACATTTGATGTGGTAACGGCTTTAGGCTGTGATCATCTGGTCATAGATCTGGGCTGTGAACCCCAGGCCGTGACTATTTGCAGGATTTGATGTAGTGATACTTCTCCAAGATACCCTAAATGAGGTATTTGCAAAGCTTTCTCCTCCACTTTAATGGGGAAGGCCAACTATTGGTTTGCCAAGCTCAAGCCATGGACTATTTAGAAATTCACAGAGATAGCCAAATATTTTGTCATCCATTTCATTGGGGCTTAAAAGATGAGAAAGTCGATTACCTCTCTCTTACACTTTAAATAAAAGTCTAGTGCAATCCACAGAGAGTATGACAAAAGGTTCAACCAAGAAGCTTTGTGTGTGGATGAACTGAATGACACTATATGTGTGGGTGACTTCATCTCAGGCCTTATGTAGGAGGAACTTTTGAGGTCTTTAAGTAAGATACCCCCTCGAAACACAATAGAGTTTCTAAAAAAGATCACATACGTATATGGATGCAGAGGACGCGGTCATCGTTAGGCGCATAATAGCCTCCCCCAACAAGGAAAAGAGAAAATATGTGTTCTCATGCCTCGTAGAGTCCCATAAGGTCATTGAGACCAAGAAAAAATAATGGAGGAATGAATACTGGGCCTTCAGAATCCATGAATTTCACTCCTGGAAGCACACGAACTCTTACCTCCTCCCAAGCCTATAAGAGCATCGAAGGACAAGAGGGATAAGTACAAGTACTGTCATTTCCACAAAGACCATGAACACAAAACCTGTGATTTATTTTGATTGAAGAAAGCCATCGAAGGAGTGATTAAGTTGTATCTTAAGTAATTTATGGCCAAGGACTGACAAAGCTCAATGCAACAATAGAAAAAGATGACGCCCCTCTGACTGATGTGAACACTATTGCATGAGGATTCACTAGTGATGAACCCTCACCCATAACTAGAAAAGATCATCTCAGGAGCATGAAGCATAATGAGATGAAGCCAACAACATATATACCCATAATCAGTCGCTAAGGGAGTTTCACATGATGATCTTTCCATGTAGGTACCTCAAGAGGATACCCCTTCCATATGTCGACCCTTTGGTCAACACTGTGATAATGGGAATGAAAATATAAGCAGAGTATTGATTGATACTAGGAGCTCTAGAGACATCTTATTTGTGGATGCTTTCTTGGACATGGGCCTAATCATAAAATAGATGTAGCCTATCATCACTCCATTGATCGATTTTAGCACAGAACAAACCTATTCCATTGGGTACATCACTCTTACCCTTATAGTTGGTTCTAAGGAATATTTCTCCACTATATGGAACAAGTTTTTAGTGATGGACTTGCCATCATCTTATAATGTAATCATGGACAGACCTTTGCTCAATGAGTTTGATGCAGTCGTGTCTACAATGAGGATGGTGATGAGGTTCCCAAACCCCAAGGGTGTGGGAAAACTGTATGGAGATGAAAAGAAATCTATGGAGCATTATAATACTTCCATGAAAGAAAGAAAGAAACCGATGGTGATTTCCCAAAGACCGCTTGAAGGACCAAAAAGCTCCCTTAAAGGTGTTGAGGTTCTTGCAGAGGTTTTGCCTCTTCTACCTAAAATGCCTGAACTCTTACAAGAGATTTTATGCTTAGAGTTATTAAATGTAGATGTTATGGATCCAAAGGATGAAAAGAAATAATAAAGAGGTTAACCAGATAAGACCCTCATAACCATTTCCCTTAATGAAGTAGATCTGATTAAGGTTGTCCAGATTGGTCATGGTGTAAGCTTATCCCTAAAAGAGGAGATTACCCATTGGGACACTCAGACATGATTGGGTGGACCATAAGGTCGTGGTTCACCACCTCAGTATGGACCTAAATTACAAGCCAACGTGTCAAAAGAAAATATTCTTAGCCCAGAAACAAATGCAATTATTGTGGGAGAGGTTGAGAGTCTTTTAGAAGAAAACTTTACCAGGGAGGATCAATATCTAGAATTGCTTTCCAATATGGTGTTGGTACCCAAACCTATAAAAAATGAAGTATGTGAGTAGAATTCATTTTTCTCAACAAGGAATGTCCTAAGGATTATTATCACTTGCACCGTATTGACACTTTGATGGATTACACTGCTGGCAATGAGCTTCTTTCCTTTAACGATGCATATTATGGTTACAACCAAATCAGAATGGCTCCCATGCATGAGGAAAAAGCCTTATTCATCACAAAAGTTACCTCCTACTATAAAGTTATGTCTTTCGAACTAAAAAGGCACGAGTTATTAACCAAATGGTGTTGAACTCCATTTTTAAAGATCTAATCAACAAATTCATGGAGGTCTATGTGGAGGATATGTTAGTCAATAGCTTGAAGTCTCAGGACCATGTTTAAAACCTCATGGATACCTTTATCATCCTCAGAAGGAATCAAATAAGATTCGACCCAAAGAAGTGTGTCTTTGGGGTAGCTGGAGGAAAGTTCTTGGGCTTTATAATCACCTTGCGTGGTATAGAGGCTAACCTAGATAAGAACCAAGCTTTGATGAATATAGAGTCTCCCAGAATAGTCAAATAAGTTCAAATCCTAGTTGGAAGAGTTGTTTTCCTTAATTATTTCATCTCCAATGCCATATATAAATGTTTACCTTTCTTCAAAATATTAAAAAAGACTTTTTAGTGGACTTTAGAGGTTGGGGAGGCTTTCTAGAGCCTATAGAAGTACCTGGGATCCCCATATTTTTTTGCCAAAACATTATTGGAGAATACTTGTACACGTATCTTGCTGCCTCCTCAAACACAGTCAGTTCAACTTTGATCCGAGAAGAATATGGGGTTCAATAACTTGTATATTATGTCAATAGAGCTATGCAGGGGGCCTAAAGAAAATACTAAAGGATGGAGAAACTTGATTTTTATCTAATTACCCCGACCAAATATTTGAGGCCTTGCTTCTAATCATATACCATTGGAGTAAAAATGTACCAGTCTCTCTAAAAGATCCTATACAAGCCTGTTACTTCAGGAGGCTTGTTAAGTGGTCTATGAAGTTGGGGGAATTTAACATTAGGTACCAACTATGAAGTGCTATCAAGGGCCAGACCTTAGCTGATTTTCTTTTGGAGTTCAAAAACTAAGAGGAGGTAAAAGAAGAACCCAATAGTTCAATGAATAAAGTGCCCAAGCTCCCATTATTTCTAGAGATAAACCTGAGATTCCCAACATGGATATTACACATGGATGGGTCCTCCAACATTTCAGGCAACAGAGCTGGACTTCATATATTAATACTAAAAGTAGGTATAATCTCGCTAGCTCCATTTCCAATTTAAATCCTAAAAAAATGAGGTAGATTATGAAGCTTTGGTGTTTAGCCTAGGCTTGGACACTCATTTAACAGCGAAACGAGTAGAAGTTGTTAGAGACTCCTAACGGTGACACCTCACATATTCTAATACCAAGTGATCAATCCTTTATAAAAATAAAATAGGAATCCAGGATGATTTCATTATTAGCATCACTGTCATAATAAGTAATATAAATATAAATCCAATAAAACCATACACTAAAAGAAGTGTCGCAATAACATATATATATATAATGCAAACCAAATAAACCATCGGCTATCACAAATAGTAATTATCGTAAATAAATACTGATAGGTAATGAATATCAGAAAAAAATAAAATGTCTTATCCAACTACGAGAAACATGCCAAAAAAGAAATACTAAAGCTGAAACTAAATCCTATATAGAAAGAAATGAACTGAGACGGATGCAATCAATCTTCCAGCATCCACAACTACTACTCACAAGTCATGCAAGAGCAAACCATGTTGTTCCTGCTACTGTACACCTGGGATTTTGAAAACAAAAATATATTTTCCTGTCTGTCAAATCCAAAAAAAAGTTTATAAATATTTTACAAGTATTTAAATGCTTTAAATAAAAACATGCAGTCTATTACCTTCATAATTAATTTTTCTAGTCTCACTCACGCGAGACTTATCCTCATCTCTCATCTATAGTGCACACCAAATGCATTCCTTTTATTATCTTAATCATGTTACCCTGTCTAACTAAGACAATAATCGCTAGCATAGCTCATCCCGCTAACAATCACCATGAGCTAAATATATGCTACCCTCACTAGTTATACTTCCATATTTAATATCATATCTACACACGTGCTAAAAATAAATATACACATAATATCTCCTATACGAATACATATATATCACTCACTATATACGCATAAACCGCAACCCCATAGCATGGACCTCACGGGTGCATCCCTCGTGTGCTATAGGGCTCCAGTTATACCAAGTACCACAACTGGGCCACCAGGTCAGAATCTCACCACCAAACCTAAACATAAATATAAACAAACGGAGGTGGTCATAAACATACATTCGGGGGTTGCAACCATACCACATTACATCCAATCGGTCTCCAAACCAACACCTATCCTCACACATGGATAGTGGCCACACAATAGTACTATGACCTGGGAAATCAATCCAACATCTTGTCGCCAATGCCAGGGGGGACTGCCCACTATGCACAACCTCCTAACGATATCACTAGTGACTTAGAATGTTCAAATAGGTACACAAATAATTCACAAACATACACACACACACACACACACACAAGTAACCACAATACGTATACATATAAAGTACTGACTATATTCGAAAATCTCACAGCGTACTAGTCTACTAATCTCGAAGTTCGGACTGACTTGTCGATTTACCATTCAAGTTTCTACTCACTTGTAGCTTGATTTGTCTCAGTCTAACCCATCTAACCGTTGGTCTCACACGTGCACCAACCCATGATAGTATTTTATCCCGGAAGCCTATATAACCTTTTACCAAACACTGACGAATCAAACAATGCACCAACAAACTGAATCGATTCGCTGGCAAACCAAACCGATTCAGTCAATCCCCAAAATCATAAATTAACATCCCATGCCAATATATAGTCAACCCCAAAGTATTCTAACATGGGATTAATCCCGAATCTAACATCAAAACTTAAGGATTCCTAATAATTCATTTAATTTATTCGACTCAAAATTAATAAATCTTAGAAATTTGATGATCTAAAACCCTATCAAAGTCCTTCGTGTTCATATAAATAATCCTAGGATTATATCATGAATTTCCTACCTATTAATTATCAATTTTAATCATAGGTTAAACATAAATCGACTCCTTTCACTCAATTCCCAAAGATCTCATCCTTTAATTCTCAGATTAATTACTACTTAATCATGAACATAATTGATCATTGTAAATCATAAATCTACAGCAAGTAAACGCTTGTCTTGTTGGATTAAAATCAATAGTCTTGACTCGTAGAGATGATTTGAATTCCGAAGATGTTCTTTCTCTCTTCTCCAAGTATTATTCTCTCTTTTCTTCCCTTTTCTCTTTTCTTTGTTATCTAATTTAATCTCCAATATGCAAAGGCAAGAATGAGCTGTCATCCACCTCCCTTAACCTTAAATGCTTCTTAATAAATATCTAATCTCATTTTTAGGTTGAACCCTAAGGGTAAAATGCCAACTATACGCCTATACGGGCCCTACTATGTCTAAAATGCCTCCGGAACCCAAGTATAGCCCCCGAATACCTATTCTAGACTCTTTCGATCATTTAGGATCACTGGTGCACTCAAAAAGACCATTCGAGTCGCTCGACTAAATATATACCATCATGTCATTAATCGAACTCGACACATGCATATATTACGTGTTGCCCATAACTATTTAAATCCTCCGATTTAAATCTCTAACAATATGATACAATAATCCGTTACTTTTCACTAATAAAAACCATATAGAAATTCACATCTCTATTTACTTATTACACACAAGTAAATAATAATAATGATAAATATTAATCCTAAACTCTCTAATTAATAATTGTCGAAACCAATTTAATTTTTCCAATTAAATTAATAATAATTGCACATGTGGAAATAAGTTACTCATAAAAGTACAGGGTATTACCTTCTCCCCTCACCCATTAATGGAATTTCGTCCCCAAAATTTAAACATCCCTACCACAAAAAGCTCTAGATACTTTTCCCGCATGTCATCCTCGCATTCCCATGTTGACTCGACGGCATTGTAATGCCTCCACTGCACATGTGCCAACGATACCACCTTTGATCGAAGCTTCCACTCACCACACCCTAAAATGGCAACAAGTATCTCCTCATAAGTAATGTTCGGATATAAGTCTATCTCCTCCAATGCTATATGATGGTTAGACAAGTCATCCCTGAGATACCTCCTCAACGACACATAAAAAACATCATAAATCCTCTGTAAGTGCTCTGGTAAGGCGAGCTTATATGCATTTGGCACTACCCTTTTGATGATGGGAAAAGGCACCACATACCTAGGTGCCAACTTCCCCTTTTCCCCAAATCGCATCACTCCATTCATGGGAGATACCTGAAATAACACCTGATCACCCACATTAAACTCGAAGTGTATCCGATTCGCATCGGCGTAACTCTTTGAGGATCCCAAGTTACTCGAATATGACTCCTGATAAAATCAATTTTCACCAACGTATCTTAAATCATGTTCGATCCGAGAAGCTTGTAATCCCCACACCTCTAACCAACATGAGGAGGAACGATAAGGTCTCCCTTATAAATCCTCGAATGGTCCCATGTCAATAGTAAACATGTATGAGTTATTATATGCAAACTCTACCAATGGTAAGTACTTCTCCCAACTACCCTTAAAATCTAGAATACATATCCTCTAACATCTGATTCACCCTCTTTGTCTGCCCATTGGTCCGCGGGTGATATGTCGTACTTAAACACAACTCTGTCCGCATCACCTCTTGAAAACTCTGTCAGAAGTGGGAAACAAAAATTTTATACCGATCTGAAGCAATGTTAAGTGACACTTTGTGAAGTATCACTATCTCTGCAATGAAAAGTTGGGCATACTGTCCTGTTATCTAAACCACCTAAACTCGTAAGAATTGAACTACCTTAGTCAATCGATCCATAATAACCTAGATGGAATCATGACCCTTATGTAATATCGGTAACCTCATGATGAAGTCCATAGTTATACTCTCTCACTTCCATACCAGACTCCAATGATGGTAAACCCCCGGCTGGTCTCTAATGATAAACCTTCACCATCTGACAAGTGGTGCACCTGGAGATAAACTCTGCTATATCCCACTTCATATCTACCCACCAATAATGTCTTCTCATATCCTGGTACATCTTGTCCCCTCCTGAATGCACCAATAATCATAACCCATGGGACTCCTCCATAACTGCTTGTCGTAGATCATCATCATCTTGGACAATCAACCTCCTATTAACGCACATGTCACCCTCAGAATTGACTGAGTAGGACTTTGTTCCACTTGTCAATAACTACCATATCCTATTCTTACATGAAGGATCCATTGCCATTGCCTTCACAACACTCAAAATAATCTCAGGTGTGATGATCATCACTGCTATATGAGCCTGGACTACCTCCTCCTATTGACGAAGCTCATCCTACTTCACCTTCCAAATTACTACCAACTACCTTAAAGACATATGACTCATTGCATCTTCCACCATGTTATCCTTTATTGGATGATACTAAATATCGAACTGGTAATCCTTCACAAACTCAAGCCATCTACGTTGCTTCATATTCAACTCCTTCTATGTGAAAAGATACTGTAGTGACTTGTGGTCTGTGAACAATCAAAACTTCTCCCCCAATAAATAGTGCCTCTGAATCCTTAAGGAAAAACAAATTTTGCTACCTCCAAATCATGAGTGGGATAATTATTCTCATGGTAATTAATCTTGCAACATGAAAAATCTATAGTCTGCTCCTCCTTCTGTAGAACTCCCCCAAGTCCCTGTAAGGATGCATTAGTAAAATCAAAGTACTTTACTCCTCCTTTAGGCAATGTGAGCACTGGTGATGAAGTTAACTTGTCCTTTAGCTCATCAAAATCTAAGTGACAATGATCATCCCAAATATACTCCCTTATGAGTCAAATTTTTCAAGGGACTCACAATTTTCGAAAATCATTTGATAAACTAGTGTTGGTAACATACCCATCCCTTAAAACTACGAACCTCCCTTGGTGTCGTGGGCTGGCTCCACTCCCTCACTACTGACACATTACTCGAATCCATAGAAATGCCCCTCTAAAAGAATATGTGACCCAAGAACTGCACCTCTCGCAACCAGAATCCATACTTCTCAAACTTGGCATACAACTGATGATCCTGCAAAGTCTGAAGAACTATGCATAAATGCTCTGCATGCTCGCTTTCTGTTCAAGAATAAACTGAGATGTCATCTATGAAGACAATGACAAAATGATCCAAGAAAAAAAATAAGAAGGACAAGGCCTCCATGCCTCTCTAACCCCCTCGGTCGCTGACTCGAACTTATTAGTCCAAGATATAAATGAGAAGGACAAGGCCCCCATATCTCTACAAACCCCTAATGTGGGTGATGCCCTAACATCTATAAGGCTCCACATGTGATGTCGATGGACAAGAACCCTTCTTTAACCTATGGTCTATTGAAAGGAGCTGTGCTTGTCACTGATCGTGAGAAAATTAAACAGCTGTATTACGAGCAACTTTCATCCCACACCGCTCAGGCATTATCTTTGGTAAGCTAGAATCTTTTTTGTTCTACTCTGAAGTTGTTAGCTCCTTCTTTTGTGTTTTAACATATTCCTTATTTACTCGTTTGTAGTTGGTGGCATATTTTGTCTCTATCTTGGACAACCGATTCGATCAATTTAAAATTAAAGATGATTGTTGATACCAAATTTAGTCTGCTGACGTGGATCAATAAAGTGAAGACATGTGGCAGTCTACGTGGCAAAAATAAACACTTCCGAGGAACTCACACACTCCGAGGAACCATACTACAATGAGGAACACTGATTCCCCGAGGAACTCGTATGCTCCGAGGAACGAGAACACTCCGAGGAATCCTTGAACACCGAGAAGCTTAGGCGGTCCGAGCTGCACCTCGAACAAAGCATTAATAGCGGGATAACCAACAGTTTGACTGTTCATTAAATGCCTATCATTCAGACGCATACGCTTAAGGAGCATTGAATGAATCACCCTTTCATATGTACATCATTTAATGTATTACCCTTTCACATTACAGCCCCAGGGCTATAAATACATTGTACAATCCTCATTATAAAAGGACCGGAATTTCTTGATTGAACTTGTAATCGAGAATTCCCAAACACTCAGCAATAACATAACAGTGGACGTAGGTCATTCTTATAAGGCTAAACCACTTTAAAAATTATTTGTCTCATTTATTTATCTGTGATTGAATAATTAGATATGATTTAATTTTTTACATCAACAGATTGGCGCCGTCCGTGGGAATCGTTTTTCACCAAAACTAATCCATTACGAATGGCTGATATTTTGGAATCCAACAATCGAAACGCTGGAACCCCTCCAAATCCATCTGCTCCGCCAAATATTCCAGATCTCACTGGAATAATGACAAATCTGGCTCAGGACCAGACCGTCATGCTAGAAACAATGCGACAACTCATCCAAACCCTTCATGGCGGTGAACCAACTCATTCAGGACTGCGGAGTATTCCCAGAAACACCCGTGCACCATCCTCACGTACTAGGCGTACTGATTCATATCGCAATGAAGAGTCTGAAGATTTTTCTTATCAACCTGGACGAACTTCGTCAGTGCGAGCCACAGATACTGAACAACGTATCACTCTTTCTCCAGAAAGGACTAGTGCGCTAGAGAGGTTGAGCAGGGTATCACCTTTTGATCGATTAGGACTTAGAAGGAGCAGAAGTCCTCCTAAAGTCGTATCGAGGAGTTTTCGACGACCATCAGATTTAAGGGAAGGATCTGCCCAGTCGCGACCAGCTGCTCGTCAAGATAGATCCTATAAGTGACCAGCTGCTCATCAAGATAGATCCCAGGAAGCCACTTCAACGCGATCAGCTGCTCGAACCAATAGGCCCGAGGAAAGAAATGATGCATGGAAAGGCTCTATTCAAAGGCTGGAGGATAGATTAGGGGAAATGGCTAAGGCCAAGAACCCTCTACAACGAACCTTTGTTCGAGGAACACCTTTTGTCCAGGCCATTGTAGATTTTCCAACACCATCAAAGTTCAAAGCACCTGTTCTGACCCCAAATATAATGGAAAGACTGATCCTGTCCTTCATATAGAACAATACCAAGCTGCAGCCGACATCTATGCTGTTCCAGATGAGATGAGATGCAAGACATTCTCAGGAACTCTTACCGGATCTGCTCAAATATGGTATAATAATCTTCCTCGGGGTAAGATCTCAACCTTTCTTCAACTGGCCGAGTTATTCATTGGGAATTTCTGTTTTGGGGCAAAGCTAGTTAAACGAGTAGCACACTTGTTAAGTGTTAGACAAAAAGCTGGTGAGAGCACCCGAGATTATATAACTCGTTTTAATAACGAGAAACTTGAAGTCATTGATTATGAGGAGAAGACAACTATTACTGCCTTGATGAGTGGACTACTGCCGAACAAGTTGTACTACACTTTGGCTAAAGATCCACCTAGAACCATGTCAGACCTGATGGGAAAAGCGTCCAAGATTATGAATGCCGAGGAGGCTATGGCTGCGAAGAAGAATATGGATGCTAAAGAAACCAAGGTGGAAGGTGATAAAGCTAAGAAGAAAGAGCACAAGAACAATGGCAATGACAAAAATTCAAAAACTAGGTCGGTATGGGACGTAATGAAGAAATATAATAATTATACTCCTTTAAAGAAGGATATCAACCATGTTCTAGAAGAAATCAAGAACAACGAGGAATTAAACTGGCCAGAGAATATGAAGGCAGACCTGACAAGAGGAATAAGGCGAAGTATTGCGAGTTCCATAAAGATCATGGCCATATGACCAAGAATTGCATAGATCTTCAAAATGAAATTGAAACACTCATCCGACGAGGAAAGCTGTTAAAGTATGTTAATCGTGGAAACGAAAGAAGAAACAACGACCGAGCAAGAAAGAGGTCTAGATCTCATCGTCGAGTAGAGGAGAACAAGAAAAGAAACAATGAAGTTGATCCAGAAGACGGCCCCGATCTTCCCAAGAGACCAAGGCAGCCAGAACGTGAGGTATTTTCAATACGCTTTGGGTCATTTGACTGTAATGTTATAACAGGTGGAGATGCAGGAGGAGAAGACCTTACTGCAGAGAGAAAATCTTACCTCAGTGAGGCTCAAGCTTGCTCGTATATTCAACGAATAAATCTAGCTGAGGAGGATAGCCCGAGAAAGGTGAACAAAGAGAAATTGGTCATTGGTGTCTCAAAGAATGACCTCGCAGGAGTTTTGTATCCTCATGATGACCCATTGGTGATCAAAATGAGGATGAAGGAGGTTATGATTTTAAGAGTACTGGTCGACAATGGTAGCTCGGCAGACATCATATTCTACTCGTGCTTCGATAGTTTAAATCTAAAGCTATCTCAACTGGAGCCTTACCACAGACCCCTCATCGGTTTTGCTGGCGAGAAAGTTTTTCCACTTGGGACGATCAAGTTGGATATATTCATTGGTACGTGGCCTGCTTGTCGAACAGAAAGAATACGCTTCTTCATGATGGATAAGAATGTTCAATCATCATACAATATCATCATGGGAAGAATAGGATTGAAGAAGTTCGAGGCTGTACCATCTACAGTGCATCAGTGCCTAAAATTTCCAACAAATTTTGGAGTAGGAGTTGTGAAAGGTGATCAGAAAGTAGCTCGGGAATGCTATTATTCATCCGCCGAGCAAGAAGAACTGGAGGAATCAAGGAAAAAGACTACTACTTATCAAGTGGATGAAGGTGCAGAAATTGAAACATTGGATCCTAGAGATGAGTCTCAACTCGTGAAGGGTCAAGTGGTGGAAGCTAATGAAAACATCATTCTGGACGACGAGCACCCTAAACGTACTACTCAAGTAGGTTCATCGTTGGAAGCCTCACTAAAACAAGAATTGATAACTTTCCTAAGAAGCAGAAAAGAAACTTTTTCATGGAGTCATGAAGATATGTCTAGGATAGACCCAAATTTCTTATGTCACGAACTCAATGTGAATAGGGAGATCAAGCCAGTGAAGCAGAGAAGAAGAGTGTTCAGCCCCGTGAAGAATCAAGTTATACAGGAGGAAGTCGAGAAGCTCCAGAAAGCTTGCTTCATTGAAGATGTTAAATATCCAGACTGGTTAGCCAATGTGGTGATGGTAAAGAAGAAAAACAACAAGTGGAGGATGTGTGTAGACTTCACCGACCTCAACAAAGCATGCCCAAAGGATCACTTTCCACTACCCCGAATTGATCAACTAGTCGATGCTACCTCGGGACACGAGCTGCTGAGTTTTATGGATGCTTACTCTGGCTACAATCAGATCAAAATGAAACCTGAAGACAGGGAAAGTACTTATTTAATTACCCATAGGGGAACTTATTGTTATAATGTTATGCCTTTTGGTTTGAAAAATGCAGGTGCGACATATCAGCGGCTGATGAACAAGGTCTTTGCTGAACAAATCAGTTGCAATATGGAAGTATATATTGACGATATGCTGACGAAAAGCAAGAAAGCTGCCGATCATCTAGTTGACTTAAGTCAGACTTTTGATCAACTGGATAAATATCAAATGAAGCTGAATCCGACGAAGTGCATATTTGGAGTACGAGAAGGCATGTTTCTCGGGTACATTGTCAATCAACGAGGCATTGAGGCAAATCCTGAAAAGATCAAAGCTCTATTAGGGCTACGATCTCCAACGGTGAAGAAAGAGGTGCAAAGTCTTACAGGACGAGTAGCAGCACTCAACAAATTTGTGTCACGAGCAACTGATAGATGTCTCCCATTCTTCAAGACACTCCGAAAGACTTTTGAGTGGAATGATGAATGTGAGAAGGCTTTTTAAGACTTGAAGAAATACTTGGGAGCACCTCCACTGTTGTCTAGGCCGGTGATGGGAGAAAAATTGTACTTGTATCTAGCAGTATCAGAAAATGCAGTTAGCTCGGCGTTGATCAGAGTGGAGAATGGTGTGCAAAAACTAATTTATTATACGAGTAAGGCCTTTCGAGGAGCAGAGATCAGATATCCAAGGCTGGAAAAGTTAGCATTGGTTTTGATTGAGGCGAGTAGTAGAATGAGGCCATACTTCTAGGCTCATACCGTAGTCGTATATACTGATATGCCATTGAGGCAAGCCCTTCATAAATAAGAAAAATCAGGGAGATTGATGTACTGGGCAATAGAGCTCGGTGAATACGATATAGTCTATGAACCCAGATCATCGTTAAAAGGGCAGGCTGTAGGAGATTTTATAGCAGAGTTTACCTATCCTGATACCCTCGAGGAGCAAAAGTTGCTCGCTGATCAACTTGTGGATGTTACAGGATCAACAAACACAAGCTCAGACCAACTCCGGTTGGTAAAAGGGCAAGTGGATGTTACAGGATCATCAAATTCGAGCTCAGACCAACTCCGGTTGGTAAAAGGGCAAGAGAAGATGATCGACGAGGAGCAAGAAATATCAGGGGAGGATGAAAGGAAGCAACAAATATTTCATCGAGGAACTCTGTCAGATCAGAAATTTGAAGACGAGTTACCTATGTGGAGGCTATATATATAGATGGCTCATCTTGCACTACAGGATGTGGCGCGGGAATAGTTTTGAGCACTCCGGACGAGGTCGACATGGAATACGCCCTACGTTTCTAATTCAAAGCTTCCAATAATGAGGCTGAGTATGAGGCCATGATTGCAGGGCTTAATTTGGCAAAAATTATGGAGGCGCAACAGGTTATTGTCTTCAATGATTCTCAATTGATCGTAAATCAAATGTTGGGAGTATATGCAGTTAAAGGAGAATTAATGATCAGATATCATGCAAAGGCAAATGAGATGGTGTCAGAATTTGCTGCTATTCAGCTGGTCAGAATACCAAGTGTGGAGAATGCGAGAGCAGACGCCTTAGCTCGATTAGCATCAGCTACTCGTACCGAGCTACGACGAACAATCCCAATTGAAGTTTTAGCTGGTCGGAGTGTATATGAAGATCTGACAATGAACTTTATTACCCTTGATTTAGGACCATCTTGGATGGATCCAATCAGGGCATACATTGAGGAGGGAGAATTACCAATTGACAAGCTCGCAGCCAAGAAATTGAAGTATAAAGCTGCTCGGTATGTATTAACTAACGGTATTCTTTATAGACGAGGAATTATGGCTGGGTTGCAGAGATGTGTACATCCCTCCAAGGTGAAAGAATTGATTGAAGAGATCCATGAAGGGTCCTGTGGAGCCCATGTAGCAGGTCGGACGCTTTTGCAAAGGGTGATGACGCAGGGATACTACTGGCCGACGATGAGAGCTGATTGTATAGCCTATGCCAAGAAATGTGAAAAGTTCCAGCTCTTTTCCTCCATACGAAGAACTCCACAAGCATTGTTGACACCCATAACTTCCCCTTGGCCATTTTCCATGCGGGGAATTGATTTGGTTGGGCCACTGCCAACGACCCGAGGAAGGTTCAAATACCTCGTCGTCGCAGTGGATTATTTTACTAAGTGGGTAGAAGCTGAGCCACTCATTGATATAACGTACGAGAAGGTGTACCAATTTGTTTGGAAGAACATCATTTGTCGATATGGTCTTCCTCATGCTTTCATAACAGACCATGGAACACAATTTGATAACGAGGAGTTCACTGACTATTGTCACCAGTAAAATATTTTAAAGGTCCACTCAGCACCAGGCCATCCTCAAAGCAATGGACAAACTGAAGTGACAAACAGAATGCTGCTAAATGGTTTGAAAAAAAGACTGGATGATGCAAAGCAAACTGGATCAACGAGTTACAGTCAGTACTGTGGGCTTACCGAACTACTCCCCGAGTAGCAACTGGAGAATCACCATATATGCTGGCGTTTGGAAGTGAAGCTGTTATACCTGCCGAGTTGGGTCTCCCAACACACAGGGTACTGAATTTCAACTCCCCTATCAGCGACTTATTGAGAAGATTGGATTTAGACATGCTCGAGGAAGTTAGAGAAGAAGCAGCCATTAGAAATGCTGCTTACCAGCAGTGAACAACTTTGTTCTACAATAAGAGGGTGAAGAAGTGTGACTTGAAAGAAGGAGACTATGTGCTGAAGAAAGTAATTCAAAAGCACAATAAGCTGGAGGCAAACTGGCATGGACCATACCGAGTTACAGAAGTTGTTCGACCAGGAACTTACCGAATAGCAACTCTTGAAGGGGAGGAGTTTAAGAATGCATGGAACGCAGAGCACCTGCGCAAATATTATCAATGATGAATAAAATGAAGATATTCTGCCGAATTCTTTCTTTTTATTAAAAGTTTTTCGGGGAATACTAGTGCTACACACTACTCGGGGAAAAACTCGGCAAAGCTCAGGCTACTCAAATTTTTTCTCGAAAACGCCAACTAAGGTTGGTCGAGAAACCAATATTCCTCCGGGAAGTAAAGCTACCTATATTCCTCTGGGAAGTAAAGCTACCAATATTCCTCCGGGAAGTAAAGCTACCAATATTCCTCCGGGAAGTAACGCTACCTATATTCCTCCGGGAAGTAAAGCTACTAATATTCCTCCGGGAAGTAAAGATACCTATATTCCTCCGGGAAGTAAAGCTACCAATATTCCTCCGGGAAGTAAAGCTACCTATATTCCTCCGGGAAGTAAAGCTACTTGTATTCCTCCGGGAAGTAAAATTTGTATTCCTAAGGGAAGTAAAACTATATGTTTCTCGAGAAATAAAAGTATTCCTAAAAATACGAACTTATGTCGGTTAGGAAGTAAATATATTCTCGAAAATGCCAACTTGAGTTGGTCGGGAGGTAAAATTATTTCAAAAAGACTAACTATGGCTGGTCGGGGATAAAAACCCACCAACTGTAGTTGGTCGACAAGGAAAATTTACCGACCTTGGTTGGTCGTGAACATTTAAGAGAAAAATCTACTAACTATGGCTGGTCGGGGATAAAAACCCACTAACTGTAGTTGGTCGACAAGTAAAATTTAACGACCTTGGTTGGTCGGAAACATTTTATGAAAATGAGAAAGTGATCAAACTACATTTTTTATACTCGTAACTTTTTACTAAGTTGGTCGAGAAACAAAACATTATGTTTGCCAAATGACTACCACAACATTTTTGGTACTCGTAACTTTTTAATTATTACCGAGTTAATCGACAAACTACACAATATTGTTATCTTTTTAACAGATACACATGCACAGGTATAAAGTGTTATAAGACAATAGCAAATAGAAATGAAAGTTTTTCATTGAATTCAAAATAAATTACATTGATAATGAAATGAAAGTTACATTGACATTGAAATGTATACTAACTACTACATCAAAATTCCTATTCTACTGGTCTTTTCCCCTCTACTTTTGACACAGGTTCCTCGCCTGCAGGCGGATCATTTAAAGCCAGAGGAGAATTTATAAAGTTGAGATCCTTCAACATCCTGACATTCATCACGGATGGTCGATCTAAGAGGTGCTCGAGATGAGATATCTCGAAATTTGAATGAAGATTGTAGTCACCGAGATATTTGGAAATCAAGCTCCGAGGAATGGCCCGAGCAGGGATCCAACTCATATCCAGTTTGTATGGTGGCACAGGTAAGTCGAGCAGCCCATGATCATGGTAGTCCCACAGGTAATGACCCTGTTCGAGTTGCAGCACACCTAAGGCATTCAACCAGCCTTGCTTGTAGCCCTCATTATTAGCATTCTGGATACGATCGTCCAAGTGGTATAGCGCTTCGTTGTATCCAGCCATCCAGAACTCCCTGGGCTATTTGTGGAATTGATATGTTAGTCTTTCTAGCTGCTCGTGGAGATTTTTGATGAAGATCTCTTTGTTATACAAGGTAGACTTCTGCGTGGAGAGATGCTCTTCCAGGTCTCTGATTTTCTTTGACATTTCAGCCAATGCCTAGTTCTTCGCCATTAATTGGAAGGCCTGGTTCTCTAAGGCAGACTGAGTCCTCTGTTCCTCAATAGGAATCTGAGCTGCTCTTGGTCGTCCCCGAGGAGCTCTTTCTCATCCCCGAGAAGAAGAAGAAGAGCCAGACCTTTTCAAGGTTTCCAACTCGTCCCTCAAGTTGGTGTTCTCGACCTCCAAGAATGAAAATCCCTCATCAGTCACTGGGATCAAGGCTTATGAAGTGGAAGCTGCAGACTTCAACTGTGACAGCTCCCTTTGTAGGTTGTTGTTTTCTTGCTCCAACAACTCGGCTATTTGTCTGCATTCTTCGACCTCACCCCTTAAGGTTCTCTCCCTTACATCGTACCCAGTAAAAAGCTTCTCGTAGCCCTTGTCGGCAATGATCTTCTGGTACTTCTTCTCGTACCCTCATGCAACAGGGCAGTGGATTCTTTGTATTGTAGCTGAAGGTCTTCGAGGGTGACTTAGAGATCCTCGATCATATCATAATAGGCCACATTATTGGCCACTGCTCGATCAAGTAGACACTTCAGATATTAATATGCTTCAACTGCTTGTTCTGAAGCATCTTGGCTGAGGATGTCGACGACTTGTGCTGCACTCAGGTCTGTGTGACCAGCCTTAAAGTATTCATTACATTATCGCAGCAGCTTTGTATCATGGGCATATAGTAATTCCATCCTGGCCGGAAACTAGCAGAGAAAGAAAAATCAACAATCAATAAGAATCAAGACAGAGTATGAAGAAGAGACAACAGTATGAATAAACACAAGTTCGAGTTTTATTATATCATAAAGGTCAAAAGCACAAGATTTCAGAGTTACATATTCATGGTTACAATTGACAAAAGCAAAATATAAAGATAAACCTGAACAACTCTACACCTTTTCCTTGTCTCCCAAAACCTTCTCGGGAGGCTGGGATGAGGAAGTAGGTTACTCGGAAGGAGTATAAAGTTACTCGGGGAGCGCCAGCAGTTGCTCGGAAGAAGTAACGATTTGCTGAAGTTCCTCGGCAGCAGGCTAGATGGATGGGGGATCATCTCCCATCACCATAGAAGACTCTTCGGAGGAAGCTTCGTCCTCTTCTAAGTCTTCAGGAGTTGGAGGGGGACCAGGGATGTGTTGCAGAAAGAGTTCAGAATTTTCATCCACTTTCATCTCCTGAAGAGCAGCAACCCATCCATCCCTAAAGTATTTGAGACTGCCATAGTCCACTTGCGACATAATGGCAGCCAATCCCTTGTTCCACCCCTTATCCCAGCCAGCGCTGAAGGACTTCTTCACAACCATTTTCCTTTTCAACTTTTCCGAGGAAAGCTTCTCGGATAGCAGGTCATCAGCAGCTTTCAATTTTCTCTCAGCCTCCGCCTTCTGCTGATTTACCTCCCGAAGTTGAGATAACTACTCTTCAGCAACCTTGAGCTTATTCTCTAGCTCTCCAGCATTCTTGAGCTTCTCGTCGAGCTCTTTATTTTTCCCCTCCAAGTCCTTTATTCTCTTCTCCAACTCTTTGGAGACTTCAACAGCTTGAGCTTTTTCCTGCTCGGTGGAGGCAAGCTTCTTCTCCCAAACAGACTTGTCAGTAGCATATGTTTGGCGAGAATCCTCTAGAGACTTAATAACTTCCTCCAGAGCTCCCTACACACTAGACGAGGAGCATGAAGCTTTAATCGCCTCGTCTTTCTTCACAATTATATTAAAGCAGCTCGTTAACTGTGAAAAGAAAAAGAAAGCAAGTCAGAAACAAAAATGACAAGGGAAATATGAAAAGTTCAAAGTAAGAAGGCTTACAGAAGCAAGGTGGCGAGCAGCTAACGAGGTGACCATGTCCCAAGTAAGGTTTTCTTCAGTACCTTGGACCTCGGGAATGATCCAGGACTTTACCGAGCTCATAGCAGAGCTCGGGGGAACAAAAGTAGGAACCCCAGTTCCAATGGTTGGGAGCTGAGTGATGGTGTCAGCCAAATTGACCGAGGAGCTCTTCTTCAGCCTCCTCGGGGGAACAGGAACAGATTCAACCAAGGAAGAACCCCTGGTCGGTGATATTACAATCACCTCTCCAGGAGCAGCAGACCTGCTCGAAGCCACTGCGGGCTTCTCTACAACCTTCACAACAACAGCAGCCGAGGAAGGCGCATCAGTCTTCTTTGTCCCTTCTGGGACATCAACCTTACTTCTTTTTGCCTCTCCAGCACCAGAGGCAGGCTTCTCGAAGAGGGTGGGAGGTCTTCTCTTCTTCATCCTTTCACTTAAAGGAACGTGTGACTCAGGCGAAGAGCTGGTAGAAGCTGGTACTGGCTCTGCGTCGCTTATTACTGGACGAGCAGTAAAAGAGGTGGTGTAGCTCTTGTACTGCAGCAGATATGAGGCTGATCTAATGTGCTCGTTGGCAACACTCTGATGCAGACTCCAGATAAGTTTCAAATGTCTTATATTAACATTTGCTTCCTTTGGACACTTTCTTTTGCTATCAACTGCAAATAAATAAAAATTACAATATCAGTGGCACATTTTATCAAACACAGAGGAAGCATAATTTCAAAATAAATAAAATAAAATAAAAATAACCTATCTCATTTCCATAGGGAGGGCATCTGGGACCCGGATAAACTTCATCTCTAGATAAAGGAGAATGTTGCCAATTTTTTATGACAACCCCGTGCTCAAAATAATCCCTATTAGCATCCGGGAGATTGACTACTAAGGCCCTATTCAAAAATATAGTTTTTAAATAAAAGGTGTTATCACCAACTGCCCATCTATAGCAAAACATAATTTTTGGAATCCCTATGCGAGTTCCATGGATTTGATTTAACCTATGCACCCCATTAACTATTCTCCATGTATTGGGGGCTATTCTTGCAGGAACAACGTCAAAGTATTGATAAAATTCCAGACATAAGGGATTGGGTGGAAAAGAAAATCCACACTCAGCAATAAAGAGACTGGGGAACCAATGTCCCTCAGCCAAGAAGAAATAATCAGAAGGCTCAGAAAGCTTTTCCAGAACAACCCAGGAGGGAATAGAAAAATCAGAGCGAAACTTATCAAGAGATTCAACAGGGCAAAACCATGATGAATAAAAGAAATGAAGAAGAAGGAAGAAAATCTTACAGAAAAAGAGTGGATCTGATGACAACGAACGATGGAAGAGATGAATACACAGGAGAGAAAGAGACGACGGAAAACTCGAAGATACAAATTTGAAAAGGTAGAAGACGATGGGAGTGTCTGTGAAGTTTAAATACCTTGCCTTGGGAAATGGTAAAGTAATGATTACAAAAAGAAACAATTACGCTACCGGCGGCTAGAGGAACAAAAAGGGCGCGGCAATCGAAGCGAGAAGAAACGATTACGCTACCGGCGGCTAAAAGGACAAAAAGTACGCAAAGATCGAGGCGGTTATGAAAATTCAAAAAAGTCTGATTCTACGAATTTGGAAAGAGAAATAAATACAAGGGAAACACTCCTAAAAATCAGGAAGACTATTTAAAGCTATCATATTCCGAGAAAGAATGTTCCACACTCCTCAAATTTCGAACTATGAAACATTGGGGGCTTCTGTTGATACCAAAATTAGTTTGCTGATGTGGATCAATAAAGTGAAGACACGTGGCAGTCTACGTGGCAAAAATAAACACTTATGAGGAACTCACACGCTCCGAGGAACCATACTACAACGAGGAACACTGATTCCCCGAGGAACTCGTATGCTCCAAGGAACGAGAACTCTCCGAGGAATCCTTGAACACCGAGAAGCTTAGGCGATCCGAGCAACTCAGGCGGTCCGAGCTGCACCTCGAGCAAAGCATTAATAGCGGGATAACCAACAGTTTGACTGTTCATTAAATGCCTATCATTCAGACGCATACGCTTAAGGAGCATTGAATGAATCACCCTTTCATATGTACATCATTTAATGTATTACCCTTTCACATTACAGCCCCAGGGATATAAATACATTGTACAATTCTCATTGTAAAGGGATCGGAATTTCTTGATTGAAATTGTAATCGAGAATTCCCAAACACTCAGCAATAACATAACAGTGAACGTAGGCATTCTTATAAGGCTGAACCACTTTAAAAATTATTTGTCTCATTTATTTATCTGTGATTGAATAATTAGATATGATATAATTTTTTACATCAACAATGATCTAACTGTGGCTTTGTAAAAGTCTTAGGAAACCCTTAACTCATCCAAGAAGGCTTATGGTGATGAGAAGAACTCCACCAGTTATGCCATGCACACACTGAAGAGCGATCATGATCAGGTGAAGGTCGCCAATGACCAACTGAAGGCCGAGCGTAATCATTTAAAGAAAGAATGTGAAGACCTCTCCTCGACCAATGAGGCCATTTATGACAAGGGATACACTAAGGCCCTTCGAGGATTCCAAGAGCCAATTGGCCTACATCAGAAAGTACACCTTTAAAAAGAGCTAGGATGCTGTTTTGGTAAGGACTAATATCCCTACTAACTCAAAACTCTTTGGTGAGCATAACCTTTGTTCTCTGCAAAAGGCTAATAAGGAGACCACCACAGATGCCCCTGGTGACCAAACCACTAATGCAACTGCCAAGAGCAAGCCCCCAAAGACTTAGGAGAAGGTGAATGTAATACCCCGCATTTTTAAAGGTATTTGAATTACACTGTGGATGTAATTTAATAATTTGAGGAATTATTATGAATAGTAATTTTGGGATTAATGAGTGAAATTAAATAAATTTAATATTATTAAGTAAATAGTAAATATTAGTTTTTGAGTGTCGGATAAATATTTACATGAATATTTTCTTACGAGACTAAGTATATGAATAAAGTATTTTTATTACATGTCGAAGTTAGTGAAAGAGACAAAACGGAATTATTTTAAATTAGAAAAACGCGTATTGGATGCGTTGGGTTTAATTAGTGAATTTTAGTTAAGTACCTCAAATGGAGATTTTGACTGCGCCATTAGGTTCAGAATGACCGAGATAGTCAAAATAGAGTACCCGGGGGTAGTATTTGGGTTCCAGACATTTTTGGACTAGTAGGGGCTCGTAAACGGGTACACGAGTCATTTAACAATTGGGCATTAACCCAAATTCGGGTTTAAAGGCTTGGCAGCCCCCCTTTCCCTTTCATTTCTTCCCTAAGAGAGAGAAGAGAGTAGAGAGAAGGAAGATAATAAGAAGAAAGAAGAGAAGAAGGAACATAAGAAGATTCCGGGCCAAACTTTGCGGGATTCGACTCGGGAATGTCGGATTTAATCCACGAGGCAAGTGTTTAACTTGCTTATTGATTTAGTGTGTTAATTTCTCATATTGTAGTTGGTATAAACTAAAGATTTTTGGGTTGAAATTTGTGTAAATCAAATGGGTTTTCGGAAGATTAAAACGGATATAACTCGATTAATACCCAATTTGAGAAACTTGGAATTTATTGAAATTAATTGTTGGTTATGGGTTATAGGATAATTAGAACCCTTTATATGTGTGTATTTATGGTTGTTTGAGGTTGGTTGATGATGAAAGAGGAGATAAAAAGCTTGGAGGTGTTTTAATGGAGGTTTGGATTTTTGGAGAAGAAGGTGAATAGTGATCAGCCCACTTCCAGACTGTTTCGGACAGGAAGACAGCTGATTCAGCTCTTGGTCAAAACACGAAAGTTGCAGATATTTATGATACGGTCGTGTGGGCACCGACCGCATATTTTTTTGATTTTTCTTCGAATTGTTATGATTTTTAGAAGATGACAGTTCTGGGGTGAAATCACCAACTCGAAAATGCACTCGGAAATTGGAAAAATAAAGGCTAGAATTATTTGGAGATAAATATTTGGGGTTCTTAAAAATAGTTTGGGGACTTCTTAATATTTTTTTTGAGTAAGGCGTGTACCTTGGGTTAGTTGAAAGTAAAATCCAAGATTTACCCAAATAGGGGTGTTCGTGAGGAATAATACTTAAAGGGGTATTTAAGTATGATTTGAATATTAAATAAGGGAATACGTATTGGGGTAGTATTTTAATTATGTGACGGTTTATGTTACTGCGAATGAGGATATTCGAGGTTATTGGCTATCGTTATGAGAGTTTGAAAATTATAGCCATAGGTTATTGAGAAAATATATAAATAATATATATACGATATCGTTAAAGTATATGTATTATGAGACGAATGAATATATCGGGGTTGTTGATATTATTATTGTGCGGTGAGAAAAGCTCGGAAATAAAATATTGAGCATTAGTCAAATTTGATAAATGCGTAGGATATTCGAAAAATAAATATACTACGTATGAAATGTATTATATGGGTTATGCGTGTGCCCTTATATTATTATATACATGGGTTAAATAAATACCCATGAGGAATTATGTATAGGTGAGATGAATACCTATAATTATATGATGGTTGAGTGAATACCTCATTGAAGTTATATTTATATAGATGGGATGTGTATCTATATCATTGTTTATTATGTGTATGACATACTTAGCTGCTGGCAATCATGTGGGGGTTATCGCGTTGTGGACGACCATATCTTGTGTGCCTTCGGGGGGATTTTTGAGTCGTGCCACTAGAGCATGGAACCTAGGTACGGCCTATCTATGAGAACGATAGTGATTGACGGTCATATGGGTGCGTAGGTATGTGCGTAGCCCATAGGCTTGGGACCATGTTCGCCTCCAATATGTGTATATGTTTTATTGGTTCATGAGAGATTGAACCTATTGTCCTCTGTGCGTGAGCGAAGCAATTGGACCGGATAGCCGAGTATGCATATCACAAGGGGTTTCGCAACCATTGTGCAGTAGTGATATATCTATATACAAAGTGATGTATGTATATAAATAGAATAATGTGTGTACACCGAAAGCATATTTGGTGTGTTATGTGAATGATTAATATACTTGTTGCGAATAGTATATATATACATATATATATATATATATATATATATGAGATGAGATATCATATAACTTAACCCTGTATAAAAGGGAAAAGAATGAATGAAGTGAGATACTCTTTTTGGTAAAATTTATATACGGATGTTTATGAATTATGAATTATAACTTAAATGAGAACTACATATATATACGAGATATTATAAGATGTTATATGTACTAAGGGCCTAATGGATCCCAACGATCAACACTGTCACGAAGTAATGTATTCGGGGGGTTCCTTGTTTGGATTTCGCTTCGCGAGACACCCCACGCACGAAAGTAACATAATGTTGGGAATGGGGAGAAGTTTAGTCCTTCGTACTCATATTAATAAAGATTATTAGAAGATGGTAAATATATTGGTTAGGCAGGGTAGCTTAACTAGGTCGCTTAAAAGATATGCGATAGTTGTGCACTAATAGAAGAGGGGTGAGGGGTATCTCATGAGAGTGCCATACCAGTTTAAATATGAGAAATATCATATCTTAAAAATATGGATTTTATGCACTTGCTAAAATGTTTTCAAATCAGGCTCTGACTCATTTCTCTACTTTTCCCCTCTCTTGCTATATATATATATATAGGTGTCTAGACATAGGGACGCCTAGATGATAATTCATTCGAGTCAGACGTTTGCTGCTGCAGCAGCTGTGGATGCAAGCAGGTTTATTGTAGACGCTTCTATCATTGAGATCTAGATAGGAGGTATTGTAGTCATATTCGGGCTTACGGTCCAACAGTACTCATTTATTCTTTTACCACCTTTTGTGCGGCATTCGATTTAGTTGTATTATTGGACCGAGTGTTCGGGTATTTTATTTTATTTCATTTCAGTTGTTGCTTATAAACTGTTGTAATTATTTTATTTGAATGGTTGGTAAAAGATTAGTTAATTTAAAATTTTGATGCCGGCCGAATAGGATATTAGTAATTAATTAGTTTTTCGACAGTGATGTTAAGAATGAACCACATGAGACTCCTGTTTTAATTTGATATATGAGTGATCGCCCGGTATTTTATTAGGCGAGGTGTCACAATGAAGATCAAGGAAACTTAGTTAGGAACGATTAGTCCGATATGCTCTTATATTTTCCCTCTGGTCTCTGTTTGTAAGGGCTTTGTCCATTTTAAGTATTATTAATGAAATACTTTTTGTGAAATTCAATTTTGCCTTAAATTATTAATGAATAATCCCCCTTTATTCTTACATTCTTTAGTATGCAAATTTTTCCGAAACATTCCTTATTTTGCTAGCAACCTTGAAGTCCTCCTTGGTCAGGATGCAAGTGCCCAAGCTCTTCGAGAAATTATCCCTATTTGTAAAGCCCTGAAAAATATTACTGGTGCCTGCAAAGACCAGTCTGACTTAGTGGACGAGTTGAAAGACGACATGAAAAACTCGGGGGATGTAACCATCCTCATGGAGGAGGAGAAGGCGAATTCCTTGAAGGCCCAATTGGGTGGAGCAAAGGACATTGGATATTTTGATGCCCTTCTTCAATCTAAGAATTATGATCTTAAGAAGAAGCTCACTAAAACAGAGGACACAAATTGAATATCTCATATTATAGTGATGGGCCTTCGCCGTGATATTATTAAAATGCGTTATCTGTTGCGTTATCTATTCAGAATGGGTCCTCGAGCAGCGTGATCTGCGGTTATGATGAAGGTTGGACGAATGCTCCTATTAGGTTAGATGAGGCAAATAACGTAACCTATAAACTTGGTTGGCTGAATGCCTTAGGGGCGTTGATGTAATACCCCTACCTAGAAAAATAATTATTTAATGATAATCAAAATATTTTATTCAAAGGAAAATTTGAGGAATATATATATATATATATATATATATATATATATATATATATATATATATATATATATATATATATATACACACAAGGGAATTACGCCAAATGGCACAAAAAGTGACTCATTGCGAAATGTAAATATGGAGAAAAATCTCCACGCCACATGCTTATCATGGATGCGTTTTTAACTTCTAATAGTCATAGTAAGTATGTTGGTTAAGTTTGATGCGAAAATACCAAGGAATGAGTATGACGCGGTCATGGTTAATAATGCAATAATTTGGGCGGTATGCGACGCGCAGGATAGGTAACTTTGCGCAATTTTTGTAGGATACATCGCGGTCCCAAATATCAAAATGAATACTTTTATAGGGTCTAAAAAATATATATAAAAATATCATGGGGCCAAAAGTCAAAAAATAAATAAAAAAATTATTTTTCGTTAAAATATGAAAGTGCTGAGAAAAATCTAAAAAACAGCCAAAATATGTAAAATTTAATGCTGAGCCACTTTCCCTTTTTTGACATCTTTAAAAAAAATCATTTAGACCAATTTTACATGGATTTTTATCAGCACACGTTGATAAGCACCCAAAACTGTACATTTTATACCCCGAATAGACGTACTTTAGTTGCTAATTCTCGACAATATGGGTCTTATGCGCTTAATTGTTCAATATGCAGGCTTAATTGCAGTTGCGGTGTAAAAAAATATATTTCCAAGCAATTTGCAGTTAAAATGGAGTTAATTACCTTATCCCGTAATCCTAACCTACCCTAGACTTAGCCTAAACCTACCCCGAACCCCGTGTGTGTCTAATTTCTCCATTTTTAATATTTTTTTAGATTTTTAGTTTGAGTCATTTGTAATACCCCGCATTTTTATCGATATTTATTTATGGGATTAATTGAATTAAATGTGAATTAATTGAGAATTAATCCGAATAAAATATTAATGAGATGTGAGTTAGTATTTGATTATAATGTGTATATATGGCAATATACGAATATTGTAACTATTGAAATTGTCGCGAGATTGAAATACGGCAATTTGGGAAATTTTGTTGAGACGCGTGTGACAGTCGCGTCAGGAAAGTAATTATTTAATTAAAAAGTGAATTTTATTTCTATTAACCGTATGGTCATTTTGAGTGCGCCAACGTGTCCGGAAGGGTCGAAATAGTCAGAAAACACTAGCCGGGGGTTAAGTTTGGGTCCCGGGGCATTATTGGGCCATACCGGTAACTTAAAAGGGCATTTTGGTAAATTCGGAAATTTGGGAATTAAAACCCACGAAAATTAGAAATAAAAATCTGACTTATTCTCTATCCACTAAACCCACTAACTACACTAAGGGACTTAATGGGCTACGGGAGAAGTTAAGAAATAGTTCTAACTTGCCAAAAACCAACCCCACCTCCATTGTCATCATCCTTAGAGAAGAACTTCTAGAGAGAGAGAGAGAAGAGAATTCTGCAGAGAGAGAGAGAAAGAACAACTCAGCCTTCAAGATTCAACATCAAATTCAGAGAAGATTAGAGGCAAGTGGTTTAATTATAATTGATTCAATGCTATGCTTTTCCATGTTTAGGATAATCATCAAATTTATCTTGGAAGATTGATTAGACCCATGAATTTGAGGATTAAAACTATGAACTATGTTAGGAATTGCATGTAGAAACATTCTGGACGAATTATGCATTCAAAACAGAACCATTGATTATCTAAAAACGGATTTTAGAAGAAGTTTATTAATGTTCTTGAAAGAAATAGAAAACTGGAATTCTTGATGAAGATTTGATCCAAACAAAGCCCTTGAATGATCAATTATTGGTTTTAGAACGTTAACACTGTTGTAGGATGGTTGTATGATGATATTATAACGTTATCTTAGAGTTTCACGCTTGTTAATGGTGTTTTGAGATGATTTGAAAACTGAAAATCGAAGCAGTCCGCAGCCTACCTGGTGCGTTCGATCGATCGACATTCATCAGTCGATCGATCGACCACCATCGATCGATCGAAGGTCAAGGTCGATCGATCAACCTTCCCAGAAAGAGTAAAATTTCCCCTAGTTAAATTTTAATGATATTAACCCTTGGAAAATATTATTGGAGACCTTATGAATATCCTTAGACTTAAGGAAGACCAGTAGGTATGGTTATAAAGTTTGGACCTTAATTAGAATTTAATTTGAGGAATTATTCTAAAAGCTATTGAAGCTCGATGAGTGAGATAATATTAGGATTAAAAGAGTAATTTCGAATAAATTGATGAATTGAGGTTTGGGGCAGAAGTAAGGACCTTAAGAATAATGATGTAATATGTGGGAATAATAGGAAACTTAATAACCCCTTTGAGTTAGGTTTTAAGTATAAGAATCTATGACGTGAGATGTGTCGACAGTCTACTTTATATATTATCGGAAGACTAAAAATGTATACAATTGGAATAATGGTATAAGGACGTAGAAAATACCTTTATTAATATTGAGATATCTAAGATGTGTGCATGCTTAGTATATAATCTTATGTGTATGACATACCTACCATACTTGCTATCACGGGAGGTTTACGTTCGCTTAGGGCCTTCTAATCCTTGTGTGCCCGGATTTAGTTTGGTACCTAGAGGACATAGTTCAAGGGAATGACTTAATTGTGAGCTATTAAGCCAGCTGACTATGGAGCGTAGGTATGTACGTGACCATGGATATGTTGAATTATGTTCGCCTCCATTTTTGTGTGTTGTGCTTATTCTAACAATTCTTGAGAGATTCGGAATTTGTAATCCTTATGTACGTGATGTACCAGGATGGATAGCAGAGTATGTGTGCACCGCAGCTTAGCCTCGGGGTGCTTATATTATATATTTATGATGCGAATAATATACGGTTGAATGAAAAGGAATTGTGATGTTTATTTATGAGAATCATTTATAGTAACTCCATGAGAAGATAAATAAGGGGATAATCTCCAGTAAACGGTAATGCGAACAATTGAGAATCCGAGTTCAAGTAAAGCTATCTATTTAAGTAATAACATTGGGAATTCATATTGTGAATCGAGTAGTTGGGTTAGAACTTATGATGGTTTAGTTAGATAAATAACACATGTATTGGGTACAGGAACGTTAGGAGTGCACTGTTAGACGAGAAATGAGTATTTCATGTGAGAGCACGTCCTAACATGTATCTTGCATTCATTATTTTAATTGTTATTAAAGCACTTGCTGTTTTTAAAATACTCTCCACATTCGGGCTCTGACCCGTTTGCTTTCAAATCTATCTTTTTGTAAAAACCATTTTTAGGTGCCCAGCCACAAGGACACCATGCATAGTATTTCCAGTCAGGTGACGAGCTGTAGCTGTTGTGGAAGTTACAGGGCCTTGCTATTAGACGCTTCATTTGCCTTGACTCTATATTCAGATTTCATCAGTTGTAGGGCATGTCGCCCATTTCTTTTAGAGACATTTCATTTTATATTTCAGTTATTCAGACTTTGGTTTGTAATTAATTCAGGATGCAGACTTGTTTTATTTCATTTCATATTGGGATTGTTGTGAGGAGTATTTCCTCGAGACTCATCTTTAATTGTTGATTCGTTATAGTTGGACTTTATCGTGAATGGTTGTGTTACATTTCTATCTTTCATTTATTGCATGTTATTCAGATTTAATTTAAAATTTGGCAACTCACTTTTTAAATACTAGGTGGTTAGTAATCATTAAAAATGTTTTCGACAGTGATGCTATTAACTGGACCAACTTGGCATTTTGTATTGATTTAATAAAGGAGTAGCTACCCGGTATTTAATTAGTCGGGGTGTCACATCATTTTTATTTTTACTGTTTACTTTTGATTTATTTAGTATTTTCTAGGTTTTGTTTTCTATTTTATTTATATACATATAATTTTAATTTTATTTTAATTTTTATTAGTTTTCAGTTTTATTAGGATTAGTTTTAGGAGTTTATTTTTAGTTTATTAGATTTTATATTTTTTTAGGACTTTAGTTTTCATTTAGATTTTAGATTTTTATTTCTTTTGATTTATTTTAGTTTTAATATAGCTTAGGATTTTATTTTTTAGTTTTAATATTTTTATTTTTTAGTTTGTTTTATTTTTATTTTTGGTTAGATTTTATTTTTTAGTTTTAGTTTTATTAATTGTGTTGGGTACTAATTACATACACACCCCCCACTTTTATACACAACACATACACACAAACCAATCCTAAGCCACACCCCCTTCCCATACTCCCTCAATACACCCAATCCTTCCCACCATCATCTTCTCCAACTCACCCATCTTCTTCCCTCTCTCTCGTTACTCCATTACCAACAAACACCTTCTCTCTTACTCAACCTCACTCCCACCTGAAACCACCCCTATACCCCCTTGACCCGCCGAGAAACCCATCGGCACGGCCACTGCTCCAGCAGCCCAAGGTCGAAAAAACGCAGCTCCACACCGAGCCGCCGTCGATCGCCGATGATCCTCCTCGGGAGAACTCGAATCCCCCCAGACGAACCTCCGCTGCCCAGCTAGCGGCAACCCCTTCAATCTCCAACGGACAGCCCTCAACCACCAGCAGGTGGTGGCTTGAACCCAGAAGGCGAAGCCGCCCAGCCTTACCCGCAGGCCTGACTAACCACTCCGGCCATGGTAGCAACGTCAGCCCCATTTTTACTCAACCCGAAATCCAACCCACCTCCATACCCATTTTCACCGAAGTCTAAGACCCATTTCCCATACCACCCATTACCCATTTCCAAAAGCCACCTACCATTTGTTACCTGCCAAATTCAAAGACCAAGTCAAACAAATGCCCACATGGTTAGTATTCCTCATTAAAACCCATGTGCCAAATTTAAACCCTTTAACCCTTTTACCCATTTTACCCCCCAACAAACTCTTTTACCCAATACCCCTATAACAATGTCGAATTTTTATTCATCACCCACTTATCCCCACACCTCACCATTTCCAAGCACACTCATGTCAATTATCCAATATACCCATAGCCTCCATGTGCACCATATAAATTGAAGACTTGGGTCATTTTCAAGGGGATCTCAAATTTAGTTTTAAGCTTTGTGTGATAAAATTCTCTCCACCCCTCTATGATCAGTATTTGCATTTTTAGCAAATACCTCAATATAGAGGTGTGTGGTGAAAATTATCTCTAGGATAAATTTCACCCCACCCCTCTATTATGAATTTTTGCATTTTTAACAATTAATTCAAAATATATTGATGTAGTGAAATTTATCCCTTATGGGAGGAAAATTCTAATCCATTCCTTTATATTGAGATTTTGCATTTTTAGCAATTATCTCAATATAAAGTAATGATTTAGAATTTACTTCTATGGGTGAATTCTAATGTACAATTTTATAATTTTAGGATTTGCATTTTTAGCAAATCTCTTTTATTATTTAATTGTCCATTATGAATTCATCCACTATCCTTTTTGATGTTATTTTATAATTTTTAGTTTAGATTCAAAAAAGCTAGATAGATAGGAATTTGTAGAGAGAGAAAATACCATTTTAGTGTAGGTTTTAGATTAGAATTTTTGTTTTATTATTTTTTAGATAGTGAGGAGAAAATAAATTGTTGTGAGGATTAAATTGAGTGAGATTTTTTATGTAATATTGTTTGGATCACTCAAGTTGATGGATTATTAATTTCAACTCATGGATTGAAAATCAATTAAGCATCAAGAGATTGGAGTTTGATTGTTCTTTTCTCATCTCATTTATTTTATGCCTTTGATTATTAATTTGTCATATTTCATATCATGTTAGGCTAAATCACCTTTCAAGGAGTGGAGTAAAACCCTTATTTGATGTTATTTTAGTTTAATTAGTTTGTTTACTTAAAAATTCCCTTTGATTGTTAATTTTGATCCCTCACCCTTAAATTTACGCCTCGAGAGAGTGTAAATGATTTTCGAGAGAAAATCAAAATTCTAGTTATAATACCCATTTTAGATTCGAACTAGAGATAGGGGTTTCTTAAGTGGGGTATTATAACTTGAATTTCAACTCTAAATTTATTTTCTAAGATTTACATAAATTTTAATCGATCGATCGTAGCGGGTGATTAATTAAAAGGAGTGTAGATCTATTTTTCTAGAGTTGTGGGGTGTTAAACTTAATTTTCTAAAAGATTACTATTAAAATTACACTTGCAACTAGAGTTGATTTGTAATATTGATATTAATTTGGGAGAATTCAATTAATTAAATTAATTAATTAGAATAACTAAAATTTGTGGTGTAATCCCATTCCTTGATTGTTCTCACAATTATTTACCTCATTTATCTCTTATTTTTAGTTTAGACTTTATTATTCATTTTAGTAATTTTCTAGTTAGTTATTTTCATCTCACATTTTGGTTTAGTTTAGTTTAAATCATCACCTCACCCAATTGTTTTAATATTTGAAAAAACTAAAAAAAAGTAGAAAAGTGACAAAGTACAAAAAGTGAAAAAGCACAAAAAGAAAATGAAAATTGAACTACATTTGAGTTTGTCTCTAGCTTACCCCCTTGGAAGTGGATTGATACCTTTACACTTGAGATTGTTTTATTTTGTAGGTATTTGAGGTTTTGACTAACTTGGCTTTCAACAACGACATACAAAAAGCATAGTTATCAAATGGCGCCGTTGCCATTCTTGGGAGTGTGAAGCTTGGAGCGGATTTCATATTGTAGTTCATTTATTTTTTTTTGTATTTTTTTTATACAATTTTTTATTTTTAGAAGGGTTGTATTAGGATTATTATATTCTTGGCTTGTATTGCAGTGCTTAGAGACACTATTTATTTTTAATTTTTAATTTGTAATAATTGAAGCAAGCGTGATAGGGAAACCGGACAAGGTAGAGATAGGGCATCCATTGGCGAGGATTTAGAAGCCTCTCTACCTTGGGTCGGTAGGACTCCCGGGGACGACTGAGATAGGCGTGATCTTACCCCGGTCGACTCAAATTTTTCGGCACCTCATGGCCTAAAAATCGTGGGAGGTACATTTGTTATACACTCGCGCCTCTCTTGTTAGCGAGTCAATTATTGTGTGTACTTGTGTGCTCTTGTGTGATTTTATTCTCGCATTTATTTTTGAATGGTGTGATGAATTAAATTACTAAGACCTACACCCGGTCAGTCACGAGAAGGGATTTCATCACCCGACTCACTCGCTTACCATTGTGTGCTACCCTAGCCATCATTAAATTTAAAATCAATTAACTAGGTAGCCCACTAGGAGAAAATTTTACAAAGGCGATCACTTATATTTTCGTGCTTTTTATCGCCCGCGGACATAATTATAATTTGACTACCCTCTCACCTAAAATTCAAAGATAAAAATTGGCTATGTGCTAGTTAGGAATTTTCTTGACTTGTGTGTGTGTCCAATTCCAATTTTCGGTAGTCGGGTTTTAGGTAGTCCGTCCAAATCAAGAGTCCAAATTTTTTTCCCCACCCTTTTCTTCCAAAAAATCCAAAAATATTTTCTTCATTTATTTTTCACAAAACCCCAAAAATATTTTCTTTTATTATTTTTAAAAAAAAATCAAAAATATTTTCTTTCTTTCCTTTTTAGAAAAAACCCAAAAATATTTTCTTTCCTTTTGAAAAAATTTAAAAATCAAAAAAATATTTCTCTCCTCATGGCCGAAGAACGTCCCTTACGAGACTACTTTGGTCATTTTTCATTGACACGTGACACGTGTGAGAGTGATCCTGAGCCGTCTATATATGATATTTTTAATGGTTTCACCTCTCTCACGAGTGCCCTTGATACTCTTGACCCGTCCATGCACGCACCTAATTTTACATCACCCTAGGTGTCAAGTGTCGACGTGTCTCATCCTTTGTTGTGCACCCACTGTTATTATGCCGATCACATGTCCCATGAGTGCCCTTACATTCCATATCCATCCGAACCCCTCGAGGAACATGTGTATGCATTTGACACTGTTCCGGAACCCACCTCGGCCTATTATCCCGATGTATATAATCCCGAGTTGTGTGAGTACCCCAGTTATTCGTGGAGGCCTGATCACCTTTCCACGCAATACGAATCCCAACCCGATGTTGTGGATCCTCACACGTTCCCACAGTCGTCATGGCAACCTTTTGCACCCGTTCACGATCAGTTCCCTCACTACGCACCCCATGAGTATTAACCATTTGTCCATCACGAAAGCCATCCTTTCGTGTATGATGAACTTGACCCCATTCCACACACTTCATTTGAGTATTCTCCATACACTCATGAAAGTAGCGCGTTGTGTCCACCTCAACCGTCACCACCACCCATCACTCACTCACCATCATCCACCTCCGCTCTCGAAAGCCTCTGGCAAAAGTTCATACTCGAGCAAGAGCAAGACACTCAGCTTCAAACTCAAGATCTCCAAAGGCTTGAACAACGTTTAAATGAAATTGAGTGTGCGAGCCCATCGTTGCAACCGAGTGTGATGATGACGTGTCCTCTTGTGACACAGATTTTGAGTGTGACCAACCCTACCACCTCAAGAATCTCGAAGTTGAGACCATTCCATGGTCCGGTCCCGAAGTCGACAATTGTGTTGACTTACCTTTCGATAGTGAGCCTGATCCAAACCCACCATGTCCATATGAACCCCACCTCGAGGTTCCCATTCACCTTCCCACTCCCGTAATATCCAAAACAATGCCCGAGTCTATACCCATTGAGCCCATCGTGTGTGTTCCCGAGGAACCACTTCATCTTAGGTTAGCTCCGGCTACGAGTGCTCACCATTTTTCTGAGATAGAATCCGTGATAGCTCCTAACTACCCGGATATGGATGATGTTCCACCATGCACGACTCCCCTTGAGCTGAATATTGATGCTGATTCATCTATCTCGGATCTTAATGCCTCGTCTTACCCATCCACCACATTCACCGATTCTACTCTTGTGGAGAAGTTGACAACTCCATCTTTAGAAACCACACTCCCTTGAGAGCATTCCTTTACTCCTTCCAATGAGTGTGTGTATCCCACGCTTGAGTTGGATCATCTTCCTCCACCATTTATCCTACCCGACCCACCCATTATTTCTTCTATCCCATCACTTGGTTTGGATCTTGATTTTGTCCATTTTAAGTTTCCATCCACATTTTTAGATCCTCCCCTGCAACCATCCTCCAGCATCTACGAGAGTATTTGTGGTGATACTCTCCACTTCTGTGACACCGAGCTTGTTCCTCTATGCCCGCCACTCTCTTGTGGTGTTGATTTTTCCCATCGACAGCTCCCTGGTGTGTCACGGCGTGACCATTATCATCGCCCATTTATAGAGTGGTCATGTGATTTTTCTGAGGCCCATTCGATTCAACTTAGCAAACCATTCCGCCTCCCTCACCAACTTGAGCACCATGCTTATTGGGCCCTAATAGCCCTCACCTTCCGGCTCTATAAGGCCCGTGACCGATGCCTATTCACCCTCACCCTTACCTTAATACCCACCTGCCCATGGTCCACCGATGCTTTGCATCGTGTGATGCACTTCGCCATACAAGTGCATTGACCACTTTAGCCTGTTTCTAATAAGACCGGTGCTTCAGTCTTGTTTGGGGGTGATTCTCATCGCCCCAATTTTTCTGTCGCCCCGCACTTTCATAGATCTTATCTTTAGGGTGAGAATGGTTCGGTCTGGCTGAAGACATTAAACTTAGCGCTACCGGAAGGCAACCTGCATTTCGTGTACTAGTCTCATCCTGTTTGGGGGTAGTGTTTCACATCACCCAATGCTTTATCATGTTTATAGACTTGTACACATTTTTTTATTCAGGTTTATTCTTGTCTACATCTTTCCACTTCATCAGCGGTAATCTCTTTCCTACCTTATGCTCTCAATTTTAAAAATCATTTTACTTAACATCGAGGACGATATTCCTTTTTGTTTGGGGGTTGGGAATTGTATCAAAATCGTACCTATTTTGGAAAATTTTGATTTTTAAACCTGATTTTTAAAATTTTGTGCAGTTTCTTTCATCTCATTTATTGATGTGAATTTTCAATCATCCATCTTTCAAAAGTCTAGGAATCAAGCTAGAGATTTTTTTTTAAATAGCTTATGTAATACGTAACAAGGCATTTTGCACCATGAATTTTTAGACTCATCAAAATTTGCGCACTTATCACGTCATTACGTTTAGAGTTGAGGAGTACTATAATTCTCAAGAAAACCTTAAGGATCACTAGTGGAGACTTTAGCTTGTGAGATTTGTGCCTTTTACCCTTTCAGAGTGTTTTACGCAATCTCCGAGTCACAAGTTGATTCAACTTCTTTTGGGTTTGCACTTTAAATTGTTGCATGATCTCATTATCATTCATTAAAATTTGGTTTGATCACTGAGAATGACATCTTTTTCGAGTTGTAAGAAACATGTGTCTTGAAATTTGTCCCAAATACTAGATTTTCATCCATACACCTACCACTTTCCCCCCATATCACATTTCCATTCAGTTCACCCATTATATTCCCATGCTCTTCCATATTCCCACATATTTCCCCACACCATCACCTATCATCTCCGTATCATCTTTCATTTTCAAATAAAAGAGTGTTGATTCAACATGTTAAATGTCTTCATTGTTGGTTTGAAAAGTGAGAGAAAAACAAAAAAAAAAGAAAAAGAAAAAAGAAGAAGAGAAAAACAGAAAAATAGAAGGAAAAAAATTAGAGAAAACGAAAAGAAAAATCAAAAAAAAAGAGAAAAGAAAAGAAAGAGAGTTTTTAGTTAGTAATAACAACATTTGTGCCTAAAGTATAGTACACTCTTCTCGCTCATCCATCATATATTCATTACTCATCCATCACTATTCTACATCACTATCCTTACCTCATCTCATGTCCCATCCTTCTCATTTCATTTTCCCCTCACCCATATACATACATTTTTCCCTCGGTCTTCGGGCAATTTAAAGTCAACATGGTGAATAACTCGACGTTCTCACTATAGTAATTAGCATTCTTTCATGAGATCATTTTTCTTTCTAATTGTTCGTTCTTTCATATATGTGTGTGAGACATTTGAACTTGCTTACATTTACTCACCTCCTCACACACAAGAGCGATACACTAACCCTAATCTCGAGAGTTCATTTGAGAGAGAGATATTCGTGAGATTTGAAGTTGAAGCGTTGATTCCGAAAAGGCAATCTAGGAATTACTCTTATGATTCTCGACCCGTTTTGACTGATTCACACCACACACGTTGAGTTCTAGGAAAGATGTGCCTTGAGTATTTACTTAGCTAAACTTTTTATGCACTTCTAGCTTGTATTTCTCATAACATTTATCTCATGATGGATTGTGCGATTATTCTATGTCTAATAAGAGATCGACTGTCTTTCAATAAATCATTTTGCAAATAAAGAATTTTGTGGGTATATTCCCTGTAAACCCTCACGAGACACAACTCGTCCTGTAGGGCAACCTATAGGTTTAAAGGCTTGTTGCACATGCTAAGTGCAATCGAAAGTGCCCGCAAAAGTGGTACACTTTTGGTTTCTTATCTTTCTCTTTCTCTCTATCTTATTGCTCGAAGACTAGCAATGCTCTGTTTGGAGGTGGTGTGATACGCACCCAAAACTGTACATTTTATACCCCGAATAGACGTACTTTAGTTGCTAATTCTCGACAATATGGGTCTTATGCGCTTAATTGTTCAATATCCAGGCTAAATTGCAGTTGCGGTGTCAAAAACTATATTTCTAAGCAATTTGCAGTTAAAATGGAGTTAATTACATTATCCCGTAACTCTAACCTACCCTAAACCTATCTCGAACCCCGTGTGTGTCTAATTTGTCCCTTTTAATATTTTTTAGATTTTTAGTTTGAGTCATTTTTATTTTTAGTGTTTACTTTTGATTTATTTAATATTTTCTAGGTTTTGTTTTCTATTTTATTTTTATTAATATAATTTTAATTTTATTTTTATTAGTTTTTAGTTTTATTAGGATTAGTTTTAGGAGTTTATTTTTAGTTTATTAGATTTTATATTTTTTTAGGACTTTAGTTTTCAATTAGATTTTAAATTTTTATTTCTTTTGATTTATTTTAGTTTTTATATAGCTTAGGATTTTATTTTTTTAGTTTTAATATTTTTATTTTTTAGTTTGTTTTATTTTTAGTTAGATTTTATTTTTTAGTTTTAGTTTTATTAATTGTGTTGGGTACAAATTACACCCCCCCCCCACTATTATACACAACACAAACACACAAACCAATCCTAAGCCACACCCCCTTCCCATACTCCCTCAATACACCCAATCCTTCCCACCATCATCTTCTCTAACTCACCCATCTTCTTCCCTCTGTCTCCTTACTCCATTACTAACAAACACCTTCTCTCTTACTCAACCTCACTCCCACCTGAAACCCTATACCCCCTTGACCCGCCGAGAAACCCGTCGGTGCGGCCACTGCTCCGGCAGCCCAAGGCCGGAAAAACGCAGCTCCACACCCAGCCGTCGCCTACCGTCGACGATCCTCCTCGCCAGAACTCGACTCCCCCAGCCAAACCTCGGCTGCCCAGCAGCTAACCCGCTAGCGCCAGCCCCTTCAATCTTCGGCGGTCAGCCCTTAGCCACCAGCAGGTGGTGGCTTGAACCCAGAAGGCGAAGCCGCCCAGCCTTACCCGCAGGCCTGATTAACCACTCCGGCCATGGCAGCAACCTCAGCCCGATTTTTACTCAACCCGAAATCCAACCCACCTCCATACCCATTTTCACCCAAGTCTAAGACCCATTTCCCATATCACCCATTACCCATTTTCAAAAGCCACCTATGATTTGTTACCTGCCAAATTCAAAGACCAAGTCAAACAAATGCCCACATGGTTAGTATTCCTCATTAAAACCCATGTGCCAAATTTAAACCCTTTTAACCCTTTTACCCATTTTACCCCCCAACAAAATCTTTTACCCAATACCCAAAAATACCCCCATAACAATATCAGATTTTTATTCCCTCACCCACTTATCCCTACACCTCCATTTCCATGCACACTCATGTCAATTATCCAATATACCCCTAGCCTCCATGTGCACCATATAAATTGAAGACTTGGGCCATTTTCAAGGGGATCTCAAATTTAGTTTTAAGCTTTGTGTGATAAAATTCTCTCCACCCCTCTATGATGAGTATTTGCATTTTTAGCAAATACCTCAATATAGAGGTGTGTAGTGAAAATTATCTCTAGGATAAATTGCACCCCACCCCTCTATTATGAATTTTGCATTTTTAACAATTAATTAAAAATAAATTGATGTAGTGAAATTTATCCCTTATGGGAGGTAAATTCTAATCCATTCCTTTATATTGAGATTTTGCATTTTTAACAATTATCTCAATATAAAGTAATGATCTAGAATTTACTTCATTGGGTGAATTCTAATGTACAATTTTATAATTTTAGGATTTGCATTTTTAGCAAATCTCTTTTATTATTTAATTGCCCATTATGAATTCATCCACTATCCTTTTTGATGTTATTTTGTAATTTTTAGTTTAGATTAAAAAAAGCTAGATAGATAGGAATTTGTAGAGAGAGAAAATACCATTTTAGTGTAGGTTTTAGATTAGAATTTTTATTTTATTATGTTTTAGATAGTGAGGAGAAAATAAATTATTGTGAGGATTAAATTGAGTGAGATTTTTTATGTAATATTGTTTGGATAACTCAAGTTGATGGATTATGAATTTCAACTCATGGATTGAAAATCAATTAAGCATCAAGAGATTGTGGTTTGATTGTTCTTTTCTCATCTCATTTATTTTATGCCTTTGATTATTAATTTGTCATATTTCATATCATGTTAGGCTAAATCCCATTTCAAGGGGTGGGGTAAAACCCTTATTTGATGTTATTTTAGTTTAATTAATTTGATTACTTGAAAATTCCCTTTGATTGTTAATTTTGATCCCTCACCCTTAAATTTACGCCTCGAGAGAGGGTAAATGATTTTCGAGAGAAAATCGAAATTCTAGTTATAATACCCATTTTAGATTCGAACTAGAGATAGGGGTTTCTTAAGTGGGGTATTATAACTTGAATTTCAACTTTAAATTTATTTTCTAAGATTTACATAAATTTTAATCAATCGATCCTAGCGGGTGATTAATTAAAAGGAGTGTAGATCTATTTTTATAGGGTTGTGGGATGTTAAACTTAATTTTTTAAAATATTTCTATTAAGATTACACTTGCAACGAGAGTTGATTTGTAATATTGATATTAATTTGGGAGAATTCAATTAATTAATTAAATAAAATAATTAGAATGACTAAAATTTGTGGTGTAATCCCATTCCTTGATTGTTCTCACAATTATTTACCTCATTTATCTCTTATTTTTAGTTTAGACTTTATTATTCATTTTAGTAATTTTATAGTTAGTTGTTTTCATCTCACATTTTAGTTTAGTTTAGTTTAAATCATCACCTCACCCAATTATTTTAATATTTGAAAAAGCTAAAAAAAAGTAAAAAAGTGAAAAAGCACAAAAAGAAAATAAAAATTGAACTACATTTGAGTTTGTCTATAGCTTACCCCCTTGGAAGTGGATTGATACCCTTACTTACCTCTACACTTGAGATTGTTTTATTTTGTAGGTATTTGAGGTTTTCACTAACTTGGCTTTCAACAACGAGATACAAAAAGCATAGTTATCACACATTGCGCATGACGTGAACTTGCACTATTTTTATCGGACAATTGGAGATGGATAAAAATAGTGTTACCACATATTTGGATACCTAAAATTATAAGGAAGAATACCATGTAGAGGAAAAATACAAAAAAATAAAAGTTAATCTAGCACTTTTTTGACGGTACGCGACACTACAAAAATTCAACTTTGCGCGAATTGTTTAGGACAATTGGGAGGTCAAAAAAATAAAATTCCCATATGTATGAGACCCTAAAAATAGATATAAAATTACCATGTAAAGAAAAATGGAATTTTTTGGAGTGGTCATCCCCCTACCTGTTTGGGCGGACAACCTTGAACGATTTTTCTTGTGTGTTGGGTGTTTGATTGGTTTGTTATCTTGTCCCTTTTCAACTTTGTAGCAGATCTTGGTTAGAGTAGTTTCACTCTTTTGGGCATACACTTGGTTAAAGTATTGGTAAGACTTCCATTTTTCTACTTATAACTAATAAGAGAGAAAGAGAGAGAGGGGTTCCTTGGGGGCATCTTAGTTATCTGATTTTATCTCTTCTCTCTCACTAAAAGCTCTCTCAAGAAATCAAAATGCTTCCCAAAATTCGTATCTCCTCATATATCTATGTTTTTCTCCATCAAAAGTCAATTACAATGTCCCACAACCTCCATTAAAACTTCCCTCCAAGGTGGGACAACTTGTTGGGTCTTTTAAGAAGGGCTTTTGGGAGCTAAAGTGAGTCCTCTATGGCATTTGAGAAAGAAGAAAATGAATACATCATTAAAGGGTTTGCTTGGGTCAAGCTTAGAGCATGAAAATGGGTTAATGTGATTCCATTTAAGGCCACCTTTGAAGGTGGGGGAGTCACCCATCTTCCACAAAACCCACTTTTCTCCATTGAATACCTTGAGGTGGGAAACCTCATCTCCTTAAGTAGTCTAAGTTGGCGTTTTTTTTAGCATGATTATTTGCATATTTAGGATTCTTAAATGTATAGTAATATTTATTCATGATGAGATGATGGTCTCTCCATATTTTCATAACAAAATCTGGACTAAAAGTTGAATTTTTATGAGATTAAACTTGGTGTAAAAAAAATCAAAATATTGTATCAAATATTTCATGGGTAAAAATGTGGTAAACTCATGTTTTAGTGATAGAGTATGACTTTTCATGATAAATGGCTTATTGGGTTTGCATATATTCTTTTTATGAAATCAATATAGTAATTTTCATGTTGATAAATTAAAATAAACTTATGAAATGGAATTTCTTGTAAAAAGTCTTCAAAGTAAGTTTGTAATACATAACTTTTGGGTAAAAAGTGTAAATATGTGAAACTAAGGTTTTCATCTAAACTTTCGGGTGTAAATGTAAATAGTGATAAAAAAGAAGGCCAAACTTGAAATAAATGGATAAGTAGATATTGAAATGCAAAAAGTCACAAATAAAGTGTGTAAACAAAAATGTAAAAAGTAAATATATCAAATGCTTGAATGTTGTGAGTCCCAAAACATTAGAAACAAGACTTTAATATGTAAAACACATGATTTTATATATTAGAGGGGTTAAAATGCTAAATATGAAAATTTGATAAAGTAAGAGGTTGAACAAATGTTTAAATGACTAAAAATGCCTAAGTGTTGACTTGGGAACTTAAAAAGGGTATTTTTGTAAATAACACTTGAAGAGAACCAATTTGTAAGTTTTGACAAAAAAATGGAGTAAATTGGTAATTTGTGTAAAGTGAAACATTTTGATGAAGTAAAAATGTAAATGCTTGTTTTCACATTAATGCATTGAAAAATAACATGCGTCCTTCAAATGAAAATGATTTTTGTTGTATAAATCAACATGGTGTGATATAAGTACTTGGAAAGAGAATAAAATGATTTTCCTAGATGTATAAAGGAAAATAGACGGTTAAGTCCGGGCTTTTTGGCTTCGGCCCATAAATGTGGATTAATGTGAACATTGGAATAATGTTGAGCACATGGAAAAGATAAAGGAACACTCGAATGATGCCGAAAAATAATCAAGTAGGACATGACGTCCTTAGTGGTGAAAGATACCAAACCCTCTGCACAGTTAGCATATGGTGACTGGAACCGATGGTGTAGATCCCGTGAAATCCGGGGATATTGGTGGATTCCGAGAAAAGATAATGGTATTAATTGGATCATGATAAGAAACAGGTTATGAGATAGAAATAACCTAACTTGTGTAATTGTTTAAGGTCTTAATTATATAATGTGGACAAGTAATTTGAGAATGATGACAAATGTCCATAAGAAAAGAAAAATGGTTAAGCAAGGTGGCTTAATGGGTAATTAAGCTACCTAATGAGGTCTAAACCCATAATAACACAAGTGTGCGTGTTATATAAGACATTCAGTGTTAATGAATATTTTCTAACACGATGTGGGTGAGTGTTGAAATAAAGTCTCAAGTAATGATCAAGTAACTCTAGTGTGAGTTAATGAACATTGAGAAATAAACGTTTTGAAAGTAAATGAAAGATTTTCCCAACAATCGTAAAGAATTAGACTGTGTGAGTTAATGGGAAAAATATGCTTGTTTTAAGCATAAAGACACATAATGATTATTTTGTAATGACAAGGAGAACAAACGGTATCAAATAACGTTTTTAGAATAAAACAGTTGAATACATTGGGGCATGTATTTTAAAAAGGTATATATGTAGATATATACATATTTTCACATGCATATGGTTGTAGCGTGTGAGTAGTCATTTCTATCATTCATTTCTATACTACATTTGTATAAGTTTCCAATGAGCATTCGGCTCACTCCCTCCTTTTGTTATGGTAGGTTGTATGATGTCCCGTATTTTAAGAGCGTTGTATAGATAAGTGCTTAATTTTCATTTACGTTCATAGATCTATTTACTTAGCCTTGGGGGCACTCCCCTGGATCACATCACGTAGTTTGATGAAAATTAGAATCATATGCTAATAAGTGTAACGTTAAGTGATAATAAAACTAGATTAGATAGTTAGGGTGTTCCATTGCACTTCAAAATTAATGTGCGAATCGGGTCAGGTTGATCTTTTATTAATCCTTAAATCCGGTCGGGGTGTTACATTTGAAAGTTCATAAGGAATATCAACTTTGGTGTATGCACCAATTTAATTGCCCGGCTTATTGACATCTACCCTTTAGCAGTGAAGAAAGTTGGGTTCTTTTAGACACTGTTCCTCTTCAACTGGCCAAGAGCTACTTGTCCTCTCATGCGAGCTATGACGAGTTCCAACCAAATACAGATTATAGCCGACGTAGAGCCATTGCTATTGTTTTATCCAGCTAATCATAACATGTTATCTTATTTTGCACATTTACTGTTGTAAATGATATATTGAAACCTGTGACTCTTTGTAACAAGTCGATTATTTAATACCATATTTTTTCATTTTTCCATTATATCATACCAAGCATGTATTTTATTGTCTTATCTTGCCTTTTAGGTTGTGTCATCATACTACCTTAGGCCTAGAATAGACTATGGCAAAAATACACCTAGTACAAGGGCCATCCACCCGTTCGGGATTTTATTTTATGAGATTCAGGTTCTTTCAGTGCCTAGGGACACCCCATGGGTTTTTTATTTTCTTGGGCAATTCATGAGGTCTTTGTGTTTTGCATAATGAAGAACTGGAGACCTTAGATTTAATTATAATTAACCAATTCGCAAGTGTAATTAAGCTAAGGTAATGCTGATTAACTCTTTGATCGATAATTTAAAATGTAAGCTTGCCATTTTGGAACAATGCTACGTAGTTATCTAATCACTTTGACTTTTATTAAAAATTCTAAATCAAACTAAAACTACGAGAGTCATAAAATCTGAAATAAAAACTTGCAAAAACTAAGTACGCTAGAAATAACTTAAACTTAAGTAAGCGTGCATTAAAAAATAAAACTTCTTGAGATTAGCTGCATTCCAAGCTCTAGGTATCTCATTATCATTATTTCCAAATAATATGCTCCCTACAATTTGACTCTGATCACCTCGAATATTCCTTGCCAATTAGGTCCTAACTTGTCGTCTGAACTTTTTTTGGCACCGTCGAGGATTTTTGTGAGGACATAATTATCGATATGGAATTTCATTAGATTGAAGCCCTTGTTGTACTGCGTGGATGACTGTTGTTGGTTGGAGGCCAGTTTTGTCGTGGCATGTTACATTCTCTCTTTTGATAGGTCAAGTTCAACGCTCAAAGCCTCTTCATTCAAATCTCACTTCACAATAGTGGACCTAATGGTTGGAAGGCCAACTTCTAATGGGATTGCAACTTCCATTCCATAAGTTAGAGAGAAGGGCGTTTCCACAGTGGGCCTCCTTGGTGTAGTACAATATGCCTAGAGAATATAGGGAAACTCATCCACCCAATCTCCTTTTGATCTTTTCAACCTATGCCTCAATCTGTTAAGTATCGTTTTGTTGGAAGCCTCTGCTTAGCCATTGCTTTAGGGTTAGGACACATAACAGAAATGATGTTTGATTCCATGGTCTTCGTAAAAACCTTGGAAAGGTCCACTTTCAAACAGTGTGTCATTTTTTGTGACAATTCTCCTGGGTACCCCAAAGCATGTTATGGCATTCCTCCAGATGAATTTGATCATATCAGTGCCTCTGATATTTTTCAGTGGCTCTCCTTCAATTCACTTTGTGAAATAATTTGTTCTAACTAGTAAGTACTTGCGATTTCCTAGCGCAGTTGGTAGTGGCCCTATAATATTTATCCCCCGTTGGGCGAATGTCCACAGACTAGTTATGACTTTAAGTCGCTAGCTGGTTAGTGAATCACGGGGGAAAACGTTTGGCACTTTTCGCAATTTTGGGATTAAGCACTTACATCTTTCTGCATGTATGGCCACCAATATCCTTCTTTGTGTGCTCGAAAAGTAAGAGTTATTCCTCTTGCATAGCTCCCACAATTCCTATCTTATAGTTCGTAGATAACTTGATCGATGTATTTTGGATGCATGCATTGGAGGTAAGGGTCTGTAAATGATCTTCTATAGATTTTTACTCTATGTCAGAGGTAGAGTCGTACAACTTTTATCCTAACTTGATGAGCTAGCTTTTTATCAGTCGATAATGTATTATTCTGCAGATAGGAAATTATCGGATCCATTTAGCTCGAACCCTTTTCCACGATGAGAACGTGCTCGGAGACCACCATCTTCATAATGCTGGGTTTGTCGAGGAATTCCACTTCAATTATTCTCCTTAGATTTGAGCCACTGCTGGACTTAGGGTTGCTAAGGCATCAACGTAACTGTTATGCCCTCGGGAGAACTGATGAATGTGGACTTCCTCAAAATTTGATATCAAATCATGAAAACCTATAGGTATGCTTCCATACTTTCTTCCTTAGCATTTAAGTCTCCAGTAACTTAGTTGGACACCACTATTGAATCACAATACACTTTAAGGTGATTTTCCCTGGTAAGTGAGCCTTTCGTAGTCCAGTTATAATGGCTTCATACTCAGCTTCGTTGTTGGACTCTTCAAAGCCCAACCTAATTTCCTTCTCGATCATGGCATTCTACGATATGATGAGAACAATCCATACTCCATCCATTTTTGAGTTATAGGCACCATCCATATACAATTTCCATTTTCTGGATTGATTATGCCCACAATCTTTCGAGTAGTTGGCAACCTATTGGTCACTAGGTGCTTCTTCTCTCAAAAATTCTTCTATAAAGTCACTCAACACCTGTCCCTTGATTGTTGTTCTTAGCTGATAGTGTATATCAAACCTCCCGCATTCCATTGACTATTTATATATGCTCCCAGATAAGTAGGCCGTATGCATAACAACTTTAAAGGGGAAAGAAATGATGATTGTGATGGAATGAGGCTTAAAGTAATGTTTTAACTTTCGAGACGCGATGACCAAAGAGTAGGATAACTTTTCAAGTGGGAGGTATCACTGTTTGGCGTCTAGAAGCATCTTGATAACTTAGTAAATGGGGTACTATCTTCCTTCTTTCTCGTAAACCAATGATCAACTGACTACGTGGCTTGAAACTGTTAGGTAGAGGTAAAGAGGGTCCCCTAAATCTAGACTGGCTAACAAATGAGGTTTTCTTAGGTAAGACTTGATTTATTTAAGGGTTTTGGAGCATTCTTTATTACAAGTGAGGCCTTTCTCATTCTTTATTAGTTAAAATAATGGTCTACAATGCCCGAATGTCTTATCTTGGTCGGGGATGAAAAGTCGGTTCTAGTGGTACCCCAAGTAAGCATCTAGGAAGCTCATCCGCTTTTAGGTTGCTTTGGCATCAGTCAACTGATCTATTTTTGGTAGAGGGAATCTGTCTTTTGGACAAGCTTTATTGAGGTCAGTGAAGCCCACACAAACTCTTCAATTGTCATTGATCTTTTAAACGACCATTGGATTTGAGAGCTATTTTATGGAATTGAACTTCTTTGATGGACCTTGCCTCTAGTATTTTTCCTACCTCCTTTTTCACTGCCTTGTCCGTCTCTAGGGCATTACGGTGAGCCTTCTAGGTAATCAACGAAAATGCTGGGTCAATGTGAAGTTAATGACAAGTGACTCTAGGATCAATTCCTGGTATGTCATACGGTTTCCATGTGAAAACATCTAGGTTTTTCTTTATAAAAGTAATTAAATCCTTAATTTCTTGGTCGGATAATGTGGTGCCAATTAGAAACTTCCTACCTAGTTGGCTATCATAAAAAACCACCTCCTTTATTTTCTCCACAACTCTATCTGCGGGGTCAACTCTTGTCTCTTCCACCCCCTGTCTGCCATACGTTAGTTATATTTGGATAGAGCAACTCTTCCTTGAGATGTTTCAAGGATGACTTCCTTTTCTTTCATATTTTCTTACTTGGGCCTGATGGAAATAATGTAGCATTTTTGAGCAGTGGCCTAATCACCTCTGATCTTCATTATTTTCCACTCTATAATTCATTTGAGTTTTTTATGGTAGGTTAAGGGTACTGCCTTCATAGTATGCAACAACCCTCTTTCGAGGATTGTATGGTAAGGTGAGTCAATGTCCACTACTAAAAACTCAATGAGTTTAGAGATGGTCACTGGTCTTATAGGCATGACTACCTTTCCCAACAACATGGTCATCTTTCCAACGAAGCCCAAAGTCACTTCCTTCAAGTTTATCATCTTGAGTTTGAGCTTATGAAAGGTCTCTAGGTACATCACCTTTATAGAACTACCTTAATCCACTATTAGCTTATCCACATCCCAATTTTCAATCCTAAGAGTGATTACTGGGGCATCATGGTGTGGTATTATTATCCCGATCAAATCGTCATCTATGAAGACTAGGTGTTTTTTTTAATCAACATTGCTAGCTTGGCTTTGGGTGGGATCAATCTGACAGGATTTTAGTGGGATCAATCTGTAAGGCTTCTATTAATGTCGTGGAATTTTTGAGTTCCATTCGAACTGCGTTACCCTGTATCTTCTCGGAGTCATAGGCCCCATAAATAATGCCAAACTCGTGCCCTGGTTTGTCATCCAACACATTACCTGATTTTGGGCCACCGTTGGTGGAAACCTGATCAACTTTCTTCTCAATATATTCGTTCAGATGCCCCGCCTGGGCTAACTTCTCCAGATGGTATTATAGGTCCTTACATCCTCTATCTTGTGTCCTTTATCCTTGTGGTAGGCGCACCTGAGTGCATTATTACTCTTACTCGGATCACCTCCATCTTCTTTGGCCACTTGAGGAATTATTAATCCTGATCTTGCCCGAGATTTTGTAAATTGGTTCCTTGAAAATCATGTTAATGATTGGAATGCCTTGGATGAGTTTGGCTTGCCCTTGTTTTCGTCTCATTCGTTCTGATTTTTGTTCCCTTCTTTAGGGTATTTTCTTTGCCGTTTCCTTTGGTCGCCTTTACGCGACCAATTTTCCCTTAGATAATGTTGACCACGCCATCCACCTTGACTTACTTCTTGGTGAGAGATTGATTCCATATGGATCTAGGGATCAGGTAAATCTTAAATGATGCACGACCACTTACTCCGAGAAATCTTCCACCTTGTTGAAGTTTTCTAGTAGCTTTTGGCATATTCTCGTAATGTTTCCTTTGGTTTCTTCCTCATGGTGAGGACATAATCCATCCTATTTAGATGTTATAAAAGGAGTTGTGATTGCTTTTGCAAGGGACTTAAAGCTTTTGATTGACCAATGGGGTAGCCTCTCGAACCACTTCTGGGTGACATCTGATGACGTCTGCTCTCTGAACGATCGTACTCGGGGCCAAGACTCCATCCTCAGTTGTGAGTTTTACTCATACAAGGGATAGGAGTCTGACCACGAAATTTGTGATTACCCTCACAAAGTTCTTTCTTTATCTTCTCCAATTATCGCTATAGAAATGCATTCTCCTCTATTTGGACGAAATTTGTGATTACACTTTTTAGAAAGGAGAATCGTTTAGATAGATGACGCCAATTTTGAGTGCAAGAAATCACATTAAATATTTCTAAAGAGAAAAAGGATTAAAAGAGTAAATAAATTGGCACAATGCACAATATTTACGTGGTTCGGCAACTGCCTACGTCCGCAGAGGGGTTTCTTAGTTTTTACTAATTCATCAGAGGTTTAGAATTACATGCCCATTGTCTCGGGGTGAGGGTTATATCTATAGTAGATAAAATGTAGTTGAGTTATGCCAAAACACTCTCAGCTTCTCACTGTCTCATTTATGATTCCTATTTATCTCCCCTGAGAAAGATGGTAACCAAAAGAGTCTTCACTTATCCACGTGATATACTCTTGTGTTTATCCATGCAACGTTGAATTTGAATGGGACAGCGTGCTGGACCAATTGGGGCTACAAAAAATTGGGCCTCCATGGTCTACCACCCACAAAGATCATAACCGAAATTCTATTTTTACATTGGTATCCATAATATAAAGGGTGGAGTTTTATTATTGGGTGAACTCTCTTAAAGAGATTAGTATATAATTGATTGGTCAATAATTTTTTATATATTCAAATGTCTTTATATGCTTCCCATGATTCCCCAAAAAATATGTTTACAACGTCTCAAACCTGATATCTTTGATCCACAAAGACAATATTAAGGATTTTTCATTTAAAGTTTTAAATGATACTCCTATCCCGAGCCCCACTGTTACTAAAGTTAAAGGAATGTCATATGTATTTCAAAATCGCAATGAACTAGAGTTAACACATCTTACCAATTTATCACATAAATACTATATAGTTAGTTACGGGTTTAGTATGGAGCAAAAATAAAAAAAAAACCATTTTATTTATAAAATGGGACTAACTAAAAACTTTATGTAATACAAAAAAATAGTCAATATCGAAGGTGTCTTGTTAATTTTTTTTTATAATTATTATTTTTACCCAGGTATCACACCTTGAAGCTATGTAACTAGGTCATATCTCAAGCCCCGGGAGTTTCTATATTCCGAAACTTTCCGATAAACAACAATGGAAACACATGTTAACCGTAACCCAATACCTAAGAGTTTTCATAAACCTAACCTCTTAAATAATACACAACGACTAACGCAATGGGCCGTAACCCGAGATTAAAGGGTGTCGTATACATAAGTTATGATACCTCTATAACAACCCCAAAAATTCATGTCACTACTTTACTTAAAATAAACTAAAATCCTCAAATAATATGTAAAGATCATGTAAGTTGCACCAATGAACTAAAGTGAGTCACTAAAATAATACCAAATAGATTTATTACACATAGTTCTAATGTCTCTCAATAATAGAAAAATTTACAGTTGCTCATCTTCAAATAATTACACAATTTTTGCTAAACTATATATAATAAAAAAACTCAGATAAAAAATACACTTTTATTGCCAATAATAATTTGTATCTCACGTGCCACCCAAATTTCTTCATCACCTATCTCCTCCCATATCCATAATCACCTGCCACTAAAAATAAAAAATGGAAATGTACACAATATGACAAGAATATAACTCTCAATATTTTTTTGATAAATAAATGTTTCATAAAAAGAAAAACTCGCCTAAGGTGGAAAAATCCCGTATAGGAGAAGTATACCCTTTATTTTTTAAAAGATAAGTTATCCCCACTTTCACTCATTTTAGTGTCTTTACTTTCACTTTTATTTAAATCATTTTCTTAGTTTTAACTACAAAAACATCCTTTTAAAATCGATTTTAATCACGAATTTTACTATCTTCACATTTTCACCATCTTCCTTTAAGAAGGTGGATTAACCCTTTAACATTGTACATATTGTTTGCATTTGGAAGTAAATCAATGGATTTTGAACTGACGGTTTATTTTACCCTATCAACGAAAAACCGATGGAAAACACCTTTTGTTAAATGGCATCATTGCCAGATTCATGAGCCAAAATAATGTAATATTACTTGGACTAATGTCAAACCATTTATTTACTGCATGTTTTTTCGTACATAAGAAAAAACCACCCAAATATTTTGCAATTTAATCCAGATGCAAGGCCAAAGAAACAAGCACACATTATTTTAAGCGAGCAACATGTTGGATTCCAATAAATAACACAATATGAACAATATGCGTACAAATAGATCAGGAACAAATGAATACTCCTGAGAGATTTAAGGGATCATATTTTGTAAATCCCGTACCTTAAATCATTTAAAAAAAATCTTTGATGGTCCCTTTTAATTTCTTATGCGAAAAGTGTTTTAAGTATGACAAAACAAATTCTATTTTTGTGAAAAACCTTTTTCCATTTTTTTTTAATTCGGGCCAAGTTGTGAACAAATTCTAACTTAACCAAAGTTTATCTTGATTAATCCTAAATATCCATCTAGTGATTAAAGCAAGTAAAATAAAGTAAATAAAATAATACTCACAACGCCGTATGTACGAGGAAACCACTAAGGGAAAAAACCTCGGACGGCCTAAGCCAGACAATCACTACGAATAGTTTTACAAAGACAGACGGTAGTTGTACTCATTGACAAGATCCACCCATGAGACTTGACAACCACTCCTCTCACAGTACCCACGCAGAAAGAACCTTCTTTCAGGATGCCTGTTCACAACACACGCCTCCACGTATGTCTTGGTGTCCATCGATATGACTTGTAATGTCTATGATGTTGAAATCGAACTCCACCGAATCTTCACCGCAAAACTAGCAATTTTCAAGTGTAGAACAATTCTTCTTGGTGCAAACAAGATCACAAAACATATATCAATGATACTCGGATCTTTTGAAACTCAAAGGATGTTTTAAACTTAAAAAACCTTTGTAAACATGTGTGCAGAAACTCTCTAGTTCGTATACTGTTTTTGCAGAATGCACACCCCACGAAATTTGAAGGAAACATGCCTATATATATTTTTCTTAAGGCGGTGGTTCGTTTGAACGACTAGGCTTGTCGCGCAAACGAGATGAACTGTCGCTCGAACGATGTGGCATCTCGCTTAAACGACACAATCTGTCGTTTGAATGACACACGAGATTAGAGTAACATCCTTAAAACATTTTCATCTTTCTCAGATTAAAACAAACTCTAAACAGTTTCAAACACTTGAAACATTTTAGAAAACACTTATTTAATAAAAATAACATCATTATCTTTATGAAAAATAATTTCGAGTCCCATTAATATTATGCATTCATACCCGAGTGATCTCGGAATGCAATTAAATTTTGAAGACGAATAAACTTGCACCAATTTAGGGCTGTAAATGGATATTCAAAAATCCGCATCCGTCCGATTATTTCTCATGTAAGTTAGTAACGTTAATATTTGTAAGCAATATTTATACTGCCATCCTTGAATAAATGGGCAAGCAAACTTACAGATTCATAATTGAGTTTAGAGTTGTAAAATCTTATATGGTATCAGAGTTATAAAGATCTCATGAGTGTTATTGATCCTGGTAGTCCACACGACTGTACCGTTTCTCTGGCGGCAGTAGCCACTTTATTACTACCGTCCACCGGGTACTAATTCCTCAAGTTCAGCACCTCATTTTTTTTTCTCCAGTTTTAACTACAGCTGATGGAAGGTCCCAAGAATCTTGTCCACTTCGTAATGGGGCTTAGAAATTGAACAGGCAAAGTCCTCTAAATCGAGTTACTGCTATAACTGGGTTATCCATATGTCATTTGGATACACATTGAGTGGATTATCATCAAGTATTGAAACGTCATTTGCAGTGCCTTGAAGTTTGAAAACTTTGTGTCTGGGTATCGAAGCTTTAAGTTGGTAATACAAATTGGAAAACAAGGTGTTTTTTATGGGGAAAGAAGGGTGGAGAAATAATATGCATCTCAAAACTTTGGATATGGAAGAGAATCAAGATGAAGCAGGCAATCGAAATCAAAGGCGGTTGCCTTCAGATTATATGAAAAAACGTTTGAATTTGTTTATTTAAACTCTTATGAAGAAAGCCCAAGTTACAAAGAATCAAATAAAAAATACATTGAAAGTTGAAGTACACATGGGTATTAAGGACAACTTTGCAAGCATATTTTTTTTAACAACTTAATGGGCCTCTGAATAAATCGTGATTAATAAAAAATAAATAGTCTCTAAATCCATCGTGATCAAGCCCAGTAAACAAATAGCCTCTGAATCCATTGTGATCAAGCTCATTATGACCCAAGAGGTCCATTACAGGTGTCGGTCCAGCTAAAACTGATAATTAAGCCTCTGAATCAATTTTGATCGAGCTCATCAAGGTCTAAAAGACCTTATTTTTTTTATATTAAGCGGAGTATCGCGCCCTTGCGTATACCGTGACGAAAATCAATTTTTTTCTTCTTTATTCTCAAGATTTTTGGTGACAGTGGAGATCTTCTCATTCGATTCGATCGCACTCGTACCAAACCTTTGTCAACTCAGCAATTTTATTATCTTCGGATACCCAATTGTGGTATCTCCATATTTTATCATTTTCTCAGGCAATAAGTATTTTTTTCATCTTACCTAGCTCTCTCTAAATCCAATGCTTTATTGTATCCTACAATCTTCGATTTGGCGTGCTTCCATGTTTGTCGCACTTCTGCTTGAAGGGGAGTGATAAAAATAGCCTATAAAATGAAGGATACCAAAATTAGCCCAACTTCATCAAAAGCGTGTTTCACTGTTTTGAAAGTCTCCAAACATCTTACTAGGTTATGCCTTTTCAAATTTTGAAGAACTGTGCAACTGAGCAAAAGCTTCTGAACAAAAAGTTTTGGAGAAAATGACCATATTCAGTGTCAGTTGAGGTTTTCAATGCTCCATAAAATATCATTATTTTCGAGAGGGTCTACCACAAGCGAAGTTGCATTTTTTATGAAATGTGTGTTTTGTATGTGTGTTGAAAACCTGATTCACAACACCTGTTCAAGAGGTCATTTTCTTGGGTGGGTACCTATTACAATGTTGAATTACCAGTCTTCAAAACCTATCAAGTGTTTCATCTTTCTGACATTAGCTGACAAAAGAACAACACGCAGCGTTTTCTTCAGTTCATTATTGGAGTGAAAATAGTTTTTTTTTTTTTAATTTGTCTGTAAAGACTTTCATGCTTTGGTAATTGTTGGGAATACATCCATCCGTCCACATCTGAAATTGAAAAAAAAAATCATGTACCGTGTTTACGTGAAGAGAGAGCCTTTTAATCCATTGCGATCAAGCTCATTTTGGCTCGAGAAGCCCATTATAGGTGTCGGTCTAGCCAAAACTGATAATTGAGCCTCTGAATCAATTTTGATCAAGCTAGTTATGGTCTACGAGACCTATATTTTCTCTTTCCAAGGATGAATATCGCGCTTTGCGTCTACTACGGCGGAAATGATATGAGTTATGTTTATTATCAAGGATCATGGTGTTAGTGGTGATCGTGTCACTCGGTTTGATCGCAATCATCATCAACTGGTTCAAAATTTCAAAATCTACTTTTCAAGCTTGGTGTTTGTCTTCCACACACCCTTCGCTTGAGGGGGAATGTTAGAAAACAAACGCATGCATGCCAATACACGCAAGAAAGAAGGAAGAATAAGTCAGTAACTGTTATTCCAAGTTGGCTGGTTCGTGTATTTCTCATTATAACAAGTAGTTTAGTTATAATTAGTTCCCTATATTTCTCATACAAGTTGTAATAGCTAGTGGGTTCCGTTTATTTCTCATGTATGTTAGTAACGTTAATATTTGTAAGCAGTATTTATACCGCCATCCTTAAATAAATGGGCAAGAAAACTTACAGATTCATAATTGAGTTTAGAGTTGTAAAATCTTACAGTATTCTTGTTTTAATTCTTGGATGGATAGTTGCAGTTGTTCATTTCAAGCAACTAAGTTCATCATAATCCGCTTAGTTATGGGACTTGAATACTGTAAGATGGAATGGAAAATAATCAAATGGAAGTTGTCCGGGGACAACCACTCGAACAACTCCATTGTTAATTAGTGTCTGTGATTAAATTTAAGACAAGTAAAATATAAGGCCATTTGATCAATGAAATGTTTACAATTCGACAGTTCATAAAATAAAATGCAAAAGGATTCACAATAGAAATAAAATAATAAAATAAACAAAATAAAGGTTTTGAAAAGTCACCCTAACAACATCCTTAATGACTTCGATAACAACAGACACCTCCTCCCTGATAACCTCCTCAAGGGTGTTTCCTTGCGAAAGTGCATAGTTATAATCATTATCCCCATCTCTCCAAACATGAATAGAGAATTTCTAAGCTTCTTTGCACAATCTATTAGAAACGTAAGAAAATAATTAATAACATAGTAATTAAAGGCCAAAAGGGCTACTGAAATATTGCATCGTTTAATGAATTTTGTAGCACATCGCAAATTTTAAACACAATTATAAATATTTAAATACGACATCATTAAGAACTAAAAATATCTCTCTAATATATGACAATATGGATAAAGAAAATATTCATTTTTTGGTGACATATCCCTTGCTAGAATTTGGATAATATTTTACTCATGAAATACATCCTCAGGACCTATTTCAATAGAGTTCATTATTTTTTTTGTGTAGTTTATGAAATATTATGCATAATCAAATTCTCATTGTTTTGAATTACCCCTCTCTCTCTTTCCCTCTCTATCTCACAATCAATCAATCAAACATTTCTTTTATTTCTCTAACTACTCCTTATTATCTTCTCCATACATGGATGCTATATGACAAACACACAAGAGTTAGGAGTTTAAGACGATAGAGAATAAACGTGGTGCATAATAACTTTATATGTGTATATATGATTCTGAATTTATATACATACATTTTATAAACTATAGAGAACTTTTTTTCATTAGTGGATTTGGTCCGACATTTTGATAAACATAATGTCAGGTAAAATAATGGAATCCCGCAACAACTTCCTTTAAAAGACGAAATATGGATAACGAGAAACCAATATGATATTCTTATGAGTTAGATTCCTTTTTGACAAAATGAATGGTATGCTACCCGAAACAAAAACAATTGCAAATTTTATGCTATTGAAAATAAAATCACCAACATTTATTTGGGTAACAAGTGGATTTTAGATGCTCTAACATCCAATCAAGTTATATACCAAGAGAACTATTTGTTGTAGTTGATGAAATGTTACGTTGTGCCAGAACATCTCCAGATAACACAGTAGCACTAGCAATTGCAAAATTTTCCCCATGCGTAAAGTCCGCTTTATAATTCAAGTGGGGGTTCAACAAAGGAAGACCAACCTCCAATGCTATGAATTTATAAGATAGAATAAAGTCCAGTTAAGTAATGCCTTGAGTTAGTTCATTTCCTTGACAACTATACGCTAGATTAGGTAGTAGTGTCAACACCAAATATATAGTTTGACATCTTATGTAGACAAGACAATCCCGACCATCGAACTACAAGTTCAAAGTTTACACTAAATTCTGAATATATAGTTTTGACATACAAGTTTCTTTATATGTCCTAAGTAAAATATTAGTTACAATTTTATTTTAAAATACAAATATGTCTAATTTTATCTACTCCAATATGTTTTAGTGCCCTACACTTTTAAATTAACTAGATTTTAAGGTACTAACATAACTAAAGTAAAAGGGGTTAAACATAGTTATACCAAATTAAAAGAGACCTAAATAAACAAAATAAATAAAATTGAAAAACATTATTTCTCACGTATGTAGTCAATGAGGAGCAAACAATCGGTAACACGACCAGTGGAATTCTTGAAAAAAGTTTGGCCATAGGGAAGCCTAGTGAAGGGAGAAGTTGGGCTAATAGGGTGCTCGCAAATTAAATTGCCGACATCCGATAGGGAGTCCTCAAATTGATACATCTGGTCAAAGTGACAACTCTTTAGTGTAGAATCTGAATTAAGAGCATGACAACTTAAGATGAAAATTTAGCTCAAGAATGTGAAGAAATGAAAGGTAATTTTCGATAGTGGGGAGTATATAAGCTTCTCATTTGGTTGGAGTTTGGAAAGGTAACTTGCATATGAAAAAGGGTTCTTTTAATGTGTTAATATGTATAAATGGACGAGAGTAGAATGAAAAGAGACAAGCATATATATAGTGATTGGGACGAAATGAAGGGCTGGGCAGATATTAAAATGTCAACCCAGACGTGTTAAGTTTTAACCATATATATGTGTGTGTGTGTGTGTGTGCCTATATTATACATCGTATAAGGAATTTCACATGAATATGATTGAACTATGAGGAGCAATTAATATATGGTTAACAAACAATTAAACGAAAGAAGGATGGGATTTTAACATTTCAACGCAGGATTAATAAAACCAGTCTTCATATTTGTTTTATGCAGGACCGGTTCTGAAGTTTTAGGCTCTTAGGTGAACAATCAATTGAGGGCATTTATATAAAAAAAATCAAATTAAAGAAAACGTGTTACTCTCGCATTTTTCAATGCAAAACTATCAATTAACTCATCAAATTTAATTGTTGTTAACAAATCTTCTTCAATTGATAATATGACTAATCCATTTAATCTTTCTTGTGACATGATAGAACGAATATAAGACTTTATTAATTTTAACTTTGAAAAACATATTTCGGCCGAGACAATCGTATTGTCTCAGGATTTGTCAAAATGATTCTATAGACAATCCAAGCATTTGAAAAATACAATCCATTCTTTTAATATATTCCAACACATCAATTTATCTTTTGATTTCTTTAGGTAAAGACGTCTTTAAAATTTTCAATTCACAAAATAATTGATTTTCATCAATATCATAACTAATGCCATGTGTTAAATAATTTTTAAGATTAATACAAAGATGACAAAACAATATTATATATTAAAGAAAATTGCTAAAGAAGAATAATAAAACCTGATTTGTAACCAATTTAAGAGCAAATGTTAGTGATTTTTAAAATAAGTGAATAAGAGTTTTTGGGTGTAAGAGCTTAAAGAGCTTGTCCCACATTGGAAGTGTGTGGAAGAGGTGGGAAACTAACCCAAATATAAAAAGGGATAGTGTCCCATATTGGAAAATGTACAAAGCTAAGTGTCACCACTAAGCTATAAAAGGAGTGGGCAACCTTTGAGTCCCACATTGGAAAAATATTAAGAATTTGTGCACTTAATAAGTACAAATGGAAGATGAAGAGTTAATTCATCTAGCATTTAAGAGGCTATTCAAGAGACCTCAATACGGTGCGAAGCACCGTACGCACACGTACAGGTGCGCGCGCGTGCGGGGCAGTGGGTTGTAGAGGCGTTAGTGGCGCACTTTTCACTTCGCATGTCCGCAGTGGTAGCGGGTTGCTGGGATTCATTCGGCTCGGGCGCGGTCACTTTTTGGTTGACCTGTGCAAAACCGATTTGGTATTAATTGTACCTGTTCGGAAATGACTTAAGACTGTTGGTAATTAACAGTCATACCATTTCGGAATTGATTAAGACTGTTAATCCAACAGTCATGACTCTTGAAGACAAATTTTTTCATTATCTATAAATAAAGGCTGCCTAAAACGAAATTGCAGATATAATAAATATTCCCTAGTTCCGAAATTTACAACCCTTGCTATTACTCTCTTATGATTTTCAGGAGATATAAATTATCTTATTCTGTTTTGTGCACATAAACAGAATAAGAACTTGATTGACTGTTCTTCGCTGCTGCATCTAAAGGCTGTCTTCAAATATACAAGTAGCAGGCAGTGCAAAGTGCTTCATTGTATCTTGAGTACGGATTTGCGAATTCTCGTTTGTATACCGAAGTTATTCATGTGGGGAAAATACTGTATTTAGGAAAGTGACATCATGCCTTGAAGCTTTCTAGTATCTATTCAGAACTTACATTATTGTATTGAAGTTGACATTACTGTGATATATAAAGAGTTTCATTTCTGTATTTGCATTCATATTATCCAACAATATAAATACATCTTATCAGAAATGGCCAACTCTTCCAAATCACTTCGATAAATAACAGAAAGCTTTGTCAAGTTGGATCGTTTTGATGGTGGTAATTTTCTGCATTGGCAGAAAAAGGTTCATTTTCTTCTAACAACATTGAAGATTGTATATGTCTTGTCACAACCGAATCCAAATGAAGATGAAGATGAAACCGTGGAACAGACTAGGCAATGCACAAAATGGGAGATCGATGATTACTTGTGTCGTGGTCATATTCTCAATGCACTAGCTGACAATTTGTTTGGCTTGTACCAAAATGTTGGGACTACAAAAACTTTGTGGGAAATATGGAGACCAAATATCTTACGGAATACGCTATAAGTAAGAAGTTCCTTATCGGTCAGTTTTTAAGCTTTAAAATGCATGATAATAGGCCTGTGCTAGAACAATTTCATGACATCTAACGCATCATAAATCATTGCAAACTGAAAAAATTAAATATGGATGATAATGTAATTATTGCTGCCATAATTGAAAAACTTCCTCCTTCTTGGAAAGATTATAAGAAAGAACTCAAACACAAAAAGGAGGATCTTTCACTTGAAGAATTAGAGACTCATTTAATAATTGAACAAGAGTCTTTAATTCTAGATGGTAAATAGGAATAAGAAAATTCTGTTTCTAAGGTCCATGTGGTGGAGGAAGGAAAAGAGCAAAAATATGGCAATCATGGAAAAAATAACAAGCGGAAGAATTTTTCAAATAATTCTAAAGCAAACAAAAAGAAGAAAGGAAATTGTTTTCATTGCAACAAATCAGGTCACTTCAAGAAGGATTGTCATGAGTTCAAGAAACTAAAGGAAAAAGGAGGGACATCAGACACAAAGCAAAAATTTGCTGCTATGATATCTGAGGCTAATATGCTTGTAGAAGACAACTCTTGTTGGGTTGATTCTGGTGTCACAAGGCATGTTTGTAAGGACAAGAACTTGTTCTCTGCCTATGAAATAGTGGAAGAAGATGTTCTCTATATGGGAAATTCTTCTACTGCTGCGGTTAAAGGCAAAGGGACAGTGGATCTCGAATTCACTTCTGGAAAAATCCTTAGCCTCACCAATGTTTTTCATGTTCTTGATGTTAGGAAAAATGTAGTTTCTGGAAGTCTTCTTAACAAATTTGGCTTTAAGCTTGTATTTGAGTCAGACAAATTTATTTTGACTAAGAATGGTACCTTTGTAGGCAAAGGATATTTGTATGAGGGCCTGTTTAAGCTCAATATCAATGAAAAAGATTCTTCTGCTTATATCATTGATTGTCTTTCATTATGGCATAGTCGTTTAGTTCCTTCTGCATTTCATGGTTAATTTAAATTTAATTCCTAAATATGTGCCTTTTCCAAAAATAGAAAAAACAACATCTTTGTTACAATTAGTACATAGTGATGTTTGTGATTTGCATGGAACACCTACAAGAGGTGGTAGTAAATATTTTGCTACATTTATCGATGACTTTTCAAAATCTTGTTACATATATCTTTTAAACTCTAAGGATGTTGTGCTTAATAGATTTAAGACATATAAAAATGAAGCTGAAAATCAATGTGATACTAAAACAAAATGTCTTAGATCTAATAGAGGTGGTGAATATCACTTTCCTCAATTTTGTGAAGATATGGGAATTATACATGAAGTTACTGAACCTTATACAGCACAACAAAATGGAGTAGCAAAAAGAAAAAATAGGACACTAACTGAAATGATTAACGCTATGCTTTCTTATTCTGGTTTAAGTAAAGGGTTTTAGGGAGAAGCACTTTTAACTGCGTGTCATATTTTGAATAGGATACCTGTTAAAGATAATAAGAAATCTCCTTACGAATTATGGAAGAATAGAAAACCTAATTTAGGTTATCTTAAAGTTTGGGGTTGTAGAGCTATTCTAAGACTACCTGAAACTAAGAGGAAGAAATTAAGAAGCAAAGGCGTTGAGTGTATTTTCATAGGTTATGCACAATATAGTAAAGCCTATAGATTTTTGGTTAGTGAACCTAATGGTTCTGTTGAGGTAAATACAATAATTGAATCGAGAGATGTAATTTTTTATGAACAAAGGTTTTCTTCTATTCCTAGAATTAATAATGAAAAAGAAGTAAGAACTCCTTCATAGTTACCTAAAACTCCACCAGTAGAACAAGAAGAGATTAGAAAAAGTAAAAGACCTAGGAAAGAAAAAATCTTTGGTCCCGACTTTGTAGTCTATCTTGTTGAAGGAACTAGAGACACATCTTGTAATCAATATGCTTTGACTCTTAGCGTTGAAACAGACCCACAAACTTATAGTGAGGCAATTAAGTCTGTAGATTCAGCATTTTGGAAAGAAGCTATAAATGATGAAATGGATTCAATTATGGGAAATAAAACTTGGAAGTTAGTAGACTTACCTCCAGGATCTGAACCCAATAAGTGTAGATGGATTTTAAAAAAGAAAATGAAAATAGATGAAACAATTGATAAATTCAAGGCTAGATTGGTTGCTAAAGGTTTTACACAAAAAGAAGGAATTGATTATTTTGATACCTATGCACCTATTGATAGAACCTCCACTATTAGAATTTTAATTGCATTAGCATCTATATATAATTTTGAGATTCATCAAAAGATGTGAAAAGTGCCTTTTTAAATGGTGACTTAGAAGAAGATATTTACATGGAACAACCTGAAGGGTTTGTTATGCCTGGACAAGAAAATAAAGTATGTAAATTTATTAAGTCCTTATATGGCCTAAAACAAGCACCTAAACAATGGCATGAAAAATTTGATAAAGTCATTATTTCTTATGGTTTTAAAATTCATGAATCTGATAAGTGTGTTTATAGTAAATTTGCTAATGGTAAAGGTGTGATCATTTGTTTATATGTAGATGACATGTTAATTCTTCGTACTGATTTAGAAAGCATTAATAATACAAAGAGTTTTCTGTCTTCTAAATTTGATATGAAAGATATGGGTGTAGCTGATGTCATATTAGGAATGAGAATAATAAGGAAAGATAAAAATATAATTCTCACTCAATCTCATTATGTTGAGAAAATTTTAAAGAAATTTAATCAGTTTGATTGCACACCTGTTAGTACACCTTTTGAACCACAGCTAAAGATGATCCCTAATAATGGTAGAGCTATTTCACAATTGGAATATGCACGAGTAATTGGTAGTTTAATGTATGCCATGACATGTACTCGACCTGATATTGCTTATGCTATTGGTAAATTAAGTAGATATACTAGTAATCCAAGTTTATTGCATTGGCATGCTGTCAATAGAATATTAAAATATTTAAAAGGAACTATGGACTATGGTATATACTATAGTAGATATCCTTCAGTGTTAGAAGGGTTTTTTGATGCCAGTTGGATAACTAAGCGGGAGGATAATTCCTCAACAAGTGGATGGATTTTCACTCTTGGTGGAGGAGCTGTTTCTTGGGGATCAAAGAAACAAACTTGTATAGCTGATTCTACTATGGCAGCTGAGTTTGTAACATTAGATGCAATTAGTAAAGAGGTAGAATGGTTAAGGAATTTATTAATTGAAATTCCAGTTTGGCCAAAACCAATGCCTCCAATATCTATACATTGTGATAGTGAGTCTACACTTTCTAGAGCTTATAGTAAAGTATACAATGGAAAATCTAGACATATTGGCCTGAGACATAGTTATGTCAGACAAATGATTACAGATAGTGTAATCACAGTGGATTATGTAAAATCAAGTCAAAATTTAGCTGATCCTTTTACAAAAAGTCTTGCAAGAGGACTGGTGTCTAAGACATCAATAGGGATGGGACTAAAGCCCATTAATAATAATCACTCTTGATGGAAACTCAATTTGAAACTTGATATATTCAAGTCTCAAGTTCAATGATTAAAGTACATCATACGACGTGATTGTAAGCACTATAAAATTTTAACATCCCAAGGATAACTGCTTAGAACATGTAATGAATAATAAAAGAGGATGAGTTTAATCTTAATAGATTTATGGTGTTTTAAGTTACATGGACACCTATGATAATCTACCTATATGAGTGTTGAAGTGGTGCCGCTTTCTATGAGAACTGGTCTTGACTCTAAAGCACTCATGAAATCAAGGTACAGACACAAGGCCTAATACATATGTCGGCTTATATGGATAATCAGTGACTAAAAGATTTGTGTGTGAAGACAAATCCGTCTGGTCAGTATGGATTGATAGTTCAAAGACAAGTCTACTATACTATCATGGTTAGCCTTGGCGAACCTTCACAAGGTATTGGTTCAAGTCGTGAGACACCAATGCTTATACACAGTCTTACAGACAATCAAAGATTTACAAAACTTATTTTGAAAATGGTGGAGGAATGTTGGTGATTTTTAAAATAAGTGAGTAAGAGTTTTTGGGTGTAAGAGCTTAAAGAGCTTGTCCCACATTGGAAGTGTGTGGAAGAGGTGGGAAACTAACCCAAATATAAAAAGGGATAGTGTCCCACATTGGAGAATGTACAAAGCTAAGTGTCACCATTAAGCTATAAAAGGAGTGGGCAACCTTTGAGTCCCACATTGGAAAAATATTAAGAATTTGTGCACTTAATAAGTACAAATGGAAGATGAAGAGTTAATTCATCTAGCATTTAAGAGGCTATTCAAGTGACCTCAATACGGTGCGAAGCACCGTACGCACACACACATGCACACGTGCGCGCGCGCGCGTGCAGGTGCAGGGCAGTGGGCTGTAGAGACATTAGTGGTGCCCTTTGCACTTCGCATGCTGCGTGTCCGTAGTGGTAGCGGGTTACCGGGATTCATTCGGGTCGGATCACGGTAGCTCGAGCACTGTCACTTTTTGGTTGACCCGTGAAAAACTGATTTGGTATTAATTGTACTTGTTTGGAAATGACTTAAGACTGTTGGTAATTAACAGTCATACCATTTAGGAATTGATTAAGACTGTTAATCCAACAGTCATGACTCTTGAAGACAAAGCTTTTCATTATCTATAAATAAAGGCTGCCTAAAACGAAATTGCAGATATAACAAATATTACCCAGTTCCGAAATTTCCAACCCTTGCTATTACTCTATTACGATTTTCAGGAGATATAAATTATCTTATTCTGTTTTGTGAACATAAACAGAATGAGAACTTGATTGACTGTTCTTCGCTGCTGCATCCAAAGGCTGTCTTCAAATATATAAGTTGTAGGCAGTGCAAGTTGCTTCATTGTATCTTGAGTACGGATTTGCGAATTCCCATTTGTATACTGAAGTTATTCGTGTGGGGCAAATACTGTATTTAGGAAAGTGACATCACGCCTTGAAGCTTTATCGTATTTCGGAAATGACTTAAGAGAAGAGCTTGATCATGTTCGAGACGAGGTTCGTGCCCAGATATATGACATAATCAACAAGACTAAAGAGTTTTTTCTCAATTTGATGCAGCAAGCTGGCTTTCCCGTACCAAATGATGCACTTGCTTAGGTATTTCTTAACAATTAGAATTATTTTACTAATAATTTAAGATTAAGCTAGGTCGTGTGGGCCAGTGAATATTTAGGATGATGAAATTAATTTATGTGCTCATTTGGGCTTTTGTTGTTGTTGTTGAGTTGCATTTTAATGTTAAAACAGGTTGGCTTTTATGAATAAACAAAGGAAGCTCTGCCGATTTTTTTTAAAATAACAAGTGATTTAAAAATAGTTAAGACGATAACATACGGATTACCATAGTTGAATATTGTACTAAATTATGTTTATTTTCTCTTTCACAGGTCCGGGCATCATTTGGAATAGGTGTTGGCCATCTCTATTTTTTGGGTTTCCTATGCCTTCGAATTGGTTATTTGATATTTTTGGGGATGATTGTAGTTTGAATCATATAGCTTATGTTTTAAGTTGGTTGTTTTATTTTTTGGAGATGTTATGTTGGAAACCTTGAATATTATGAATGAATGAATTTTCAGAGCTTCTTTGATCTTTTGTTTTCGATATTTATTTATCATAACTTGTACATTTTATTGATATTATGACTAATATTTAATAAGGCTAGAACCTTTCCTAAAATGTTGTGTCACAATAGAAATTTTGTTGGCAACTTTTTAAGGGACGATTAATACCGTCCCAAATAATATTATTAGGGATGGCTAAGTGCTTGTCCCAAATAATATTATAAGGGACGGCTAAGGGCCTGTCCTAAATAATATTATTAGGGACGGCCAAGTCCCGTCCCAAATAATATTATTAGGCTTTAGGGACGGCTAGATTCATCCGTAAAATGCAGTTGCACAATAAAAATATTTGGCGACAATTTTGGCGCCAAATTTTAAGGGAAGGTTCATCCTGTCCCAAATAATATTATTAGGGACAACAAAATATGTCCCAAATACATTTGGGATGCCTCTCAAATGTGACCATGCCTTGTCGTCCCTAAATCCGTACCTAAAGGTCTTTAGGGATGGATATTGTCACACCCCATGCCCAATATCCATACTAATCATTAGTTATTAGAATAATTGGATCATAATCTCGATCCCATTGAAAGTTTAATTCATTTATCAATATTTTTCTGCATAATGAACATAATATTATTCTTGTGCCATGACGAAGTCAACATCAGAGTCATAATTAGAGATTATACAATACTATGATTAACTATGATCAACTGAATCCATGCTAACTCAATACATACAATGTGTGAGTATATTAAAATCTTTAGTGTGACAATGATAAAATCTCCATACTTAAACCCCAGCTCTTCTAACGGTGCAACTCTCAAAGTTATCGGTCATATAGTATCCTAGCTATCAGCGTACAAACCTGAAATTGTTAAAATATAATTCGTAAGCATTACACTTAGTGAGGTACTCCTTCCCTGCAATAAGGTGATAATTCTATATCGAATATGTGTATATAAAATTCGAACAATCCTTCCCATTGGCAATAACAAATCCTGGATCATAAGATCCAATAGTTCTTCCCATTGGCAATAACAAATCCTAGATCATAAGACCCAAATAATTCTGCCCATTGGAAATAACAAATCCTAGATCATAAGATCCAATAGTTCTGCCCATTGGCAATAACAAAATCCTGGATCTTAAGACCCAAATAATTCTTCCCATTGGCAATAACAAATCCTGGATCATAAGACCCAAATAATCCTGGATATATTAATATCCAAAAAAATCTTGAATACCGAAGTATTCAAATAAATACTGCTTTTAGAGTTATATCCATATATCTATATATATGAAACAATCATAAGTACACTCACCTTGATAGTTTAACAGGCTTTTCCCTTGCCTTTATCCGGTACTTGTTCAAACAGCTCTTCTTCCCTTCCTATCATTCTTAAAATATTAGTATCATCATAATAATATCAATAATCCAAATAACGATTTAAACATAATTCAACCCATAAGCATCACATGATTCCATTCAAATCATTCATCATAAGTGAAGTTCCATCCAAATCCATATTAATATATTTAACATATCCAAATAATAGACCAAATATACATTCATTTATTCTCGGTAATTCAATCCTTATCATATTAGGATTCCAATACAGAAGACGGTGCGATATTTCAAGTTTCCTAGAGCGAGATAGGCCCATTGATTTACTACCTCGCAAATCTGCCCTATAGGCTCCTCTATTGTTCAATCAACTTTCAAGAATTTTCATAATTTTCATGCATCATAACTTTCTATGATATTTCACCCAATTTTATAAAACATATTTAATAATACAAGATTAACATTTCATAATTTTCAGAATTCATTTGCTATGTCAAGTAAGACATCAAACATATGGTATGCATACTTTCACCCTTGGGGCAAATTTCATACCCAAACTTCAAACTCTCACCAAAGACTTATTTCTTGGTATTTTCACATTATTTTCGGATATGTCATACATATACGAGTCGAGGTTAATCTCTAATTAGAATCAATCAATTCTAGTAGGTATACAAAAATATATGGAAGTTTGAATAAACAAAGTTTCTAAACAAAGCAATTTTAGGGTTTTGTACATTCAACTTAACTTAAACTTTCATCTAACCATAGACATATATAAAGGGCTGAAAGTTTAGTAAAAAAATGATGATTTATATCATCTAAAACATTAATATAATAAAAATCACAAGATTTGTGGTTAGGATTACCTTTGGGACTTTTACATAATTTCTACGGATCTTTCTCCAATTTTCTCCTCACTTTTTCTTCCTAACTTCCTAATTCTCTTTCTTTAAGCTTCAATCTCTCATGGCTGAATTTGGATGATTAAGGAGGTAATTCTAAGGGTTTGAAGTCGGCCAAAGACACCACCCTTACCAACCAATGAAAACAAAACATTTGTTGCCATAATAAGACAAAATACCATTTAACAGATGGACTGTTTTGCACTTGTTTTGTAGTTTTGGTATAACTTCTTACACGAACATCTGTTTAACACACTGTTTGTTGTATTACAACCCTAAATCACCTGTCTACAAATATCTTGCGTTCACCTCAAGTCAATTATTACGTTATAAAGGTCAAAACTAGCCTGAAACATGAACATTCCTACCAAAAACTTCAAAATCTCACATTTGTAACTAATTCGATATTTCATGCTTTATGAAGCTAGTATTAGACTAAATATAATGACTTAAAATTATATATACTAATTACAAATTATCCATATCACATACGCTAATCATGATTTAAACATAATTTATCATAATTATATTCGGGTTATCACAATTCTCCCCCTGTTAGGAAATTTCATCCCCGAAATTGACATACCTTGGTTGTCTGAATCAATCAAATACGAATAGCGCATTTTCATTCTATCCTCACTCTCCCATGTAGCTTCTTCCATGGAATTCCTTCTCCACATAACCTTCACAAGTGGGATCACTTTTGATCTCAATATTTGTTCTTTCCTATCGACGATTGTAAGTGGTTCTTCCACATAGCTCAAATCTTCTTTTAACGCAATAGGTTGTTCCACCAATACATGTGAAGGATTCGCTACATACTTCCTCAACATAGAAACATGGAAAACATCATGTAATCATGCTAGTTCCTGTTGTAATGTTAACTTGTAGGAAACCATGCCGACATTCTCAAGAATTTCATAAGGTCCAATGTAGCGTGGACTTAATTTACCTTTCTTTCCAAACCTTATAACTCCTTTCCATGGCGATATCCGAAGAAACACGTAATCCCCCTTCTGAAATTCTAAATCTTTTCGTCGCTTATCCGCATAACTTTTCTTTCTGCTTTGAGCCGTTCTCATTCTATCTTGAATAATCTTCACTTTTTCAGTGGTGACTTCAATAAACTCTGGACCCTCTATCTTCCTTTCACCAACTTTAGCCCAACTTACAGGTGTATGACACCGTCTACCATACAATGCTTCATATGGTGCCATAGCAATAGTAGACTGAAAACTATTGCTATATGTAAATTCTATCAAAGGTAAATATTCATCCCAATTACCTTTAAAATCAAGCACACAAGCTCTAAGCATATCTTCCAAAATTTGTATTGTCCTTTCAGACTGCCCATCTGTCTTAGGATGAAAGCCGTACTAAACTTTAAGTTAGTACCCATAGCATACTGCAAGCTATCCCAAAATCTGGATGTAAAAGTAGGGTCCCTATCTGAAATAATAGATATCGGTGCTTCATGCAATCGAATAATCTCATTAACATATAACCTAGAATACCTATCAACTGTATACGTAGTCTTAACTGCTAGAAAATGAGAGGACTTGGTTAATCTGTCCACCACTACCCAAATCGAATCCGACCCCTTTTGAGATCGAGGAAGCCCAACCACAAAATCCATCATTACATGATCCCATTTCCATTCCGGTATTGGCAATGGCTGAAGCAGACTAGTAGGTTTTTGATGCTCCACTTTCACTTGCTGACATATAAGTCACCTAGCAACAAAATCAGCTATTTCCTTCTTCATATTATTCCACCAATAATGCTCCTTTAAATCCCTATACATTTTAGTACTACCAGGATGTATAGTTTAAATGGAATTATGAGCCTCATCTAAAATTTCCTCTTTCAATCCACCCACATTAGGCACACATAACCGCTACTTATACAATAAAGTGCCATCATTCACAATACAAAAATCTTCAGACCTACCATCTCGGACATCTTGTCGTTTCTTCTCAAGAAAAGGATCTTGGATTTTCAAATCACGAATACAGGTAGCTAACAAAGGTCTCACGCTTATATGAGCAAAGAACCTGTCCCCATCTGCTAGTTTCAATTCTACTCCCATCAATCTTAACTCCATGATGTGGGAAACTCTATCACATCGAATATAAGATAACCTGCCCGAAGCCTTTCTACTCAGATCATCTGCAACTACATTTGCCTCACTTGGGTGGTAGTGAATTGTACAATCATAATCTTTAATTAACTCCATCCATCGCCTCTGCCTCAAATTCAACTCCTTCTGAGTAAATAAATACTTAAGGATTTGATGGTCAGTAAAAATTTCACATACCTCACCATATAGATAATGACACCATAATTTCAAAGCAAACACAATAGCAGCAAGTTCCAAATCATGTGTAGGATAATTACGTTCATGTGTACGCAACTGCCTAGAAGCATAAGCAATAACTCTACCATGCTGCATAAAAACACAACCCAACCCCTGGTGTGAAGCGTCGGCATAAATAACAAAACCATCTCCACCATGCGAAATAGTAAGAACAGGTGCAGTTACCAACCTCTTTTTCAATTCATCAAAATTATTTTCACAATCATAATTCCATTCAAACTTAATATCTTTCCTAGTCAATTTAGTCATTGGTAAGGCAATTGAAGAAAATCCTTTAATAAACCTTCTATAATACCTAGCTAAACCCAGAAAACTCCTAACCTCAGTCACATTATTGGGCCTCTCCCAATTTACAATAGCTTCTACCTTCTTGGGATCAACACATATACCATCTCTAGAAATAACATGGCCTAAAAATACAACTTTTGATAGCCAAAATTCACATTTGCTAAACTTATCATACAATTGCTTATCTTTCAACACATTCAAAATAGTTCTGAGATGCTTTTCATGTTCAACCATATCACGTGAATAAATCAGAATATCATCAATGAAAACTATCACAAATGAATCAACAAAAGGATGCATTACCCAGTTCATAAGATCCATAAATACAGCTAGAGCATTAGTCACCCCAAAAGGCATCACCAAAAACTCAAAATGACCATACCGAGTGCGAAAAGCAATTTTAGAAATATCACTCTCCTTATCCTCAACTGATGATACCCTGATTGCAAGTCTATCTTTGAAAACACTTTATCACCCTGTAACTGATCAAACAAATCATCTATACGAGGTAAAGGATATTTGTTCTTAATTGTAGCTTTATTCAGTTGCCTATAATCAATACACAAATGCATAGTACCATCTTTCTTTTTCACAAATAAAACTGGTGCACCCTATGGAGATACACTGGGTTGTATAAACCCCCTATTAAGTAAATCCTGCAACTGGATCTTAAGTTCTTTCAATTCAACAGGTGCCATTCTATACGGTGCCATTGAAATAGGGTCTGTCCCCGGTGCTAATTCAATACTAAATTCAACCTCTCTTTCTAGAGGTAATCCGGGCAACTCACTAGGAAACACTTCTAGAAAATCCCGTACAATAGGAACATCAAATAACTGTAAAGCCCCCTTCCTAGTGTCAAGAACATATGCAATAAAACCCTCACAACCCTTACTCAATAATTTCCTCGTCTGAATAGCAGAAATGATGCAACTGGGAACAATTTTTATTTCCCCCACAAATTTAAATTCAGGCTCACCAGGCATATTAAAAACAACTTCCTTACAGAAACAATCCATAGATGCATGATATTTAGATAACCAATCCATTCCCAGAATTATATCAAAATCAGAAATATCCAGTGGGAGTAGATCTATAACTGTATCTCTAGACCCCACAGTCAAAACACAATCACGAAAAGTATATTCAGCTACAACCATATTCCCTATAGGCATATAAATAACCAACCCCACATCTAAATGAGTACATGGTCTATTCAGGTATACAGCAAAATCATAGGACACAAAAGAATGTGTGGAACCAGGATCAATCAAAACATAAGCACTTCTATCAGTAACAGAAAGTGTACCAATCACCACATCTGGAGTAATCAGAGCTTATTTCATTGTAAAAACTCATCCACCTGACTTGGAACTACTAGCTTGTCCTCTGTCCATACTTTTCACTACACTGTCCGGAGATAACATTCTGCTTACTACTTCACTATGTGCAGTTGGAGTCTTTGCCAACTGTGAATAATTCTTCTTAATATGCCCCACTTGATGACAATGGTAGCATTCCAATCCCTTAAGCTTAGGACACTCAGATTTATAATGCCCTTCCTCTTTACAAAAGAAACATATAACACCTCCTATTGGGGCCTCACCTCTCCCTGATTTTCTGACTGAACCAAAAGATCGTCCACCCCTGGTATCTCTGCCAAATCTCCCCTGACCTCTACCACTATCTCCACCACCTATCTAAAATTTATGAGGTTCCATCTTAACACTTCCACCCTCACCTCCCTTAGAGTGAGATGCGTCAAATCTACTCTTCTTAAAACTCTCTCTACTCGCCACCCCTTGGTTCATTTGCCTTTCTGCTATCATGGATTTGTTTACCAGAGAAGCATAATCTTCTAACTCATAAGTGGCCACTCTATTTTGAATAGGACAAATCAGTCCATCTTGAAACTTACTACATTTATCTTCTTCATTCTCCACATACTTAGTGGCAAATCTAGACAAAGCAGTAAATTTAGCCTCATACTCCCTCACAGACATTTTTCCTTGCGTCAAATTTATAAATTCCCTCAACTTCTCCCTCCTATAAACTTTAGGGAAATACTTAACATACAAAGCTTTAATAAATTCAGTCCAAGTAATAAAATCAGTACCTTCCATCTTGGGCACCAAATGGTTGTTGGCTTCCCACCAATATTTGGCCTCTCCTTTTAGCTTAAACACAACTAGATTCACTTTTTGGTTATCTGGAACCTTCATAACTGCAAATATAGTTTCTATATCCATAACCCATATCTAAGCTTCCGTAGGTTCAACTGACCCTGAATATTCTGGAGGGTTAAACTTCAAAAACTTCTCATGCATGTAATCCTTCATTTACTTCCTTGCCTCTTTCTCAATCTTGGCCACAGTCTTTGATTCTAGATATCTAGCCCGTTGCTCAGCCATTAATGCCATACTTCTTTCCTATTGTTCTACCATCCTCGATATTTCCTGTGCCATTATTTGCATCTCTGTAGGCTGCTCCTGCTCTCCAGCCCTTCCAGTAACGCTCTGCTCTACTTCAGTATTATCTATACAAGAAGCTACTCCCTCTTCTCTATGTTGTCCATTCCCAGGTTCCATCTGGAATTATCTGTAATACAACAAAGTTCTAACAACCAATATAAACAGTTTATAATACTAAACTATTGGTTAGTACATAAACAATTCATAAATATCAAACCAACTCAATACTGCCATCTAACCGTCACACACGTCCAGAATTAATAACCACGCTCTGATACCACTAATTGTCACACCCCATGCCCAATATCCATACTAATAATTAGTTATTAGAATAATTGGATCATAATCTCGATCCCATTGAAAATTTAATTCATTTATCAATATTTTTCTGCATAATGAACATAATATTATTCTTGTGCCATGACGAATTCAACATCAGAGTCATAATTAGAGATTATACAATACTATGATTAACTATGTGTGGCCATCCCCGATCCTCGCCTCGGGCGGGCGCGCGGAGGGAAGGATCCTCGGGTCCTGCGCATCTCTCTCGGGAGCGCTTCGTTCGACGTCGTTTGAGATGAGGTGTAAAAATGTAGAGAGACTCAGAGTCGCCAGTCTATTTTACTCAAAACAGACAAAAGGAAAAGGGGGAAGCCACCCCGAAGGATGGCATCCAAAGACATACTGGTGCATGAGAAACCAAAATGATTCGAGAAGGGTTCGGAGGCTTAGTTACGAAATGGGAAGGTGTTAGGCACCCATTCCGCCCTTTCGGTCTCTCATGGATATTTGCTATTTTCCTTTATATATCCCCCGTGCTATGTGTACATGTGTATATATATAATGGAGGTAGGAATCCTCGACTTGTATCATGGAGAAGATAAAGCGAGTTATCCATAGGAAGATATAAGAATAATATTACAAAAGTAAGATTTATGCGATTACCCCTACGTTTCTCGTTATAATGGAACGATAACGCCTATGGAGTAATACGTCACTAAGGGCAAGTATATATAATATAAGAAGATTAGATTTAGAGAAAATAGGAATATAAGAAAAAAAGTGAGAAAAGGACTCGAGTCTCGGGTTTTACCCCGAGACGCCTACGTAGCCTATAAAGGCATCAAAGTCCACGTAGTTCGCATACAAAACGAGGGGTGGGGTTTATCCCATAAATCCAAATAGGGAATCTCTTATTTGTGAGTGTGTGTGTGTGTGTATAAAAAGTGTTTTAGTGGTGAGAAAATTGTGAGAAAGGTATGAGAGAATCCCTTATTTGGAATTTATGAGCAAACCCTCTTTTTCTTATTTTTTGGGTTTTATTTATATGAAAACTAGGAGATGTGTAATAACACTAAATAAAAAATATATTAATATGTGCGAGATGAGATAATAAAAGTGCTAAGTAAGAAAACAAGTTATTGAGAATTTTAAGAGAATTTAAGAGAAAGTAGAGGAAGTTGGACCTTCTTGAAGATCTTGAGCTTGATCTTGAATGTTGGAGAGCAACCCTTGCACTTGGATGATGATGGAGAGTGGTTAAATCACCAAGTTTGATGAAAAGGATGATGAAAAGTGGAAGTAAAAAAGGGATTTGGAAGTTGAAATCAAGATGCCTTTGAGATAGGTTTCTGGGATTCGTTGAGAGTGAATTTTATCAGATCTGGTATCCCCTTACAAATGAGGTGAAGGCCTCCTTTTATAGGCTCAGGTCACTACCGATCGGCATAGACCCGTTCCTGCCTATCGGCACCTGCCATTTGGCAGTGTGTTTCAGGCCTTTTCGGAAAATTGGCTGTCGAGGGAAAACTGTTGGTCATAATCGTGCACAGGATAAACCGTTGGAAAGGTAATTTAGAGTCCTTCAAAAGTCATTTGGACTTCTCCCGGGTTCAGGAGTTGACTTTGGGTCAAATATGGCTCGGAAGCGTTTGTCGGTCCATTGGACGCAAACAGATCGTTCGTCCGTATGGTAAGTCCGAATCGCGTACGGAGCGGACCGTTGGAAAGTTTAGGAGATGTACTTCAACATTCCAAAGAGTTTGACCCAATTTAGGGAGTTGACTTTGGTCAACTGGGCCCTAGAAGCATTCGGTGACCTCTCGAAGTCGAACGGATCATTCGTCCGCATGGTAAGTCAGAATCGCACACGGGATGGACCATTGGAAAGGGTATTCAGTGCCCTTTTAAGATTCATTCAACCTCGGTTGAGCTGAAGAGTTGACTTAGGTCAAACAGAGCCCGGGAGCGCCCGGTGGCCTCCGGGTCAAGTCTTGAATGCAAACGGATCGTTCGTCCACGTGGTAAGTCAGAATCGCGCACGGGATGGACTATTGGAAAGGGTATTCAGTGACCTTCAAAGATTCATTCAGCCTCAGTTGAGCTGAAGAGTTTGACTTTTTGGTCAAACTGAGCTGGGGAGTGCCCGATGGCTTCTAGGTCAGTACTCGGGACATGACCTAGGTTTGTAGTGATGGAGGGAGGTACTAGGGACCTAAGGAGAGTTAGGGGGTAACAAAATGGGGTGTCTATAGATCCCCTCAATGGGCGAGTTTGGAACAAATGATGACCGTCGAATAGACACCATATGATGCTTTTGAGGGAGTATGACCTATTCAGAGGGTCGAGGCCGATTCTGAGGACCTAAGGAGTGTGCTGGGGATGATCAATTCTGCGGGTCAAAGCTGAATCTATGGGCTTAGGGTAAAGGTCTAATAACCGAGGTCATTTTTGACCTAAGAGTGATGACGATCGAGGACCAGAGTCAATTCTGACCCGACTCAGGTGACGATACAAGACCGAGGTCAATTCTGACCCAAAGAGTGGTAACGACTAAGGATCGGGGTTAATTCTGACCCAACTCAGGTGATGATCCAAGACTGAGGTCAATTCTGACCTAAAGAATGGTGACGACCGAGGACCAGGGTCAATTCTGACCCAACCTGGTGACGATCCAAGATCGAGGTCAATTCTGACCTAAAGAGTGGTGATGACTGAGGATCGGGGTCAATTCTTACCCAACTCAGGTGACGATCCAAGATTGAGGTCAATTCTGACCTGAAGAGTGGTGATAACTGAGGACCGAGGTCAATTCTGACCCAACTCCGGTGACGATCTAAGACCGAGGTCAATTCTGACCTAAAGAGTGGTGACGACCGAGGATCGGGGTCAATTCTGACCCAACTCAGGTAATGATCCAAGATCGAGGTCAATTCTGACCTGAAGAGTGGTGACGACCGAGGATCGGGGTCAATTCTGACCCAACTCAGGTGACGATCCAAGATCGAGGTCAATTCTGACCTGAAGAGTGGTGACGACCGAGGACCGGGGTCAATTATGACCCAACTCAGGTGACGATCTAAGACCGAGGTTAATTCTAACCTAAAGAGTGGTGACGACCAAGGACTGGGGTCAATTCTGACCCAACTCAGGTGACGATCTAAGACCGAGGTCCATTCTGACCTAAAAAGTGGTGATGACTGAGGACCGGGGTCAATTATGACCCAACTCAGGTGACGATCCAAGACCGAGGTAAATTCTGACCTAAAGAGTGGTGACGACCGAGGATTGGGGTCAATTCTGACCCAACTTAGGTCATGATCCAAGACCGAGGTCAATTCTGACCTAAAGAGTGGTGACGACCGAGGACCGAGGTCAATTATGACCCAACTCAGGTGACAATCCAAGACCGAGGTCAATTCTGACCTAAAGAGTGGTGACGACTGAGGACTGGGGTCAATTCTGACCCAACTCAGGTGACGATCCAAGACCGAGGTCAATTCTAACCTAAAGAGTGGTGATGACCGAGGATCGGGTCAATTCTGACCCAACTCAGGTGATGATCCTAGACCGAGGTCAATTCTGACCTAAAGAGTGGTGACGATCGAGGACCGGGGTCAATTCTGACCCAACTCAGGTGACGATCCAAGACCGATGTCAATTCTAACCTAAAGAGTGGTGGCGACCGAGGACCGGGGTTAATTCTGACCCAACTCAGGTGACGATTCAAGACCGAGGTCAATTATGACCTAAAGAGTGGTGACGACCGAGGACCAGGGTCAATTCTGACCCAACTCAGGTGACGATCCAAGACCGAGGTCAATTCTGACCTAAAGAGAGGTTAGATTTGGATTTTGATTTTACTGGGGAAAGTGCTTTGTGATTTTGATTTGAGCTGGGGAGCTGATAGCTGGGGAAACTTTTGTTTCATTAGGAGCCCTTGCCGGGGAACAACCTATTTGGGTGTTGTAAGAGAATTCCGCTGGGGAAGTGATCAGGTGATCCTTAGAGACCCTCCGGAGCTTGGCCGGGAGGAGTTGGGTTTGATTTTTGAGGATTTTACTGGGAAAGAGGGGTTCCGCTCGAGGGAACGCGAAGTTTTCTTGGTGAAAAGGCTTTAAATCCTTCTTGGGGTTTTTAAGAATTTCCGGGGATTTTTCCAGGCTTTCTGGTATTTTTTTTGGGGAATTTTTTGTAACACCCCGCCCGCCCGGGGAGAGCGAACGGAGCGCTACTATCGATAAAACTAAACTAATCCACCATTCACAAGGTATAGAGCATCTAAATCCCACAATATAAATAAGAGAATCCACTAATCTCAAATTCAAATTAATACAACAAATCTCTCGAAATAATTACAACAATCCAACTATCTCGAAAATAAAATAAATCTCGAAATGCTCTATACATCAAAATAAATACAAGTCTTCTCAACTCTTGTATTAAAAATTCTTCCCAAATAATCCTCGCTAAAATCATCCCAATTGGTCCATAGCACTCAAATCCGTGCTCACCTGCCAACTAAGAAAAAGATGGGGAAGTACACAATACGACAGGAATATGCTCAACAAAGATGTTAGCGATGAACAAAGCGCAACAATACGACTACGAATACTCAAATCAAATAATGCAAATCTCACTAGCGTTTTATCAATAAATTTCTCAACAACACATTAACCGGAGACACCAGGCCTCACCATACCGCGCCATACTTTATCAAGTAGCCGGAAAAGGAGTCTTGGCGGGTGCCCAACATCAGTGCCATATTAAAATCTCATGACAGCGTGCTCAAAACAACATGAATAATACCTCATGAATGAAAATAATTCCAACAATTATTTTTCCAGATTTCCAAGAATTTAACAATTCAAAATATGAGTTCAATTAACAAGAATTCAACGGAATAAACACTCGCGAGATTTCAGGAGCATATTGTGTAAAACCCCATACCTTAAACCACCAAAAGAACCAACATGAATCATCACATAATTCAGCCTCAAAATCTAATCACACCATCACGTTCTTCTCGCGAAAATAATCAAATCTCGTTCTAGCCCAAACTCGAGAAAACACCAAATAAGCTTTCTAATCTAAGGTTGAAATCTTGAATAGGTTTGGGGCTATGGTTTGTATATGAAAGGGAGTAATTTTGGAGAGGTCTTCTGGTTGAAAAGTTTGAGAAAAAGTGATTTGAAAAGTCCATCCACGAATTTGTTGATATATAAATGATTAAGTGTTTGATTAAGAAAAGAGTTCTAATTAGATACAAACACTAAATTTTTTATTCCGGATGATCGAACCGTTGGAATTGCTTGAAATTTTAGTATATTGTAGCGAACGGCGAGACAGGACTTCTGACAAAAATTCAGCTTGATCGGACGGTCGATTTTCTAAAAATATTATTTTTACTAGAGAGTTTTATGTTTTGAGGACTCTTCTAAATAATAAAAATTCAATTAAAACTCCATTTTAATTCCGATTTCGAAATCGTTTGAAATTCTCGCCTTTAAAAATAATAACCAACATATTTTAGCAAGAAAATAATTTTTTCTCAAATTTATTTTTCCTTTTTATTTCAAAAATACCCCAAAAATTACGCGGGTTGTTACACTTCCCCACTAATAATGGAATTTCGCCCTCGAAATTCGCCGAATGCCGAACTCTAAAAAATCAGGCCAATAATCTACAAAATAATTCCGTCTCTGAAAATAAATTCCTCACATCTAATCTAGATGCCTAACGCGAAACGATTATCTAAAAAAATTTCTATCTCCAAATTCGCGCCCCAAAAACGCAATAGACTCAAAACCCAAGACCCGAGGGTTGTCGTATACCTAAGCTCTGATACCATCCTGTAACACCCCGCCCGCCCGGGGAGAGCGAACGGAGCGCTACTATCGATAAAACTAAACTAATCCACAATTCACAAGGTATAGAGCATCTAAAACCCACAATATAAATAATAGAATCCACTAATCTCAAATTCAAATTAATACAACAAATCTCTCGAAATAATTACAACAATCCAACTATCTCGAAAATAAAATAAATCTCGAAATGCTCTATACATCAAAATAAATACAAGTCTTCTCAACTCTTGTATTAAAAATTCTTCCCAAATAATCCTCGCTAAAATCATCCCAATTGGTCCATAGCACTCAAATCCGTGCTCACCTGCCAACTAAGAAAAAGATGGGGAAGTACACAATACGACAGGAATATGCTCAACAAAGATGTTAGCGATGAACAAAGCGCAACAATACGACTACGAATACTCAAATCAAATAATGCAAATCTCAATAGCGTTTTATCAATAAATTTCTCAACAACACATTAACCGGAGACACCAGGCCTCACCATACCGCGCCATACTTTATCAAGTAGCCGGAAAAGGAGTCTTGGCGGGTGCCCAACATCAGTGCCATATTAAAATCTCATGACAGCGTGCTCAAAACAACATGAATAATACCTCATGAATGAAAATAATTCCAACAATTATTTTTCCAGATTTCCAAGAATTTAACAATTCAAAATATGAGTTCAATTAACAAGAATTCAACGGAATAAACACTCGCGAGATTTCAGGAGCATATTGTGTAAAACCCCATACCTTAAACCACCAAAAGAACCAACATGAATCATCACATAATTCAGCCTCAAAATCTAATCACACCATCACGTTCTTCTCGCGAAAATAATCAAATCTCGTTCTAGCCCAAACTCGAGAAAACACCAAATAAGCTTTCTAATCTAAGGTTGAAATCTTGAATAGGTTTGGGGCTATGGTTTGTATATGAAAGGGAGTAATTTTGGAGAGGTCTTCTGGTTGAAAAGTTTGAGAAAAAGTGATTTGAAAAGTCCATCCACGAATTTGTTGATATATAAATGATTAAGTGTTTGATTAAGAAAAGAGTTCTAATTAGATACAAACACTAAATTTTTTATTCCGGATGATCGAACCGTTGGAATCGCTTGAAATTTTAGTATGTTGTAGCGAACGGCGAGACAGGACTTCTGACAGAAATTCAGCTTGATCGGATAGTCGGTTTTCTAAAAATATTATTTTTACTAGAGAGTTTTATGTTTTGAGGACTCTTCTAAATAATAAAAATTCAATTAAAACTCCATTTTAATTCCGATTTCGAAATCGTTTGAAATTCTCGCCTTTAAAAATAATAACCAACATATTTTAGCAAGAAAATAATTTTCTCTCAAATTTATTTTTCCTTTTTATTTCAAAAATACCCCAAAAATTATGCGGGTTGTTACACTTCCCCACTAACAATGGAATTTCGCCCTCGAAATTCGCCGAATGCCGAACTCTAAAAAATCAGGCCAATAATCTACAAAATAATTCCGTCTCCGAAAATAAATTCCTCACATCTAATCTAGATGCCTAACGCGAAACGATTATCTAAAAAAATTTCTATCTCCAAATTCGCGCCCCAAAAACGCAATAGACTCAAAACCCAAGACCCGAGGGTTGTCGTATACCTAAGCTCTGATACCATCCTGTAACACCCCGCCCGCCCGGGGAGAGCGAACGGAGCGCTACTATCGATAAAACTAAACTAATCCACAATTCACAAGGTATAGAGCATCTAAAACCCACAATATAAATAAGAGAATCCACTAATCTCAAATTCAAATTAATACAACAAATCTCTCGAAATAATTACAACAATCCAACTATCTCGAAAATAAAATAAATCTCGAAATGCTCTATACATCAGAATAAATACAAGTCTTCTCAACTCTTGTATTAAAAATTCTTCCCAAATAATCCTCGCTAAAATCATCCCAATTGGTCCATAGCACTCAAATCCGTGCTCACCTGCCAACTAAGAAAAAGATGGGGAAGTACACAATACGACAGGAATATGCTCAACAAAGATGTTAGCGATGAACAAAGCGCAACAATACGACTACGAATACTCAAATCAAATAATGCAAATCTCAATAGCATTTTATCAATAAATTTCTCAACAACACATTAACCGGAGTCACCAGGCCTCACCATACCGCGCCATACTTTATCAAGTAGCCGGAAAAGGAGTCTTGGCGGGTGCCCAACATCAGTGCCATATTAAAATCTCATGACAGCGTGCTCAAAACAACATGAATAATACCTCATGAATGAAAATAATTCCAACAATTATTTTTCCAGATTTCCAAGAATTTAACAATTCAAAATATGAGTTCAATTAACAAGAATTCAACGGAATAAACACTCGCGAGATTTCAGGAGCATATTGTGTAAAACCCCATACCTTAAACCACCAAAAGAACCAACATGAATCATCACATAATTCAGCCTCAAAATCTAATCACACCATCACGTTCTTCTCGCGAAAATAATCAAATCTCGTTCTAGCCCAAACTCGAGAAAACACCAAATAAGCTTTCTAATCTAAGGTTGAAATCTTGAATAGGTTTGGGGCTATGGTTTGTATATGAAAGGGAGTAATTTTGGAGAGGTCTTCTGGTTGAAAAGTTTGAGAAAAAGTGATTTGAAAAGTCCATCCACGAATTTGTTGATATATAAATGATTAAGTGTTTGATTAAGAAAAGAGTTCTAATTAGATACAAACACTAAAATTTTTATTCGGGATGATCGGACCGTTGGAATCGCTTGAAATTTTAGTATGTTGTAGCGAACGGCGAGACAGGACTTCTGACAAAAATTCAGCTTGATCGGACGATCGGTTTTCTAAAAATATTATTTTTACTAGAGAGTTTTATGTTTTGAGGACTCTTCTAAATAATAAAAATTCAATTAAAACTCCATTTTAATTCCGATTTCGAAATCGTTTGAAATTCTCGCCTTTAAAAATAATAACCAACATATTTGAGCAAGAAAATAATTTTCTCTCAAATTTATTTTTCCTTTTTATTTCAAAAATACCCCAAAAATTACGCGGGTTGTTACATTTTTGTACGAATTTTATGAGGACTTCTGTCGCTTGTATCAATGGCGTAAGGCCAATTGGAAGTCGAAGGGATCTCTCTCCCTGGAGGCGGTGCATCAGGTCTTGAATGACCTGACCAGTGGTAGGGTAAGACTCTTTCCATTTCAGTCTTAGTTTTTGCACCTTCTGATCTTGTATTGATTTATGCTTCCTTGGAGGTTTTCAGGTGACTTTTTATCCCTGGGGGACAACCATTCAGGATACGAGGGTGACCGGGGTGAACGTGCGGATGAGCATTTGCTGGCGCATGAGTTCGGCCATTCCTGGTATCTCGAGGAGAGAGTGGTTCGTCAGATAGCCGAGGAGGAGGTGGTGGTGCCACCTGCACAGTCTCTTACGTCAATGAGGCGAGAGCGACTGCTGTTAGAGGATGAGAGGATCGTGGCGATGATCGATGAGTCCTACTTGTTGTACACCGATACGGCTGCGCCGTATGACTATATGGATTTTATGACGAGCTGGTTGATGGCGCCCAGCATATACGATGCCCTGACTTTCCCTTTGGCGAGTTTGAGTCGACCGGTGGGATCTTCCCACAGCGGCGGTGGTCCATTGGCATCTACAGCGGCGACGACTTCAGAGGTTCCGTTTGTGCGGCTGCATACCCCTTCATACAACATTCGGTAGGCTGATGAAGGGATGGTGCCTATGATGCACCGTCCTCATGCGATGGAATCGGAGGAGTTGGGTTTGATAGATGAGGTCCTTCGACCTGCGGTATACCTTTCTGATCCTTTCTTTCTTTCTTTCTTTTCTATTTTGGTCATCTCTGCCTTGATACTGATTTCACCTTTTCTTGTAGCAAGTTCGAGTGTCGACCACTTGGCTCAGGGACATCAGAGACTGGATATCTTCGACGACTGCCCATATTCGGGATGCGGTTCCCGTTCCTTCTTTCTTGGTTCCGTCTGCCTCGTCCAGAGAGTACTCTGGCACGGGTAGTGGTGGCACATCGTCTCGCTGTAGGGGGAAGAGAGCACGTCGTAGGGGTGGAAGCTCTTGAGAGAGAGATAAAGAGAGAATGTGGGTTCAGGCTGAGTCCCGTTATTTTTGCTTTTTCTTTTTATTTCCTACAAAAATGATGTAACACATAAAACATATATATGCAATTCAAAGGATTTTGATTATCTTTTATTAATGATGAATGAATGCATGCACATGCGCTTTTTACTTTGCTGCTGAGACCGTAAAAAGGAATATTTTTGAAGGAGAGTTTTTTATTTTTTTTTATTTTTATTTTTATTAAAAGGGATTTTGAAATTCTGTTGAGAATATCAATTTATTTTTATTGAGTTTTCTGATTTGACAAAAGAAGAAAAGAGGGAAATTTCTAAAAATGGGGGGGTGCCGATCAGCAAGCACCCTGACCTGCCTATCGGTAGTTCAGGCCAGTCCTATCAATTCAAAACTTTGAATGGTACCCTCTTCAGCCTTTGGTACCTTGTGGGGTAGGATTCCCTCCGATTTCTGCAGGGACTATGTCTCTTGTGAGGGTTCTCAAGTATTAGAAGGGGGTAAGGGTGGAGTGTTTTCATCACAACTTTTGCATTTTCACCTACTTGCCCACTATCTCTTAGCCTTGCAAGATGGCTCTCCCTGGTAGCATTGAGTTAGCTAACTACCTCGAAGTCTTGGAAGTAATGTGCTCTTATAATGTCGACTATGATGCTTTCAACATGCGTCGAGTCTCCTTGTGGCGCAATTGGCCTCTTGAGTGGAACGTGCTGATGGCGGGGGTACAATTCTGGTACCCCGAAGACCACGTATTCCGCTTTCGGTTGGATGAAGTTTGTCCTACCTACGAGGAATTTTCTGCCATACTGGGTGTAAATCCTAGTGTTGCTGCGGCTTTGCCCAAATTTTCCCGTTCTCCCAGGGATTTGTTGACCGGGCTTCTTCATATTTCGCCTTCGGCGTCCAGATCATTAGTTATTGGAGGAATGATCTCCCTCCCGGTGGTAATATAGTCTGTGCATTTGTGAGAAGTAGGTGATGCTGGCTATGCTGGAGCCGTTGTATTGGGCCTGGTTTCAAAATTGCTACTGGTGACGAGAGAATTAGAGGTGGACCCGCAACTTGCAGCCATTACTTCCTGGATGTCATAACGTTGCAATCCTGCGGCGGTGATACTGGCGGAGATCCTGAATGGCCTGGTTGCCTGGAGAGAAGGCCATTCTGACTTTTTAAGGGTAGCCCCATGATGCTTTTCATGTGGTTGTCTGAAAGATTCCGCTTGGCGATTCCTCCAGAATATCCCTTATCGGCCGTACCCAACTTCTTTTCATGCTACTTTATCAGCGTTGGCCTGTATGTTGAGAACTGGGAGCATTGGCTTGTGGAGGATGGGGCTCGTGGGCTGTATTGGTCAGTGCCTTGGTGGGGGCAGTTGCAGCCTGTTCTGGAGCTAGGAGAGTATTCATATGTGCGACTGGTTGGTCTCAGGAAGACCTCCTTTTATTTCCCTTGGCGACTTTTGCGCCAATTCGGTTAGGCGCAGGTCGTGCCCCCTCAGACCTCAAATTTCTTTCCGGTAGAAGATTTGACTGAGCGCCTGCGTATGTTGCTTGGATCTCTGTTGGAAAATCGGTGTCCGTCGACCCGTCCTTCCCAATCTATCGGGAAAGTTTGGCATGTCCCCAAAGATTATATGAAGTGGTTATGGAGGAAAGTAGTCAGTAAGATGTTGGTAGTGGAGACTGGACAAAGATGGTTTGTTTTATCTAACACCATAGAAGGGGGTGTTGTGGTCTTTTCGAAGATGATTAAGGCTCATAGATCCATGGAATGTTTACGGCACTCTATTCAGGCAGGGGAAACTTGGGGACCTCCGGATGTAGATGATGAGGGTGCAAGCTCCTCTAGTAGCTGTGGGTAGGACTCCTGGGGAGTTTATTTGTGTAATAGATATAAGGATTTTATTTGGATTTTTATGGTAGTAGGGGGAAGGGAGTTATCCATTCCTTTTTCTTATGTAATCCGTGCTGAATTTTCTTATTAATGAAATAAACAAGTTTCTGATCATCCAGCTGTGCCTTTCGATGAATTTTGTAATTTTGAATTATCTATACCGATCGCTAAGGCATACATAATCCTTTTGTTCAAGTATTCTTTAGAATGAACCGCCGTTCTCGGAGGTAAGAAAAGAATGTTATTTTGTGAAAAAGAAAGGGCCGCACTCATGTGAGGTGCATGAGCTACCTACGTACCTCTGAGGTTTTTTGAAAAAGTTCTTATATGTTTGAAAATAGTTTTTGCAGAGGATCAGGCCCACGTAGTTCTGGGTAGAGGGAAATGAAAAGTTTTTTTTTTAGAATAGATGGGGGATGAGAAGAGTCGTAGCGCACCGAGATTTTGGACTAGGGGTAGAATTTCTTGAGACGGTCCAGATTAACTGGACGAGCCATCTCTTCCCCGTCTAGGTCAGTGAGCATGGCGGCACCGTCGGATAAGATTTTCTTCACAATGTAGGGGCCGCTCCAATTAGGCTTGAATTTTCCTCTGGGGTCCCAGATGGGTTCTATTATCTCTTTGAGGGCTAAATCTCCCTCCCATACACCGCGGTCCTTGACTCTCTTGTTGAATGATCGCACTATTCGGCGATGGTACCCCTGTATGTGGTAAAGATATTTTAATCTTCTTTCATCTAGGAGGGTTAGCTCATCAAGACGGCTTTGGCACCAGTCTTCTTCACTAACTTTGCTTTCGAGCATGACGCGTAGCGAGGGTATTTCCAACTCCACAGGTAGGACTGCTTCCATGCCGTAGACCAGAGAGTAAGGGGTAGCCCCAGTAGAGGTTCAGATTGAGGTTCGATAGCCCCAAAGGGCGAATGGGATCCAGTTGGCCCAATCCCTACAACTTTCGGTCATCTTACTGATGATAGCTTTGAGGTTTTTGTTGGCGTCTTCCACTGCACCATTTGTCTGAGGTCAGTAGGGAGAAGATTTGTATCTCTGAATCCCGTACTCATTGACTACTTCTGTGATTTTTACTTCGAAATGCAACCCATTATCTGACACTAGCTCGTGCGGGACCCCATACCGGCAGATGATATTCTTCTTGAGGAATTTGGCCACTTTCTTAGCATTCAACACTGCGTATGACTCAGCTTTGACCCATTTGGTGAAGTAATCAATGGTGACTAGGATGAACTCATGTCCGTTTGAAGCCTTTGGTGTAACCTTCCCTATGATGTCGATACCCAGGTGGAGAACGGCCAGGGAGAGGTCATGTTGTATAACTCTCGCGGAGGCAGGTGCTGAAGATTGGAGAACTGTTGGCACTTGAGGCATCTCCGAACATAGGCGGTGCAGTCTTGGGTCATGGTGGTCCAGTAGTAACCCTGTCGGATGATATTTTTGGTAAGCATGTGACCATTCATGTGGGGTCCGCATTCCCCGCTGTGGATTTTCTGTATTACCTTCTCAATCTCAGGCCCCGCGATACAATGTAGATGAGTTCCATCGAAGTTCCTTTTGAGTAGGGCTTTATGAAAGATGATGTACTGGGCAGCTAATCTTTGGAGGGTTGTTCGGTCCTTCCTATTAGAGCCCTCAAGATATCTACCATGTTTGAGGAGGCACCAGAGATCATAGTACCAGTAATCGGGTAATTCGGGATCTTCAGTAAAGACGAGCTCAATATGGTAGCAGTTGGTTGGTTTGTCTTGCTTTTGAACTAGGAAGGGGTCATCATTATTCCTTCGAGCATGTCGACCATGGAGGCTAAGGTGGCGAGAGCATCGACTAGGTTATTCTTTGCTCGGGGTAGGTAATGGAAGATGATATTTCAGAAACGGGAGGCTAGCTCTTCTAAATGGGCATGAAAGGGTTGGAGATTTTCGTCCTTGACTTTCCACTTTCTGAGCACTTGACCGATGATAAGGGTGGAGTCCCCGTAGACATCAAAGTATTGGATACCTTTCTCGAGAGCAACCTTGAGGCCCACTGTACATGCCTCGTATTCCGTCATGTTGTTGGTGAAAGGGAAATCAAATTTAATGGCGATGGGGGTTTGGGAGTCATCTGGGGTGATCAGAAGTATCCCGATGCCATATCCCTTTTTATCGGCAGTGCCGTTAAAGAACATTTTCCATCGAAGGCGGTCTTGAGCGGTGCAGAGGATATTTTCATCTGGGAATTTGGAGATCCGAACATCTGCTTCTTCTATAGGGTAATCGACGAGGTAGTCAGAGATGGCTCTTCCTTTAACATCTTTCTGTGTGATGTACACGATATCAAACTCGGTTAGGAGCATCAACCATCGGGCCATTCGACTGGATAAGGCGGGTTTCTCAAGTAGGTATTTGATAGGGTCCATTCGGGATACAAGTTTGATGGGGAAGGCGAGCAAGTAGTGTCGTAACTTTTGAGTGATCCAGACAAGTGCGACACATGCCTTTTCCGAAGCAGTGTAGTTGACTTCGTACCCGACCAACTTGCGACTGGAGTAATAGATGGCTCTTTATTTACGAGAGTCCTCAAGGTATTGGGCTAGCCAAGCCCCAGCTGCAGTGCCGGTTATGGTTAGGTATAGGAGCAAAGGGAGACCAAACTGTGGTGGCATGAGCACTGGGGGTTGGGTCAGGTATTATTTGATTCGGTCAAAAGATTCATGGCAGGCTTCATTCCAAACCTTGGTTGAATCCTTTCGAAGGAGCTTGAAGATCGGTTCATAGATAGAGGTTAGCTGGCTGATGAACCGGCTGATATATTGCAATTTCCCAAGAAAACCTCGGACTTCTTTCTCTGTTCGGGGTGGTGGCATCTCAAGTATGGCCTTCAGCTTTGCAGGATCTACTTCTATCCCCTTTTCCCTGACCATGAATCCCAAGAGTTTTCCCTTTGTAACGCCGAAGACACACTTCTGTGGATTAAGTCTCATGTGATACCGTCGCAGTCGTTCGAAGAACTTTCGGAGAGCGAGAACATGACCTTCTCTAGTTTTGGACTTGATAATCATATCATCCACATAAACCTCGACTTCTTTGTGAATTAGATCGTGCAGGATGGTTGTGGCAGCTCTTTGGTAGGTATCCCAAGCATTCTTGAGACCAAATGGCATAACGGTGTAGCAAAAGGTTCCCTATGGGGTGATGAATGCGGTTTTTTCTTAGTGGTCTAGGTGCATCTTGATTTGGTTGTATCCGGTAAACCCGTCGACGAATGACTTGAGAGCATGACTGGATGTGTTGTCTACGATCATGTCGATATTGGGTAGCGGATAATCATCCTTTGGAGAAGCTTTGTTTAAATCTCGGTAGTTTACACACATTCGAACCTTCCCTCCTGATTTCGGCACAGGTACATTGTTGGCTAGCCATGTGGGGTATTCGATCACCCGAATGAAGCCCACATTTAACTGTTTGACCACCTCTTCTTTGACCTTGAGCGACCATTCGATGCGGAGTTTTCTCAATTTTTGTTTAATCGGCTTATAATCTGGGAGAGTGGGGATCTCGTGCTGAGTTACTTCAGGATCAATGTCGGGCATGTCATCATAGGACCATGCGAAGACATCTACGAACTCCTTCAGTAATTCTTCGAGTTGTGCACGCTCATGCTCGTCAAGGGTGGCCCCTATCCTAATCTTGCGCAGTTGGCTACTAGAACTGAGATTAATAACAACAGTCTCTTCTTCATTAACTTGAACGCGATTATGTTATTTATTATTAACCTTATTTAGGTCAGTTAAGAATTGTTCATTTGCAAAATTATCATCATCAAAAGTTCGATTAGAATCTAAACAATTAATGTAAGGCACAGCAAGATACTCAAAATCTTCGTTTATTTTATTGATAGGAAAGACAACATTGAAAACCTCATCAAAAGAGATCTCAATTACATTTGAACAAGGATAGACAGTAGGAGAAGAAATAAGGTAAACATTGGGGTTAGGGGGGATTTCAAGAGGTAGAACTGGCGCAGCATGCCAGTTGAGGAGAGGTGTATCAGCAGCTTTAATCAGACGGGATGGGTCCGTTGATGTAGTGCCTGAATGAACCATGCAGAGTGCCATCCCCAGTATCTGTAAGTTGAAGGAATCTTCAGAATCACTCTCCTCACTGCCTTCGGTATCTTTGATGAGCGGTTGTACGCGGTGTTGGAAACTTTCGGCCCATAGGTAGCTATCTTGGAAAAATATCTCCATTCTCGGCTTCATCTTCTTGTCTGTGTGGTCATACCATGGTTCTGGAAAACCGAAAAAGGGGAAGTCCTCGCCTTCTTTGATGAATCGTCCATTCAAGGAGTCTCTTGAGATAGTCCGGATGTAGTTTAATCTTCTCTTTGGTCGAGACTGGTGGATCATTATGAGCTCTCGTTCTGATGGTTGATACCCTAAGACGCTAGGAGGGAAAGCTTTCTTCAGTTCGATGGACTCAAGTATCCTTTGTTACCTTTGCCCTAGCCCCAGTCCGAGAATGAAATTCATGTTTCTGAACATCTGAATCACATTGACATTACCATGAGGGTCATATTCTGGACAAAACCTTTCTTTGAAACCGTCCCCTGCCAGGAGTAAGAGTGGCTCAACTCGGAATCCTGATAGGAGCATATCATTTGACCCGTGCTGTCTCTCATGGATTGGACTGCTGGTGCTTATGCCCTTGACATTTTTTTCATCGCCCAAAATGGTGATGACTCACTCGTCGGCGAAGAACTTCAATTTCTGATGGAGTGAGGAAGACACACCCTTGATATTGTGGAGCCAGGGGCGTCCGAGCAACAGGTTGAAACAAGCTGGGATGTCTATGACTTGGAATTCAACGACGAGGTTTATAGGGCCAACCCCTATTACAAGTTTTATGGATCCTATCACCTCACGATGGGTATTATCGTAGGCACGTACAGCGACAGAGGTTGGAGCGAGGTCGCTTTCTTTCAGGCCTAAACACTTGAAGGTTCTCAGAGGGCAAACGTTCAAGGCGGATCCGTTATCGACAAGGGAGAGTGGCACGGCCTTACCCATAACTTCGATGGAGATGTTGAGTGCATGATTGTGATTTGGACCAATTCTGGGGATTTCTTCTTCAGAAAACGATAGCATTCAGGTAGAGGTCATGGATTCGACCAGATTTACCGCTTCTTCTGGTGAGGTAGAGGGAGGAACTGTGGGTCCAGTGAGCAATTTGATTAAAGCATTTCTATGTAGCTGGGAAGACATGAAAAGTCCCCATAGAGTGATGTTAGCTTGAGTTTTCTTCAGTTGATTAAGGATCTTGCTCTCCTCAATGGTTATTCTTGGCATAGGAAGGTTTTCAACGCCCTTCCCCTTGTCATTTTCTAGTAGTGATCTTGGAACTTGGTAATGTCTCCCTGATCTGGTCATGTGATTTATTGAAGAAGGAAATAACATGAATCCCGTTTCCTCGTCAATCTCAGGTTGTTCTGCCACCCTATTTATTTCACCGAGGAGTTCTTCAAATAATATCATCCCACATATGTCAGCTACTGGGCCAGTTCTTCTTGAAGCTTGTTCCTCGCTCGAATCTTCGAATTCTTCCCCCCATCTGGTGGCAATAATTTTATCTTTCCATGTAAAGTCGATGCATTCCACAACTTCAATGGCTTCTTCATACAAGTTCTCCCATTCTGTGGGGATATGTGTGATTGAAGGGACCAAACTCCCTTGTAGCTTCAAAGTGTCAAGCAATCCGGTGATACTAAAAATGTTGTTGGTTTTCCCGAATAATTCTGCCATAATCTGGACAACATCATCTAGTCTAACTTCGTCGGTTGGTACCACCCACTTGTCTGAATCTCAATCCCACTTTCGTGCTTCCAAGAACATTGTGCTGAACTTCTGGAAATTGATGACCATCTGTGAGGGCAATTTCAGCCCGAACTCTAGGAGTTGGTTCAACACTTCTAATAATTCCATACTTCCATTTTCAGAACGGGTACGAACAGCGATGCATGCTCGAGTAAGGAGTGATAGTACCTGATCAGCGAGGCCAGTAGGGTGTAGGAGGAAATATGGGCAAATTTGAAGAGGTTTAGGAGAGTATATGGGTGGTTTTGAGTTAAGGGATCGAAATTTGGGCTTTCTTCCAAGAAGATGGCATTGGTGTGATTTGAAAGTGGATTGTGAATAGTGTTTGGCTTAGGATTGGCTGGGGGGGAGGGTACCCCGGTCAATAAGATCTTGGATTATGTTCCGAAGGTGAAAACATTGGTCAGTGGTATGGCCAGCAGTTTGGTAAAAGGCGCAATGGGCATCGGCTTTAAAGTTTCTTGGGAGTGGATTTGATAATGGACGTGGATCCAAGGGTTTGATGAGGTTTCGACTTAACAGGGCTTGGTAAACTTTGGAGAGGGGTGCATGGATCTTAGTGTATTCCCTTCGGATGGGGGTAGGGTGACTTTCTGGTGCCCATGATGTGGTTGGTTGAGAGATGTTGTTGATGGTTGAGACTGTAGCACTGGAAGGCTTGTCATACTTTCTAGGGTGAACTGTTCGGACACTTTCTTCGGTTCAAACTCTATTTTAACGAGGCTTTCCTCGATTTCCACTCCAGCCTCTCTGAGAGCTCGAAAGTGGGGATAGTATTGTCCTCCCATCGTCGCTCGGACATAGGGCAAGAAGTTCTTCTTCACTATGTTGACTTGTTCTTCCTCGGATGGCCGATTGGTCATGGTAGCTACCTGCTCCCTCCACCGGGTTATGAAGTTACTGACCGATTCTCTTAGATTCTGTTTGAGCAGCTCTAAATCACGACGAATGACCTCAAGCTCTTCGTTGTATTCATATTACGACATGAATTCTCGGGCTACCTCCTCCCAACTACGGATTCTGGATTCCTCAAGAGATAAAAACCATCGGAGGGCGCTATCCTTCAAAGTTTGCTAAAATAATTAGGCCATCACTTCTTCAGAATCCCCTAGTAGAGTCATGAAACGATGATAACTGCGAAGATGTAAATCGGGGGTCCACTCCCTCCGAACTTCTCGATATTCGGCATATTGAACTTCTCGAGTAACCTCGCCTTAGGATAAGGAGACATGCGGGTGTAGTCCATGTAATTACCAGAGATCCTGACTTGGTCAAACTTCTTGGTGCTCATCTTGAGATCCTCCTTGACTTTATTCAACTCCTCCTCTTTTGGATCAACGACCACGGGCAGGTTAGCCACAGGTTGGGCAATGTTTGGCATTGGAAGTTGGGCAGGCGGCGGCCCACTGACGGGAGGGGCACGTGGAGCGTGCTGATATTCTTCGAGAACCCAGATAGTCTCGGGTGGGCCCATAGTATGAGGGAATAGGGCCTCGGGCTCTTGAGGAATAGGAACTTGGTTTTGTTGCATTTCTCGAACCTCAGTTTGGAGGTTATCAATCTTGGACACGAGCTGAGCTAGAACTGTCATCAGATCTGGCTGTATGGCTGGTGCTTGATCTGTATTCTCCATGGGAAGTGGATGGATTACGGACTCGAAAGAAGTAGTAGAGGAATGGTCGAGACTCCGGGGTGATTTGACTGAAGACCGAGGAGCCAGACCAAGGGCTTGCAATCGACCTGAGAAGGCGTAGGAAGGGATTTATTTTTAGAAAAAGAGAAGAAACTATTTTTGTATTTTTGATAAAGAAGGGATAAATGTTTTTTTAGGATTTTAGATAAAGAAGGGAGAAATGTTTTTGGATTTTTGATAAAGAAGGGAGAAATGTTTTTGGAGACGGAACTCAGCATGATTATTATGATTATTATGTTCTCACTTGAATTTAATTCTCCTAAATGCAATGCCGGACGGGACCCGAACTTGGAAAAGTGGGGGTCTTAATATATGCAAAGCTACGTTTGGACTTGTAACCAGGCTCGTGGACAGGGGCCCGTTTTAAAAAATGCGCAAAACTTGGGCGACAGGCCGACCCAAAATTTTGGCAGAGTTTCGGGTTGAAATCGACAATCTAAAGTGCGTGTCCTAGGTTTGACACCTATATGAGGGTATGCAGTTGGTTGGGTGAATCAGCATGGGTTCCCCCCTTTGGCGTGACTTCTACGATATACGTCTTGCTCTTGTGGGCAATCGGTACGTGTGGACAAGCCATTTGATATACCTGAGTGTACGTGAATTACCTCACCATATACCTCGTGGGGATGGTACATGTGAGAGCGAATTCGATATACTCGGTGTACGTGAATGAATTCCCTGCGATATACCTCCCGTCATGACTTCGGTCAAGCGGTACGATGCGGGGGAACCATTCGATATACGTCGAAGGTACTTGGTCAATGGAAGGTGAGAGTCATATCGCTTACGCTAACTGCGACCTGTCGGACCAGCGCCCATCACGAAGTGACAATCTAGTTACTGGGTAAAATTTGGTCAATATTAATGCTCTTTGGTGATGTCGTGTGAATCATGCATGATTCTCTTATTATTATCTTATGATGAGAATGCCTTTCTTGATTATGCCAAACAGGGAGCCAAGTACAAGTACCCAAGGTACACCAAGTATGGATAGGTGATGCGTGCAACATGTGGATATATGTGATCCTAGGTGCACGTGGTGTGAAGTGTACATGGAGAATTTTCTACAAGTGGCATAAGCATAAGCATGGGATATACATGAAAAAGGGGAACATGCAGATATAGGAGGGGAATATAAACAAATATAGCATCCATGTAAATAGAGTAAAGCCCAAAAATAAAGAAAGTCCCCAGCAGAGTCGCCACTGTGGCCATCCTTGATCCTCGCCGCGAGCGGGCGTGTGGAGGGAAGGATCCTCGGGTCCCGCGTATCCCTCTCGGGAGCGCTTCGACCGGCGTCGTTTGAGATGAGGTGTAAAAATGTAGAGAGATTCAGAGTCGCCAGTCTATTTTACTCAAAACAGAAAAAAGAAAAAGGGGTAAGCCACCCCGAAGGATGGCATCCGAAGACATACTGGTGCATGCGAAACCAAAATGATTCGAGAAGGGTTCGGAGGCTTAGTTACGAAATGGGAAGGTGTTAGGCACCCATTTTGCCCTTTCGGTCTCTCATGGATATTTGCTATTTTCCTTTATATTTCCCTCGTGCTATGTGTGCATGTGTATATATATAATCGAGGTAGGAATCCTCGACTTGTATCAAGGAGAAGATAAGGCGAGTTATCCATAGGAAGATATAAGAATAATATTAGAAAAGTAAGATTTACGCGATTACCCCTACGTTGCTCGTTATAATGGAACGATAACGCCTATGGAGTAATACGCCACTAAGGGCAAGTACATAGAATATAAGAAGATTAGATTTAGAGAAAATTGGAATATATGAAAAAAAAGAGAGAAAAGGACTCGAGTCTTGGGTTTTACCCCGAGATGCCTACGTAGCCTATAAAGGCATCAAAGTCCATGCAGTTCGCATACAAAACGAGGGGTGGGGTTTATCCCATAAATCCAAATGGGGGATATCTTATTTGTGAGTGTGTGTGTAGAAAAAGTGTTTTAGTGGTGAGAAAAGTGTGAGAAAGGTATGAGAATCCCTTATTTGGAATTTATGAGCAAACACTCTTTTTCTTGTTTTTTGGGTTTTATTTATATGAAAACTAGGAGATGTGCAATAACACTAAATAAAAAGTATATTAATATGTGCGAGATGAGATAATAAAAGTGCTAAGTAAGAAAACAAGTTATTGAGAATTTTAAGAGAATTTAAGAGAAAGTAGAGGAAGTTGGACCTTCTTGAAGATCTTTAGCTTGATCTTGAATGTTGGAGAGAAGCCCTTGCACTTGGATGATGATGGAGAGTGGTTAATTCACCAAGTTTGATGAAAAGGATGATAAAAAGTGGAAGTAAAAAAGGAATTTGGAAGTTGAAATCACGCTGCCTTCGAGAGAGGTTTCTGGGATTCGTTGAGAGTGAATTTTACTAGATCTGGGCTCCCCTTGCAAATAAGGTGAAGGCCTCCTTTTATAGGCTCAGGTCACTACCGATCGATATAGACCCGTTCCTGCCTATCGACACCTGCCGATAGGCAGTGTCTGGAACATGCCATTTGGCAGTGTGTTTCAGGCCTTTTTAGAAAATCGGTTGCCGAGGGCAAACCATTGGTTAGAATCACGCACGGGATAGACCATTGGAAAGGTAATTTAGAGGCCTTCGAAAGTCTTTGGGACCTCTCCCGGGTTCAGGAGTTGACTTTGGGTCAAATATGGCTTGAAAGCGTTTGTCGCTCCATTGGACGGGGAATCGCTCGGACGCAAACGAATCATTCGTCGGCGTGGTAAGTCCGAATCACGCACGGGATGGACCGTTGGAAAGGTTAGGAGATGTACTTCTACATTCCAAAGAGTTTGACCCAATTTAGTGAGTTGACTTTGGTCAATCGGGCCCTGGAAGTGTTCGGTGACCTCTCAGAGTTGAACGGATCGTTCGTACGCATGGTAAGTTCGAATCACGCACAGGATGAACCGTTGGAAAGGGTATTCAGTGCCCTTCAAAGATTCATTCAACCTCAGTTGAGATGAAGAGTTGACTTAGGTCAAACAGAGCCCTAGAGCACCCGATGGCCTCTGGGTCAAGTTTCGGACGCAAACGGATCGTTCGTCCGCGTGGTAAGTCGAAATCGCACACGGGATGGACTGTTGGAAAGGGTATTCAGTTCCCTTCGAAGATTCATTCAGCCTCAGTTGAGCTGAAGAGTTTGACTTTTTGGTCAAACTAAGCCGGGGAGTGCCTGATGGCTTCTAGGTCAGTACTCGGGACATGACCTGGGTTTATAGTGATGGAAGGAGGTACTAGGAACCTAAAGAGAGTTAGGGGTAACAGAATGGGGTGTCTACACTATGATCAACTCAATCCATGCTAACTCAATATATACAATGTGTGAGTATATTAAAATCTTCAGTGTGACAATGATAAAATCTCCATACTTAAACCCCAACTCTTCTAATGGCGCAACTCTCAAAGTTACCGGTCATATAGTATCATAGCTGGCAGTGTACAAACTGAAATTGTTAAAATATAATCCATATACAATCCTGCCCATTGACAATAACAAATCCTGGATCATAAGATCCAATAGTTCTGCCCATTGGCAATAACAAATCCTGGATCATAAGACCCAAATAATTATGCCAATTGGCAATAACAAATCCTGGATCATAAGATCTAATAGTTCTGCCCATTGGCAATAACAAATCCTGGATCATAAGACCCAAATAATTCCGCCCATTGGCAATAACAAATCCTGGATCATAAGACCCAAACAATCCTGGATATTTTAATATCCAAAAAAATCTTGAATATTGAAGTATTCAAATAAATCCTTCTCTTAGAGCTATATTCATATACCTATATATATGAAACAATCATAAGTACACTCACCTTGACAGTTTAACTAGCTTTTCCCTTACCTTTATCCGGTACTTATTCAATCAGCTCTTCTTCCCTTCCTATCATTCTTAAAATATTAGTATCATCATAATAATATCAATAATCCAAAGAATGATTTAAACATAATTCAACCCATAAGAATCACATGATTCCATTCAAATCATTTATCACAAGTGAAGTTCCATCCGAATCCATATTAATATATTTAACATATCCAAATAAGAGACAAAATATACATTCATTTATTCTTGGTAATTCAATACTTATCATATTAGGATTCCAATACAAAATACGGTGAGATATTTCAAGTTTCCTAGAGAGAGAATCTTGGTAATTCTTTGTATACTTACTACCTCGCAAATCTGCCCTATAGGCTCCTCTATTGTTCAATCAATTTTTAAGAATTTTCATTATTTTTATACATCATAACTTTCTATGATATTTTACCCAATTTCATAAAACATATTTAATAATACAAGATTAAAATTTCATAATTTTCAGAGTTCATTTGCTATATCAAGTAAGACATTAAACATATGGTATGCCTACTTTCACCCTTGGAGCAGATTTCATACCCGAACTTCAAACTCTCACCAAAGATTCATTTCTTGGTACTTTCACATTATTTTCAGATATGTCATACATATATGTGTCCAGTTTAATCTCCAATTATAATCAATCAATTCCAGTAAGTATACAAAAATATATGGAAGTTTGAATAAACGAAGTTTCTAAACAAAGCAATTTTAGGATTTTGTACATTCAACTTAACTTAAACTTTCATCTAACCACACACATATATCAAGGGCTGAAATTTTAGTTAACAAATGATGATTTCTATCATCTAAAACAGTAATATAAGAAAAATCACAAGATTTGTGGTTAGGATTACCTTTGGGACTTTTACGTAATTTCTACGATTTTTTCTCCAATTTTCTCCTCACTTTTTCTTCCTAACTTCCTAATTCTCTTTCTTTAAGCTTCAAATATCTCATGGCTGAATTTGGATGAATAAGGAGGTAATTATAAGGGTTTGAAGTCGGCCAAAGCCACCACCCTTACCAACCAATGAAAACAATACATTTGTTGCCATAATAAGTCAAAATACCACTTAACGGATGGACTGTTTTGCCCTTGTTTCGTAGTTTTGGTATAACTTCTTACTCGAACCTCCGTTTAAAATAATTTTTGTTGTGTTACAACCCTAACTCATATGTCTAAAAATATCTAGCTTTCACCTTAAATCAATTATTACGTTATAAAGGTCAAAACTAGCCTTAAACATGAACATTCCTACCGAAAACTTCAAAATCTCACATTTGTAACTAATTCGATATTTCATGCTTTATGAAGCTAGGATTAGAATAAATATAATGACTTAACATTATATATTCTAATAACAAATTATCCATATCACATACGCTAATCATGATTTAAATATAATTTATCATAATTATGTTCGGGTTCTCACAAATATATAGTCTTTAGGGACGGATTTTACCCATCCCTAAAAGTGACTTTTTTTTATAGTGGGACTCATGGGTTCAATCGTCTACCAACATCGTCATTGGCCCCAACCAATGTTACATTCATCAATCGAAGTCAGTAATGCCCCATGGGCTCCATCATCTGCCAAACGTCATCATCGGCTCTAGCCGACGTTACAACTACTCCATACCTAACCTCGGTCAGCCCTCCCGGTCGAGGTCATCATGGATATTGACCTCAAACGAAGCAATACACGGACTTCACCAACCTCGTACTCTTCCAGCCGAGGTCACGCCAATTAAAGACATGGCCGAGCATTTACAAGCATGTATGGTTTGTAACACATGGACAAATTTGTTATAACTGAATCATTCCCTCCACGAGAGGGAATATTGAGGTCATCATTGTTTACTTAAGATCAACCATGTGTCATCCTTATACTGGTTTAATCCTTATGCACATGCTCATTGCATGATTGGGGGGTACATTACACCCCCAAGCACTATAGATAGAGGTTATCCTCAACCTTGTAAAGGGATTCATAATTACAAACCCTAGCCAAACTCTGGTGCATTTACAGTAGAGAGAGAAAGTGGAGTGATTGTATTGCTAAGGCCATTAGAGCCCTCTTTCGATAGTGATACTTACACTCACTTGCACAGTGGACGTAGGCAATTGCTGAACCACTTATATTGGTGTGATTCTCCTCTTCTCCTCATCACCTTCTACATATTTGTGTTGTTATATGCTGCCATTATTATCACTTGCTTGAGCTTGTCAACACCTTACCTGGTGGTGCTATTCACAGCATCATCACACTGGACTAAGAGGCTTAGTTATTCTTTCTCCTAAATATCGTAACATTAGATTTCTTGTGTTCTAACGTGAAAATTGTGGTCGACTGAGCATGGGGGTCAATCATCATATAAAAAAAACTTCAGGGTTAGTAATAGTTTAGTCTCAAACTTTGTTCGTCAAAGCCTAAGAAAACTAACTTCTTCCACTTCCTTATATTCAATTATGTATTTATATTTTGTGAATTGAAAAAGACACGCTTTTTTTTCTCCTAGTGTAGGCTTATGAAATCATGTTTACACAAAAAATTTGAATTGGGTTTGGAGAATTTTTTTTTTAATTTCGATTGGTTTTCTTATAACAAAATTTATTGTTTTTACTACCCCACGCCACACCATCCCATGTTAATTTACTGAAGCCCAATTTTTTCTTCCCTAATCTAAAAAACACAATTGTTCACTTTTATTCTCTATAAATAAAGTCTTTTTTTTCTAAATAAATACTAAATTTTATTAAGAATATTTGATAATATATCCTTTTTCAATTTGCTCACATGAAAACAAGAACTAACACGAGACTAAAAATCTTTGAGAGGCCTAAATGTAGACGCAAGAGGCCTAAGCTCATATATTAGAGAATTTTTTTCTTCTTTGCTTAAACCTGAAAAATCACGAGAATTATTATGACATGGCTATATTGAAAAAAAATTCCAGAATATTTGGTTCCATACCATCTATAGTATCCGCATGAAAGGTTTTCTCATTTTTATTCGCTGAGACATTTTAAAACTCATCTTTTTGGGCTTCCACTGCAATCAAATTATTCTAATTTTGAATATATTTATTTGATATATTTATCATAATGCACGCGTTCGTGCGCGCACACAGAATCACACACCCATATGTAAGGGCGAGCTCTGGATTGTGTGGTTAAGAGCACAATCCAAGGTTTGATTCTTCCTGGATAACTAATTTGGAGTGCATGTGAGAGTGATTCTTGCACAGTGTCCCCCCTATTTAGGTTGTACGAGAGAGTCCAAATGGAACATTCACATGGAGGTTCAGGGTTATTAAAAAAAATATTACTAGTCTAGATTTAACACAAAACAACTGAACATAATAAAGAACTTTGGAACACATACAAAAACTCAAGATGTTTATGGTCCAACAATGTGCCTACGTCCATGCGAGGTTACACTTAGCTATTGACAGATGTTCAATATTGTTGATTACATTCCCCATTCCCACGGGGGTTAGGTTTACATTTATAAAAATGGTCATTGAGTCCTTGGAACTTAATAATCAATGATAGTTATCCCCATCTGATCCGACATATCTTCTCAATTTAGTGTTGTAGGTCGGTTATCTTCAGCAACCTATATGTTACAAATAGGAATGGTTGCGTAACAATCCAAAAAATTCTAGCTGCTACTTTACTTAAAATAAATTAAAACCCTCAAATACTATTGTAAAGAAAATCTAAGTTGCAACAATGAACTAAAGTGAGTTACTCAAATAATTCCAAATACATTTATTACACAGAGTTATAGTGTCTTTCAGTAATAAAAATTACAAGTATTCATCTCCAAATAATTACACAATTTCCTCTAAACTAAAAATAATAAAAAGCTCTAATAAAAAAATACACCTTTGTTTTGCCAATAATAAATTGTATCTCACGTGCCATCCAAATTTCCTCATCACCGATCTCCTACGATATTCGCTATCATGCGCCACTAAATATAAAATACGGGGAATTACACAATATGACTATAATATAACCGTTAATATAATAATGAGTAAAAAAAGTACAACAATATGAACATCGTATATGAGTCTAATGTGACACCCAAGCATTGTACCAATTTATTTCTCCATAACACATTAATGGATTACTAGACCTCACCTAGGAATATCAAAGCCTTATTCCGGATATTGGATTTTGAACTTTTGGCAGGTGCCCATTATCAATGTCATATAAAAATTTCATGACACTTTGCCCAAAGAAAGCAACACGCACTATTTCAACTGAACAACATGTTGGATTTCAGTAAACAACACAGTATCAACAATAATCATACAAATAGATTATGAACAAATAAATACTCTTAAGAGATTTATAGGAGCATATTCTGTAAATCCCATACCTTAAATCACTTTAAAAAATCTTCATGTCCACTCCATTGCTAAATTATATTGTACATCATAAATCATGCTTCGCGAAATACGTCTGTTGATACTAAAAATTATCCACCTACGTGGACTAATCAGAAATGGATAATTGTCTTCTTACGTGGCAGAAATCCTAGTCATCATACGCTTAACCAACTGCAAAGATAGTTGCTCGGCAGGCATGCCGACCAACTTGAAGAATGCAGACCATCGAAGTAAATAAAAGGTCACCACTTGGGGGATCAACTAAAGGACTTTTCGAATGTGGTATAGACAATTAACCATCACATTCATTATGTATGGGTGTATATGCTTCAATAAACAAAGGCATTCTAACCCTTGATCTTCGGGTTACTATAAATACGTTGTATCCCTTTCATTAAAGGCATAATAGAACGGATTCTAGGATATTCTCCTTAACAAGAGTACTTAGCTTTCTGTAATCACTAAAATAAATACAATAACAATGGATGTAGGCTTTCTTACATAGTCGAACAACTTTAAAAACTCCTTGTCTTTTATTTGATTATTTCATTACACTCATATATTTTATCTGTGATTAGAAAATTAGATCTAGTCCATTTTTTGGCTATCAACAGATTGATGCCATATATGGGAACGAGTGTCTAATTAATGTTCTCTTTATCGTATACCCTTGTTCAAGGGAAGATGAATGATCTTGAGCCCAGGCCATAAATGAAGGTAACCCAACCGTCCCATCTACTCCGCTTACAGTAGTTGACCTATTTGTAGTTATTTCTAGTATTGTCAGGGGTCAATATGCCATGCAGGAAAGAATGAGGCAACTGGCTCAATGATTACAAGTCGAATCTCCAGATCTTTCTAAAAAATGAATGAATCCTTCATTAAGGAGAGATATTCCACCTCCACCTCCTAGGCGTAGCCTACATAGCTATTCTAGATCTATACGTAATAGGTCTTATCATCTAGGAGACAGTTCATCAATTAGACCCACAGAGTTCTATGGTGGCCATTCATTTTCTACTGAAAGGCCAAGAGTTTTGTAAAGATTGAGCAGAGCCTCATATTTTGATCGTTTGGGACCTAGAGCAAATAAAAATCTTCCTAAAGAGCTATCCAAAACTAATTAACACCCAGTCGACCAGTGTGAAGCTTTAATCAAGTCAAGATCAAGCATCTGACGATCTGTGCATGTCGTGGAGACTTCTCAGGAAGAGTGCTCAACATAAACACATAGTCGGGATAGTCGAGCTTCTTCACACAAATCTAATGTAGGAAACCCTTTATGGAAGGGCCCAATCCAAAGATTATAAGATCGATTCGGTGAAATGTTAAAGGCAAAAAATTCGTTGCAGAGGAACTTCATCAAAGGGTCTCCTTTCGTTACGGAAATTATGGATTTCCCAACTCCCTCCAAGTTTAAAACCCTCGTGGTCACCCCAAAATATGATGGTAAAATTGATTCAATTTTACACATCGAGCAATATAAAGCTGCAACCAACATCTATTCAGTCCCTGATGAAATGAGATGTAGAGCATTTTCAAGCACCATTATGGGTTCAACCCAAATATGGTACAATAACTTACCCTAAGGAAAAATTACCAACTTCACTCAGCTTTTCGAGCTGTTTATCAGTAACTTCTATTTTGGGGCCAAGCCAGTAAAACGAGTAGACCATCTCTTGAGTGTTAGGAAATGAGTAGGGGAAACTACCAGGGAGTATATCACTTGTTTTAACAACGAGAAATTAAAAGTGTTTGACTATGAGGAGAAAACAACTATCACTGATCTAATGAGTGGATTTCTTCAAGAAAAACTATATTATGCTCTGGCGAAATATCCTCCTAAACCCATGACTGAGCTCATGGCTAAGGCAAGAAAATTCATGAACGCTGAGGAAGAAATGGATGTAAAGCGAAGTCCAGCCACTAAGTTTGAGAAGAAGGATCATAAGGAACTGAAGGAGCAAAAACCTAAAAAGGATGAGAAGCTAAAAAAATATAAAATATTTACTCCATTGACCGTCAGCATTCACCATATCCTAGAGGAGATCAAATATAGCAAAGATTTGCGATGGCCTCCCCATAACAGAAGGGACAAATCTAAATATTGTGAGTTCCACAAGGATCATGCCCACATGACTTATAACTGTACCTCTTTAAAGAATGAAGTGGAATCCCTTATTTACCGGGGAAAGATGAATAAATTTATTGATCAGTGAGAAAGTAGAGAAATAAGAGAAAGGTCAAATTCTCCCTCCAAACCCAGACATAATAGGAAGAGAAACCATGAAGATGGTTATGAAGATGACCTGAGAATCCTAAGCAGCTAGAGCGTGAGGTAGCTATGATAAGTTTGGCCTCTTTTGATTATCATGTAATTACAGGTGGCGATATAGGAGGAGGATATCACACTACAGAGAGAAAGACCTACCTAAATAAAGCACATGCCTGTTCTTATATTTAGAGAATCAATCTAAATGAAGATGATAGGCCCAGGAAAGTCAATAAAGATAAACTGGTAATCGACTTTTCCAAGAATGACCTCTTTGGGGTACTGTATCCCCATAATGATCCACTGATCGTCAAATTAAGAATCTAGGATGTCGTCATCACCAGGGTTTTGATTGATAATGGGAGATCAATTGATATCATATTTTATCCCTTCCTTTAAATTTTATATTTAAACTCAATCAACTGGAACCATACCACAGTCCATTGATAGGTTTTTCGAGCGAAAAAGTCTACCCACTGGGACAGTCAAGCTAAAAGTGTTGTTCGGCACTTGGCTAGCAAGCCATACTAAAAAGATACACTTCTTTATAATGGAAAAATATGTCCAATCTGTGTATAACGTGATCCTTGGCAGGGTAGGGCTTAAGAAGTTTGAAGCTGTACCGTCCACAGTCCATCAGTGTTTGAAGTTTCCAACTCAGTTTAGGGTTGGCATCGTGAAGGGCGATCAAAAGGTGGACAGAGAGTGCTATTACTCCTCAGTCGAGCAAAAAGACTTGGCTGATTTGGAGAAGAAGGCCACCACTTATCAAGTAGATACTACAGAGCCCAATAGTGAATCGTAAGTTAAAACTCTGGATCCCCGAGATAAAACGGAGTTAGTTAAAGGGAAGATTATTGAAGCCACCGAAAGTATAATCCTGGATGATTAAAAATCGAAAAAAACTACCTAGATCGACTCCATACTAGTTCCACTCCTTATATAGGAATTGGTTGCATTTCTGAGACAATGGAGAAATGTGTTTGCTTGGAGTAATGAGGATTTCCTTTGTCATGAGCTCAACATTAATGACGATGCTAAGCCAATAAAGAAAAGGCATAGGTGTAACACCCTGCTTAATTAAATATCGGGTGATCAGTTCCATACCAAATTAAAACAGAATATACAGTTGGATCATCCTTAGCATCACTGTCGAAAACATAATTACCTAATACTTAATTAAACAGGTGTAAAAAACTTTCCAATTTTAATTTAAATAAAAGTTCAATTTTTAAAACATAAACCATTTAACACAATCCATTCACACAATGAATAACAACTGAGTAATATCAAAACTGAATTAAATGCAACTGGAATAAAACTCTCCAATTTAAATATCACAATACAAAAACTCCAATAGAACCAAATGTAACAAAAACTGACATAATCCACTAAATGACTGGGATAGAATGTAAATAATTAAATCCTCTTTAGCGACATGCTCTAATATGAAAGGTCACTACAGAGTATGAATCAACGAGAACGAAATTGTCTAAATAATGTCCACAACTCCATAGCATCCATAGCAACGTCAATAAACCCAATCCTCTATAACTGGCGTCCCTGTGATTAGACACCTGATATATATATATATATATATATATATATATATATATATATATATATATATAGAGAGAGAGAGAGAGAGAGAGAGAGAGAGAGAGAGAGAGAGGATTGAAGAGATAGAAGAGAATGTGCAAGTAAACGGGTCCGAGCCCGAAGTGCAAACAGTTTTAAAAACAACAAGTGAATAAATGCTAGATTCAACAGTTATTATATACATGTTAGCTTATCGGACTCTCTCTTGAAATTCTCACCTCTTATCTAGAGTGCACGCCTATCGTACCTCTAAACTATACTAGTTACAAACTCATGCTAACTAGTTCATCCGATTGTATCCACTAACCATAGCCTAATTCGTTCCCATGCATTACTCTCGCAATACATGTAATAATATCATATGTATCCATTTAGATTCAACATGGATAAGCCCCTTATTTATTCAATTCAATTAAGTGTTCTCATACTTAATTAATTCCAGATATCATTATCTTTTAATTCTACTTTAGTCACATAGTATATATCATCATATGTATATATATATATATATATATATATATATATATATATATATACATTTATTCTATTATATATATAGAATACTGTACCCCGAGACACAACTGTGATGTTGCATTACTTTGCTATAATGTCCCAATACATCTCGTCACTATATGGGGGACTATAGGTTCGGTAAAGATCCCTTGAACCACAAATATCAAATCACAAATAATGGAGGCGAACATAGTCCTAAGACTTTGGGTTATGCACATACCTACGCTCCCAAATGACCGTTCTATACCGTTGTTCTCACTAATGGTAATCGACATAAGTCTTATATTCTCGAGCGACAAGTCAAAGATCCCTCATATAGGCTCATTAGGATGTGACTACTCTCACACGTGGACCTCCCCTGATAGCAAATAAGCTAGGTATGTCATACACATAATCATCAATAAATTAAATAGGCATTATCATCTACTTCTTTAGTATTAGGTACTCACACGACCTATATCATATTAGGAATTCATCCTATCCCAAGTACCCATCGTATTTCTCAAATACCACCCGTACTTGTTAATCACTATTATCATCGTATATTTTATTATGTAGTTATCACTCACATAGTATTTTATCCGACCTAAAATATATCATCAATATTACCCGTACTTGATATAACGATTATTCTCCTCTAAATTGTAATATAATTATGTAGATATCTCTCACATAATTTTAATCCTCAAATCCAAATAATTTTTCAACATTAACCTAAGTCCCTCGCTCCTTGTTAATGTACCAAAATGAATAAAATCTCACCATGGTCCAAATTACCATTTTCCAAACCTTTTTTCCCAATAAAGGCACATTCTACCCAGAAATATAAAATTATAATTTGAGGCTTTTTTGCTGTGATTTTGAAAAATATACAAAAACTCGAGGGCATACTGCCAATTTCCTCTTAAAACAGTCCTAAAATTATCATACAATGTTCGTCTTTTTTCAACAATTTTTCATATGTTTTTATCCATTTTCTTTCACCCAAACTCACATGAAATATATTCTAACGAATCCCAAATATTTCAACATCATTTCTATATGATTATGGGCAATTAAAATACAAGGAAAAACATCTAAATCACCAAGTTTATATGAGAATTAACATCAAACCCAATTAACCCTCAAAATTTCATTCATCTAAATTCTCCATTTTTATACACCTAAAAAAACCAGAATTTAGAATTATGATTCCTTCTCTAAATCATCAAATTTCATATTCAATCATGGGTAGGATTCATCTACATACAATTCCTATCATCATTTTCCATTTTCTCTATAAACATATATTTTTTCTACATGTTCATCCTAACAAGTTCATCATGTTCATAACCTCTACATGTGAATAATCAACTACATGAATTTGCATATCCATTAAACAAGATTTATCTATCATCTTAATTGCAAATTCATAAGTTCATAATCCCAAAGAAAATCCTATTCTAACATGGATATTATAAACACTGAAATAAAGCAAGAATCACTTGCCTATTAGTGTAGGTCTGAACTTTTGGAGAAGATAATGTTAGAACCTCCTCTTTCCTTTTTCGATGACCCTACGGTCGTGGTGCAATGTGTATAGATGGTGGTTTATGGTGGTTGTCCCCTTTGATTGCCCAATATGACTCTTCTTCTTCTTCTTCTTCTTCTTTAAGGTAACACTTCCTCTCCACAAGGTGACTTTTCTTTTCTCTCAAAGTCTCTTCACTTTCTCTCAAAGAACTCACAAATAAAAATAGATGAAGTGAACATTATGTAGAGTGTAAACCCACTTATTTAACAAGTCTCCAAGGCTACCTAAAAGATAAAAAACATGGGTACTATTCATCTCCCAAAGCCAAATGACTAAAATGTTCCTTCAGGGTGTCCTTTAATCTTCTAATTGACCCAAAACCCAAATCGAACACCTGGGGTATACTTTTATGCCTATTTCGACCCTTCCGGACTCAACGACGCACTCGAAATGATCATCCGAATGATATATAATTAATTTACATTTTATTACCCAACTTTAGTCCCTATACGACTCATAAGCGCGTCCCAACTTAAGTTATATAATTGTCGTATTTGTATCTCATGATAATTTTCATAATTATCATATTCACATATTACTTATATATCACTAAGTAATATTCAATAATATATTACTCTTATCAGCAGTAATATTCAATCCGGATTAATCCCAATTAATTTATTAATAAATTAATTCCAATTAATCCACAATAATTTGACCTATTAACTTTTAATTATTCTGAATTTAAAAGTCATAAAATTATGGGGTATTACAGTAGGGTGTTCAGTTCAGAGAAAAATCAAGCTATTCAGGAGGTGGAGAAACTATAAAAGTCCCAATTCATTGAGGATGTCAAATATCCAGCCTGGTTGGCCAACATTCTGATGGTCAAAAAGAAAAATGACAAGTGGAGGATGCGTGTAGATTTTACTGATCTTAATAAAGTCTGCCCAAATGACCACTTTTCCCCTACCTAGAATTGATCAGTTGGTGGATGCTACATCAGGACATGAGATGTTAAGCTTCATAGGTGCTTATTCTGGTTATAACCAGATAAGAATGAATCCATAAGACAGGAAAAATACTTATTTTATCACCAGCCGAGTTACATATCGCTACAGTGTAATGTCCTTTGGGCACTAAAAATGCTGGAGCAACATACCAGAGGATGGTCGATAAGGTGTTTAAAGAGAAAAAAAAGGAAAGAATATGGAGGTTTATGTGGATTATATATTGACTAAAATCAAGACGGCTTCAGATCATATCTAGGACCTCAGTCAGACTTTTGATTTGCTGGAAAATCATCAGATGAAGCTCAACCCGATTAAGTGTGTGTTCGGTGTGCAGGAAAGAATGTTCCTCGGTTTCATAGTAAACCAAAGGGGAATTTAAGGCAATCCAGCCAAGATAAAAACTCTGATAAAAATACAGTCGCCGACTTACAAGAAGGATATACAATGACTTATAGGTAGAGTAGTAACTTTAAACAGGTTTGTTTCTCGGGCGTCATTCTTCAAGGTGTTGAGAAAGACCTTTGAGTGGAATGCATAATGTGAAGAAGCATTCCAAGAATTGAATAAGTATCTTGGATCACCAACTTTATTATCCCGATCTATTTTTTGGGGAAATATTATACTTGGACTCAGCTGTTTCTGAATCCGTAGTTAGCTCGGCACTAGTTCGATTCAATAATGAAATCTAGAAACCAGTTTACTACACCACTAAAGTATTCAGGGGAGCCCAAATCAGGTACCCACGCTTGGAAAAACTAGCCTTAGAACTTATTGAAGCTTCCAAGCGTATGAAGCCTTATTTCCAAGAACATACCATAATTTTATATACTGATTTACCTCTTCAGCAAGTGCTCTACAAACTTGAATAATTAAGAATGATGTACTGAGGAGTAGAACTAGGAGATTATGACATCATCTATGAACCAAGGTCATCCTTAAAAGGACAAGCTTTGGCATATTTCATTGCACAGTTTACCTATCCAGAGGTTACCGATCAATAAAACTTGCTTACCTAGCAAACTTCTTCGAAGAGAGCTCAGCTCAAAAGTAAGAGAAAGTTATAGCCAACCAACCTGAAACATCCAGAACATATGAAAAGGCTAAAAAATATACTGAGAGGAGTAAGAAAATATTCCACCATAGAATTTTATCTGTAGAGAGCTTCAACAGTGATATCCCATTATGGAATTTATATGTGGATGTATCCTCATGTGCAACTGGAAGTGGAGCAGGTATCATACTTAATACTCCTGATGATAATGATGTTGAATATGCTCTTAGGTTTCAATTTAAGGCATCAAACAATGAAGCTTAGTATGAAGCTTTGATAATCGGACTAGAATTAGTCCATTCATTAGGCGTCGAGCAGGTAGTAGTGCATAGTGATTCACAACTAGTTGTCAACCAAATGCTTCATCTATATAAAGTCAAGTGATAATTGATGAATAGATACTTGACCAAAGCCATCAAAGTTATTTCCAAGATTCCAAGCATGTAAATGAATAGGATACCAAGAATAGCTAATGCCCAAGTTGACGCACTTGCCTGGATAGCTTCAGCAAAAAGAATTGAACTTCGGAGGATCATTCCAATTAAAATTTTGGCCAATAGGAGCATAAACGAAGATTTCATGGTCAATTTTATTACTTTAGATTTAGGATCTTCTGGGATGGATCCGATTAAGGCCTACATTAAAGATGGAATCCTACCAGCTGACCCTAAAGAATAAAAAAAGCTCCAGTATAAAATATCTAGATATGTGTTAGACAAAGGAGTTTTATATTGAAGGGGATTAACAATATCACTACTACGTTGTGTTCACTTGTTAGAGGTTGAAGACCTAATTAAGGAAGTGCACGAAGGTTCTTGTAGAGCTCATTCAACTGGTCGGTCGTTGCTCCAAAGAATCAATAAATAGGGTTACTATTGGACGACTATAAGGACAGATTATAAGGCCTTTACATGAAAGTGTGATAAGTGCCAGATGTTCTCTGCGATTCACAAAACACACAACGCTACTTTAGCGCCCATTTCTTGACTTTAGCCATTCGCTATTTAGGAAATTGACTTGGTCGGCCCACTGTCGTCCACCAATGGAAGGTTCAAGTACTTGGTAGTTTCTGTTGATTACTTCACTAAATGAGTGTAGGCAAAGCCATTGATAGAAATGACTTTTGAGAAGGTGTACTAATTCATCTGAAAAAATCATCATATGTAGGTATGGCATGCCCTATGCCTTCATTACAGACCATGGGACCCAGTTTGACAACGATGAATTTAAAACATACTGTGTCCATTCCAAGGTCCGGAAACTCCATTAAGCACCAGACCACCCTCAAAGCAATGGTCAAATAAAAGTGACATACATAACTTTGCTCAATGGGCGAAAAAAGAGACTTGATGCTGCCAAGGGAAATTGAATTAATGAATTACATTATCTGGGCTTACAAAATAATTTCGAGAATAATAATGGGATAAACACCTTATATGATTGCATTTGGGACAAATTCAATGGTACCAACCGAGATAGGCCTACCATCCCACAAGGTGCTGAATTTTGATTTTCCAACAAGTGAATAGACGCGACGATTGGACTTAGACATTTTAGAGGAAGTTCGGGAAGATGGAGCTATCAGGAATGTGGCATACCAACACAAGACTGCTCATTTTTATACAAAAGGGTTAGATCGACCAACTTAAAATAAGGTGACTATGTCCTAAAGAAGGTCATCCAAAAAAGCAAAAAGCTTGAAGCCAATTGGTATGGCCCATATAGCATATCAGCAGTCATCCGACCGGGGACTTATCGAATTGAGACACTGGAAGGACAGAATTTAAAAACCCTTGGAACCCTGAGCACCATCGAAAATATTATCAGCAATTCAAGGAATTGACATATTGTACTTCTTTATGTTCAACACAACCATTTGTCAAGTTTAATAACAATCTTGATTTTTATTCCTTCCATTTTAGTCATTTTTTTGGAGTATGACGATATTTCCTCCAAATAAAAAAAAACTATCTCTTGGTCTTCAGCTCTTACCGATTAATAACACATACCATACTTAATCAAGTTGAACTTATTTGCCGATCAACAAAACATAATTAATCAGGTTGAATTCATCAAATTCAAGATGCACCAATAACTTAAGGCACAGTCATATCTCACCCAATCATTTACTTCATGTATGACTTCGTATGTATAAGTCACTAACAAGAAGCTTTTACTTCATGTATGACTTCATATTAACAAGTCATGAAAAAAGCATTACCCGACCAAGTTAAATATAGGAATACACTCCTAGCACACTTGGTCGGCACTAATCATTTACTTCATGCATGACTTTGTCTTTGACAAGTCAAGAACAAGAAGCCTGCAAAACTTCGTATACAACTCAAAGAGTTACAAATAAGTTTTACTCGACTAAGTTAAATGTAGGACGACATGTAAACATTCCTAACCATTGGAATACACAGATATATTCCTCATACACTTGGTCACCACTAATAATTAATGCTAAACTTGGATCAATAACATTATTTATAATTTCATCTGAGTGCATTTGTAGAATCTATGGTCATATAATTACAGTTTAATAATTCAATATTAAACAATTACTCAGCTGATTGATTGATTAAAAAATCATAAATTGATAATGCAAATGCATGAATTTTTATTCAAATACTAACTGTATTACACTCAATAGTAAATGATTAACAAAATATAGAAAAACTGTTCTACTAGACATTTTCCTTGAGCTTTGGAAATTGGCTGTACTCTTTCTATACCAACTGGAGGATCATACAAGATATAAGGGGAGTTGATAAGGTTGAAATCCCTCAGCATTCGTCTATACTGTTGCTCGACGCATCAATCAGATGAGGAGAGCGAACTATTTCAGGAACATCATGCAGACCATAGTCTCCCAAGTATTTGGTGATCAAGCACTGGGGAATAACATCAACAAGAATCTAAGATATATCCAATTTGAATGGAGTATTATCACAATCCAGCAGACTAGGCTCATTCCAGTACCACAGCTCGCTGTTACGATCATATTTGAACAAGGTTAGACAATTGGTCCATCTGCATTTATAACCTTCACGACGGCTCTGAGCAAGATGATCATTAATATGGCTGAGAGCTTCATTGTTGTCTTCCCTCCACACCTTTTCTAGGTTGTTTGTGAAATTGAAAGGTTAACCTTTAAACTTGATGTTGAAGTTTCTTCAAAACATCACTCTTCACCTTTAACTGAATAGATTGGTCGGCAATGGCTTTCTCCTTACCTTCTAGCTTTATAGAAAAAATTAATAATAGCCCGACTCTTTGCTTTTAATTGGTCGGCTTGGTCGGATAGAATTTTATTGGTCCTTGCCTCATCAACAGTTGGTTGGCTAGGCCTCTCCTGCCTGGAAGTTTTCTCGGGTTTGATTTTCTCAGAGCTTCAAGTCCTCTACTAGCCTAACATTATCAACGTCTAAGAAAGAAATACCTTCATCAACACCACTAACAGATGACTTTTCAAAATATACAATTCATTTCTGAGCTGATTATTTTCCTCCTTAAGAAGTTTGGCTATCTCTTTGACTTCATCCAGTTCTCGGCTCAAAAGGAACATTTTTTCTATACATAGAGGCATAGTTTTCAAGCTTCTTTTCAAATCCCCAACCTCCACTTAAGGCTTTGTACTTTTCTTTGTAGTCGGCATGGAGCGAAATCAAAGTAAGCCTGTGGTCTTTTTACAGATCTTCAATCATCTCATAGTAGGCAACATTATTGGCCACTGCCCTGTCCAGTAAATAATAAATGTGGGTGTATGAATCCTTAACTTGGTCAAAAGTATCTGGGCTAAGCAGGCCAACCAATTTTTCTTCGCACAACGGAACATGGACAACTTTCTAATTTTTTTTACTCCGCTTGATCACCAAACTGAAAATTGCAAAGGTAAGAACACATGCACAATTACTGGGCTAACAAAACACAGAGAGCATGATTTCATGAAGACAAATCCACCAAGAAAGGAGGCATAAATAAGAGAAATGCAACATATTTGGCTAAAAGTAAGTATTTTCATTAAAAATAAGAAGGTGTTACATAATGGTCCCATTACAAGGAAAATGAAGAAAACGAAAAATAAAGGAGTTAAACCTTCTCCTTATCCTAAACATTGCGTCCAGAGGGCTGGTCGACATAAGAGATGACTTTATTAATGGGATTTAAGGTTGACCCAGTAGGTTGAATGTAGGATTCCCCAGATCCTACCTCATTATCAAAATCTTCCTCCAAGTTTAGAGGAGAGCCTGGATCATGCCTCAAGAATAATCCAGAGTCTTCTGCAGTGCCGAACTCCTTGAAGGCCACCGACCAGCCATCCTTAAAGGACTTTTTCCTAACAAACTCAATATGAGCAAAAAAGCCTTGTCTTAACCTTTATTGAAGGAATCTTCTTTCATTTTCTTATTTTTGTCCTTGTCTGCAACCAACTCAGAGATCAGACCAACAACCTTATCTTTGAAAAACTTTAAGAGAGATTGATTGTCCACCAATTTATCTTCAGTTATCTTGGCCTTATTTTTAGTAGTCACCAGTTTCCCTTCAGTAATGGTGGCTCTCTCATTGGCCTTTTTCAACTCAATATCCCAAGTCTTCTGTTTGGACTCCAACAACTGCCTTAAAGCTTCAACAGATTGTCCCAAACCCTCAAGGGCTTCATCAATATCTTCTCTCGAAGAACGAATTTGATCGTCCTTCTCGAGCATTTGATTAAAATTCACCAAAAACTGCATAAAGGACAATATCATATTACAAGGAGTATTAGGAGAAAAATAAGACATTAAAGGTAAGTAATAGAGAAAAAAGAATTACCATAGACAAACTTTGGCAAGCATTTTTTACCACCTTTAATCTTGGCGGTGGGGCAAGAGTTGCTCTATCAGTAGAGCGGGTACCAGTCTTGATTCACTTCCTAGAAACACCATAATAAATGAAAACTGAGGATGACCCTGTAATAGACAAGTCCTCCTGAGACTTCTCGACCAACTCCTTGTCTGAAAATTTTCCCTCAGCCTGTTTCTTAGAGAGGATTTTTCTTAATTTCTTTAATTAAGGTGCAACAATATTAACTTCGTCAGAGGTGATGACTCGAGGAACCTTCTCTATTTCAAAAACCTTGGTTGTTTTTTCTAGGCTTCTTAGCATCACTAGCCTTGTTAGTCTTTTCGAAATCTCTTTTAGCAGTTAGAGATAAAGCTCTAGTCGTCAAATCGAGGATTTTTCTCTTTCCCATGCTAGAAATTGGATAAAAGAGGTAATATTTGAAATATCCAACGATTCAAAAGAGGAATAAGTCCCAAAATCCTTCTCATCACCAGTAAATTTCTCAACTGAAGAGGAATGAATTGGATCTTCTTCAATATTGATGGGGGCATAAGCAGCAGTAGTAGTGGGCCTAGCCAAAAAGGAGGTAATTGAACTCCTATACTACAACAAATACGAGGCAGCTTTTGGGTGTTCCTCGACAATCCTCTGATGAAGATTCAACAGGAATTTAAGTTCATGTATATTAATGTCCTCTTCTTTGGAACACTTCTTCTTTTTCTCAACTGTGAAAAATATGAAATAAGATAAGAAAATCTTAAGTGAGCATATCATCAAACAATTGGTTAACAAAAAATAGAGGAATACAGTAATTAAATTCAATAACCTATTCCACGTCCCACTTGGGGGCACCTGGGCCCATTATACTCCTCTCCTGTTTGAAGAGGAGCGTGTTGCTAATTTTTTTCAATAACTCCATGCTCAAAGTAATCCTTATAGGAGTCTAGAAAATTCACAACCAAGGCCCTATTGGTAAACCTAGTATCCATGTAGTAAGTATTATCACTGGTGACCCATTTGTAACAAAATATTAATTTAGGAATGCCTATGTGGGTTCCATGTATTTGATTGAGCCAATGTATCCCATTTACCACTCTTCAGGTATTGGGGGCTACCCTAGAAGGAACAACATTAAAATACTGATAAAACTCTAGGCAAAACCGATTGGGGGAAAAAGTGAACCACACTCCGCTATGAACAAAGAGGGAATCCAGTGGCCCTCTGGTAATGACAACACCTCAACAGGGGGTACAAGCATTTTTAACTCTATCCAATCAAGAATATTTCTTTCCCGCCTAAATTCATCTAGAGAATCCTCGTGAACTATGTAAGCCATGACTACAATATAGAAAGAAAGAAAATGAAATAAAAGGGGAGAAGAAAGATTAAAGAGAAAATTATGACTGAAGGGAAGGTAAAACACAAAGGAAAGCTCAAAAATAGAGAACTTGGAGAAGAAGGAGAGTACAAAAGCATTAAAATTTGTGTTATGAAATTAGGTAAAATCTCGTCTCTTATAGCTTATTTAAGAAATGATTACTTATTTCGACGATTGACGTTATAACGGCTTCGCATCTCTAAAAGCATCAAAAATACCAATATACCCTTTGCTAGTTCGCTAACTTTCAAATTATTCACAAAAATGCCACTACAAAATCAAAACATGGAAAATTTTCACAAGTCCTACACGTCGGCATGCGCCGACCAACATTGAAGAAAATATACTCCATCCTTTAGCAAAAGCATCAAAAATGAAGTATTGTGGGTTTCTGTTGATACAAAAAATTATCCACCTATGTGGACTAATCAGAAATGGACACTTGTCTTCTTACATGGCAAAAATCCTAACCAGCAGACGCTTAATAACTCCAAAGATAGTTGCTCCGTAGGTATACCGACCAACTTGAAGAATACAGACCATCAAAGTAAATAAAAGGTCACCACTTGGGATAACAACCAAGGGTCTTTTTGCACGTGGTATAGACAATCAACCATCACATTCATTATGTACGGGTGTAAATGCTTGAATATATAAAGGCATTCACACCCTTGATCTCTGGGTCAGTATAAATACATTATATCCCTTTTATCAAAGGCATGATAGAATGGATTATAGGATATTATCCTTAATAAAAGTACCTACCTTTATGTAATCACTGAAATAAATACAATAATAGTGGACGCATGCTTTCTTACATAGCTGAACCACTTTAAAAACTCCTTGTCTTTTATTTGGTTATTTTATTACACTCAAACTTGGGGTCTCGTGACTACGTGGTCAATTCCTACGAGTTACATTGATCCCGTGTGAGATGTTCATGCCTCTTACGGGGCCATTTGGGGGTTGATTTGGGTTTTTACCCTTTTAGCTAAAAGTTTTTCACTGTTAAACAGTTTCAATAGAAAAGTGATGTGAAATCCAAGGCCATGTATATTAATTTAACACTAACAGGCTAGCATATTCTTCATCTCTCAAACCGTCGAATAAAATATGTAAATTTTTCCATCATTCATTTTGAGATCATGCAAATAGAGTCTAAATGAAAGAATTAGTAAATTTAATTCAAATAAGTGTAGGTGAAATTGATATATCCAGCTTATCTAAGTACGTGTAACTAAGTGGTAACTAACATGTTGAATACCGAGTTCATTTTTTAATACATACCATTTATCATTTTTCAATAATGAAACTACATATCAGAATGAATACACATCAAGTAACTAACAAGTTAAATATAGAATTGAAAAAAACATAGTAAGTTCAAAGTTACGTACTTGAAAAACTTAAACGGTGTTGCTGCTGTCCTATCTATGTGATGTGAATCACTGGTTTGGGGCGAGTAGGGTAGGGGGATGTGGAGGAGGGAGTAGTTAGCGCAGAGCTAGTTTGGGGCGACCAAGGTAGGGGAGGGAAGGAGAAGGAGGGTAGAGGTGCCGCCATGCATGCCGATATGTATACCTGAGTACGAAATGCTAAATGTAAAAGCTAAATTTTAACTTTAAGCCCAACCCCAAATTATAAAATTAAACCAATCAAGTCTTCATTTATAATTGGCTTTGTAAGAGAACTCATAACTTGAATCAATCCAAAATTAATGGCTTAAAACAAAAGTTTAGAGAGATAAGAGGTACTCAAAGAAATCCAAAAAATTCTTCCACACGTTTCGCTCTAGATTTGGTAACACTTTGAATTTATTCTTTATGTGGGACTTCCACATCCAGAAAATCCCGTCTATTGAGCTGTGTGGTGTGGCGGTTGAGTTATTTTGCAACACGACACCTGATGGGTTTAAGGGAACAAATAATTGTATAATAAATTTTCACATAACTAAAAAAAAATAGAACAACAGAACATATAATCAGAGAAATAGAACAACTGACTAAAAATCAGAACAACATAACAGTAGCCCAAAGTTCACAATAGATGCCCAACGTTCACAACAACTATCCACTCAGCTCATGTTTAATCGGAACCATCTTGCCACCTTAAGATAAAAATTTAGAATTCAAACTACTCAATATTGACCTCATTTTGGAAATAAAACTGGAGAAAAATACTGCCTTCCTTTTTCCTTTGAAGAGATGGAAACCAATATAGTTAATAAAGGGCTCTTAAAAGGCAATCCAGTGTATTTGGCTATCAAGAGGGTAGTGTCACCAATGACAAGAATAGGTCAATGTATAAAATTTACAAGTCTTCAATATCCCTCCATGAAGAGAACCTATCATTTACGGCACATTTATGATAAACCACAAAGAAGATAAATCATTTATTCGATGTAAAATGATTTATTTTCAGACGGAGTAATTGGTCTAAATAAAAGACCACATAAATCATGAAGGTAGAAATCATAGAAATCACGAAGAGAACCTATTCAGTGCTTGGGTTAGTAGCCCTTGTGAAAACTTATGAAAATGTCATATAACTATTTATATAACAGTTATTTAATTATTTATATAACTGTTATATAAACAGCTATATAAACTATCATATAACTGTTATATAACGGTTAAATAAACAATTATGTAACTGCTATATAAATTTTATATAAATGTTATATAAACAGTCATATAAAGTTTATATGAGCCTAGCTCGAACAATCCCACAATCTCTAACTGTTATATTTGCAGATTTGTACCTTAGAGGGAAGTACTTCAAAGCAAGGTGGCATAGGTGGAAGAGGATCTTGTGGAGACTCCTCTTGTCCGTATCCTTCCTAACCATATATGTGTGCCTCACAAGAAATAAAATTAAAAATTAATACCTAAATTTTAAATTGGAAAATATAGATGTTAGTGTCCAACATAAATTAAACTAACCTTTCTTTAAGTGAGATCCATAATCGAGTCCCTAATGCTCATTTTACTGTAGCTATAATCATCATCCATGACAAAAATATTTGATGCAAAGAAACAAAGGGTATGATAATAATATTTTATCCCAACACCACAAAAGCAAATATAATATGCAAACAAACAAAAAACAAAGATAGCAGTTATATTGTCAAAAATGATAGTTACTTTTACATTTGGGACTACAAAAGTGGATGCAATACCTAGTTAGCACCAAGACAACTATTTTAATGATGTAAGAGCTCTATGTTCATCAAACACAATACCACAAAAGTTGACTCAATTACATCATTCATCGGTGTCACCAATGGGAGGACAAAGGTCGTCGAGCCAATACAGAATTCCATTTTTACCAACATCTTCCAAGTTCTCGCAATAAGCTTGTTTTCCACCCAAACTAGATACTTGGGAATTTTGGCGTCATCGAGTAAAACTCGCACTTCATTCTTTCTCAACGTCTAGAAGTGAATGGTAGAGATGATTCCTAGTTGCGTTTTCCTAACATAACCAACAAGTTCACGTGTGTGGGATAATATTTTTCATTCAATTATAGAGGTGAAATTTGGAAACTCGAATGCAGGGGAGGAAAGAGAACATGAAGGAGTTTCAGTGCCTAAAGTAGGTAACTCCTGAATGTTGTGTCCAACACATGTAAATTTCTCGATTTTGAAATCAGTAATGAATTTTGATAGTGAGGACTTCATCTTATCTATTTCACTCGTAAGGTGATCAACATGATCCTTCCAATTTTCGGTGTCCTCTTTCACCTCTTTAATCATTTCTCTAGCAAATGCCGACCCTAATATAACCATTCTCAAAATTGTGGACCCAACACAATGAACACATTCTCGGGTATCTTTTTTGAAAACCTAAAATAAGGCCCGACATCCAAGGTCTCCTCCTGCCACTCGCTTTGTATACATGGAGAATCAATTGAATTTGATCCTATACAAAAATATATTAACATTATGTTTGATGATACGATACTTTTTTAGGACAAAATGAACATTAAAAAATTTAAATTATTGTAAATATTTTATCATGAGGGGCATAACCACCTCCTTTGAATATATGAGTCGCCAACCACAATTCATCACGAGTGGGTACACACCCATGCTTCTTTTTCCAATTCTCTGAAGCTCGGGCATAACCATGACGACCTATGTTATGAATTGTATTTCTCACAAAATTTTGTTTAGTCTCTTTGTTCTTTCTTCGCAAAGTCTTTTGAACCTATAAAGCTTCATTATTGCAAAACACCTCCCAGTCTTCAGATTTGACATTTTAAGGAACTTTATCCTTCCACTTTCCATCATCACCATCCTTCAAATTAACCCTTATCTTTGACTTGAAATTTTTCCAAGCATCGTTCGCTTTTTTCATAAAAATAGTCTTCTGAATTTCGTGCACATTTGGGAACTCCTTCTATAATATATGAAGAAATAAAACTAAAACATCACATAATTGAATTTACTAATTATTACATTCTTTGGAAAAGAAAAAATATTATACCCTTAATGATGACCAAAGTGAGTTCTTATATCGCACATCCACTTGTTTCCAACTTGTATAAGAAATTGGAATATGTGTCCTTGCTAAGTCTCCCAACCTGGTCGATAGTGTATATGAATCTTCACTAATCGGAAGGTCGTGCTTATTAAATTTCAAACTCCTAGCGAAAGAGTCATCACATGCTCTCTAAGCACTTGACAAAACCTTAAAACGGGAGGTTGATTAGGTGTCACCTCGCATAGTGACGGTTGCGAAGTAGCACCCATATGAGACCTTTATTTGGAAAAAAGTGACTATTGGATACCAAAATTATCAGAATAAACATTAGTAAGAATATTACATGTTCAAATGTGTATATAAAGAAGATTACATGTTCAAATAGACACCAGTATATTACATGTTCAAACAACAATAAACATAAAATTACAAGTTCAAACAACCATTCTTTTATTAAATGTTCAAGCAATAGTAAACTATTAAATGTTTACAACAACAACAAACGGAATAAATAGAATATTACCCGTTCAAAATAACAGAAAATAGAACATTGCATAATCAAAAATATGTTCAAAACTAAATCATTGCACTAGAACACATCATCAGTGTCCAAAAGCTCCAGCAATTTATCATTTTCCTCAATAATGGAGTCATACATCGTACAGTGAATATCAATCACATCTATTTCTTTTGTCAGTCTCTTGGGAGAGTGTAAAACAACTGACCACCCCTTCAGCTTTGCATCTTGACAATACAATACTTGACTTTCTTGAGATGCAAGGATGAACGGATCATCGTGAATGGTATTTTTACTCATGAGCTTACTAAGATTCACCATTACCAATTTTGAGGTGGGTTCAACTTTGCAAGCATTCTAATCATCAACATTCACTCAATCATAAAAAATGACTGTATGTGTGAACATAATGTAATTGAGGTCGAGTATTTGTGTAATAACTCCACAAAAGCTTGTCATAATTCCCTTCTTATTAAATGCCTTAATGGATACACCACTAATCTAAAAGTTATGATTATCTTCATGTCTAGAAGTACAAACGGTGTACCCATTGCATTGAAATTTCTCATAATTGGTAACCCTATGGAGCGGACCATTGGCATATGGCAAAATTCCCATATCATTAAATCTTGAGGCCAGTAAGGCAATTATAATTTTTAGAGTTTCATTAAAAATAATTACGGTTGAGAAAAATGTACACGTATAAATAAAGACTTACCTAGCTCCTTAGCCAAGGGATGAAATCATCAATTTTATGCCTCGATTGAAACTCAATTACCATAAATTTTCTACAAGAAATTAGTTTTAAAATTAAAAAAATCACATTACAATCCATTAATATGAATTAACATTAGTGTGTGCCTTCTCCATTCATCAACACCGCCATATTGAGATAAAACCCATATTCGTATTTACTCATATTGTACATTATTTAAGATCAATTCTTAAGTTTTACCTAATACTCATTGGCAATCCGAGTCATCAAACCCATCATCAAGAAAATTCTCAATATTCCTCTTATGTGTTCCTTTACCTCTTTTTTATATGTACTCCATGGCATACAAAGAAGATTCCTGTAAAAAATATGCATTAGCAATGCTCCCTTCAATGTACCTCTTGTTTCGTTACCACTTTTTATATCTTCCCATTTCTCTCTCAAACAACCACATCACTCGATATCTTGGAGGACCAGTTGTCAAAGCTTCATCGGCTAAATGGAGCATTAAGTGGATCGTCACCACAAAAAAGGTAGGTGGAAAATAAATTTTAAGGACACATAGTGCCTTTACCAATGCGTTTTTATACTTCAAAAGATGTTCCCTAAATATCACTTCAGCACACAACACGTTAAAGAATATGCTTATCCATTGAATAGATTTAAACAAAGGCTTATGATCTGAAAATAAATGCATAATCAATGTAGGAAGTAGCCGTTGCATAATGACGTGATAATCGTGGGACTTGAGATTAATAAAACCAGGTGGATTGAGGTTAACATTGTCGCGGAAATTTTATGAAAATCCAATTGGTAGCTTTAATGTTTTTAGTGTATGATAAAATTCTTCTTTCTCTTCCTTTCCTAATGCAAAAGGTGCCTTTGGCATTCGCCTTTTATTACTTCCTCCAACATGTTTCATCCGTAATTTCCTTTTAAGCGTCAGAGGATCTTTGAACTCTTCACGATCTTTGACTATTTATTTATTTGACGATCCTTTCACCGAGAGTATTATACTTAAAAGAGTCTCCGTGACATTCTTTTCAACATGCATAACATCCAAATTATGTCTAATATCATGATCCTTCCAGTACTCTAAGTCAAAGAAAATTGACCTCCTTAAAAAAACCTCGGTACTTGTTTGATCCTCATCGGCCCCCTCACTTGGATAATCACCGCCTTCCATTATGACATCCTCTTGCTCCTTCCCCTTCCCCTTCCTCTTTCTCTTCCCTTTTTTGTCTTTCTCTCGCTCTCTCTCTCTTTGAACACCTTTGCGAGCGATAAATGACACTCTTGTTAACTATCATGGAGCCACAACATCCTCTATTTTACCAATAAATGTGTGCTTTAATGTGTCAAATCTGTAATGATGGTTTTGAGGAAGGATCATATGAGATTGTTGGTAATAACATTTCGTTGACTTAGGAAGATATTAAGAATGTGTATTTGTTGAATAAACAGGACACCCATTGTAACCTTGAGTTGAATAACCTACTAACATCCCATAAGCTGGAAAATCATGAATATACCATATCAAAATGGCTTTTAACTAAAATTGCTCATTTTTGTACACATCCCAAGCCTCAACCCCAAACCGTAATATTTTTAACTCATTGACCAATGGTAGGAGGAAGACATCAATATTACTTGCTGGTGACTTTAGCCCGAGAATTAATAGAGACAGCATTGAAAACTCACTTTTCATACACATTGATGACGGAGGGTTAAGAGATTGAATTATCACAGGCCAATAACTATATGTATGACCAAACATGTTATTCGAGATGAAACCATCAGTTGCTATTGCAAGTCGAATATTGCGCGGATCTTTTGCAAAATCTCTCTACATAATGTTTGAATTTAACGATTCTGCTGAATCTCGGAGATGACGCAAGAATTCCATACAAGAGTTTGCACGAGCGTGCCAAGTCATTTCTGTGCTATCCATTTTATGGTATATAACCGTTTTAGTCTAGGGATAAAAGGTAAATGTTGCATTACCTTATTAGAAACCCCAGAGTAATTTTTGTTTCCATTAGTATTTTGAATTTCTAACCCGTCCTCGTCTAGACAAGTAAACTTGTAGCGCAAAGAATCACATTTTATAAGTCTATTAAATTTTTCATGCTCTTTCCAAAATAACATACAATTGTTAATGCGTATGTTATACTTAACATAATTTATACAAAGATCTCTAATGGTGTTTTTCATTTCGGTATAACTAGTTGTCAAGTTGTTCCCTTTAGGAAGTAGTTCATTTACCATTCTAAGGATTCCACATGTAGCACCATTTGACAAATTGAATTGCGTTTTCAAATCATTCAACTTTATAAGAGCATACATTATGGTATGATGAGAAGAACCAGTAGCTAGGTGCAATGGCTCCTCTGCGAGTTGATATAAATGATCATACTTCTTGCCTTTGTATTTATGTGTGTACGAATCATTGGGAAGCTCAAAAGTTTTGGGGGGGGGGATTCATCACTGCCTACACAATTAGGTACACTAGGTTTCGCTTCACCCGTAAACATCTCACAAACATTAAAATTGGAATATTGTGCACATCAGCGTGTTCTGTCGGTGTCGCAGAATGAGGTAGTGGTTGGACTTGATCAACAACTAATGTCTCTCCTAGAAAATGCCATAAAGTAGAGTTCATGTCCATACCATATGTCATTAAATGAACAAATATATCATTTATAACAACATGTCCTTTCCCATTTTGACAACGTCTATAGGGACATGAATGTTTAGCATTCAAACTATTATTTTTCACATAATGTAGAAATTGTAACACCCCATCTCTATACGTATCGGTCTTGATATTTTTCTCGTTTATCCACTCTTTGTTGATTCCTAACGACATCCTGATAAGTTTAAAGAACACACATTATAATATAAACACTTACTGTAGACATATTTATGTTTTTATTCAAGTTTAAATATGTATATATTTTAGCTTCTATATTTCCTCCATCTTCTTTACAGGGTAAGGGTCTTATCCCATTCGAAAATGCATATTTTATATTGTTTATAATGTCTCATGCCATGTCTTAATCTGGAAAATTTCGCCAGCATCTCCCTACAGTTCTTCAAGTACACAACTTAAATTGGGAGTGCTCATGTGTTACTCAAGTTTTTCAACCAAGAAAACACAAAACACTACATCAATATAGTATGCGCCCAAATAACATAAAGAGATACCACCAATTTTTTTAAAATAGAATATGAATAAACATGATGTACAATACAGACTCTTGCATTTCCAAACTGTCCAAAAATGGGACAATTCAAGAGTTCTCACCACAATCGTAGTGAGACCTCTTGAATGGGTCTAGGGTTTTTCTACACGTATAACATTATTATCGAATGTTTAGCACTAATGTACTTACTATTTAAATAGTTTTTTTTTTTTTTTGCTTTTTCTTAAATTTTCAACACAAAATCTCATTTATCCATTCAATTAGTGGGGTTGTCTACTTACTATTTCAATTTGTTTTTACATTATTATTGAATGTTTAGCACTTAAATTTTCTTAAAACTCCGTAACCTATACGAATTAGAACAAATATGCATTTTAAATAGAAGTGTGAGAACATAAAACATAGATTACCACCAAAAGATCCCAAGCTCCGTCCAAAAACCAATGATTTATTTTTTTCCATTATCAACATTCAATTTGTACCAAAAACTCACACACTAAAAAAACACAATAAATATATATAAAACCCTAAAAATGCAAAACAGAATTTAGAGGAGAGACGTTGACTAGAGAGAGAGGTTTACTAGAGAGAGAGAGAGCTAAACTGAGAGAGGGAATGGGATGGGAAAGAGAGAGGGCCGAGAGTGGGAATGGGATGAGAGGGTGAACGAGAATGATAAAAAGTTTCCATAATGATTTTTTAAGGGTATTTTATATTTTAGTAAGTGTACTCAATTTTGGCACACTTTAAAACAGTGCGAAATTTTGGCACTATTTTAAAGTGTGCCAGATTGTCATTAAAGCGTGCCAGAATTTGGCACAATTTTAAACTATGCTATATTATTAATATCAGGGTGTGCGAAATTACTATTTTTGGTGTAATATTTTTACATTTGCTCGTATGTAATTTCTATTTCTTTTCTTGTTTTTCTAAATGATGTATTCACCTATGTACTTCATGATTAATCAATAAAAGAACATATTTTTTGCTCAGTTGTTGTTGTCTCTGAATGACTTTGATTTCTTGTTGATTTGTTCTTTTCTTTATTGTCTATTTCTTAGGATTTTCACCATAAACTCAGATGCTTGTAACTTTCCAGTTTGATTCTAGGAAAAAGGCCACTGTTTCTGCTGAATCCGACTTACTTAGACGGTTTAAAAATCTCTTTGAAGCTGGTTATGTTCCTTTATCCAAAGGAGATTTATCAGGGTCGCTCAACGCAGATGTATCTGATAAAGTGAAAGAATATTACATCCATTTTCACTGTCTCTTAGATAGAGCTGAGCAAATAATGTTAATTATTATGAGATGATTGATAGGATGCAGGAGGATCCCCAAACTTCCAAAACATTGCTCCATTCTGACTATGAAGCCAAATATAAGGGATTAAGTGAAAGCTGTGGCTTTGACAAGAAATTAAAAGTTATTAATTATGCTTTGCACAAGAAAGAATTGACCTTAAATAAAGATTGGCAAATGCCCGGTCAATTGCTGCTATGTTGGAGAAATAAAATAAGGCCCTAATTAATGAACTTGATAGTCTGAAGAGATCAACCACAACTGGTCTTGATGAGTGTGTTTCATTTCTAGAGGCTGAAAATGCCAGGTTGTTGGATGAGCTGGATGCTTTGCAGAAGAAAAAAGACAAATTTGCTTAATCCTCCAAGCAAAGTATACTTGTTCGGCCAACAATTGAGGAGGAGAGAACGAAGAACACTCTTGCCGACCAAGATACCCTGAGAAAATCCAAAGATATAATCCTCAAGAAATTCCAAGATCAAGTTGATAGGATGACATTTTACTTTCATAAACAACCAAGGGAAGTTTGGACGGATGACTATAATGAGGCCTTAACTCACTTAGATGATCATATAGCCCAAAGAAATGGTGAAGGCTACAAATGGGGGTGTACTAACTTGTTGACCTTACTTAAGTATGATAAAAATAGTGATTTGTGGCACTGGAATAACATAAGTTTCTTGGATTGTACCAAGCCTCCCTTCAAACTAGACACAAGCTGGATTCCACCTAATTCCAATTATCAATGCTTGATAAGTAAATATCTGGGTGATTATGGACTTCATTATGAATGTGAGTTGGTTCATCCTCCTCACTTTCTTTATAGCTCAAGAAAAAGAAACAAGAAACACAATAAATTCACCATATACCCTTGATGATCCTTCTACTAGGATGGATAAGGCACAAGGAAAACATCCAGTAGAATAAATTTATACTTCTTTTTCTATTGTCATGCTTTTTCTTATTCTAATGCATTTCTGGTAAATGAAAGAAAGTTATTTTATGGAGTTTCCTTTATTTAATCTCGTGGTTAATATTAATCTTTTTGCCGACTAGGTACCCTGGATACTAATTAGTTAATCTACTTATAGAATAAATAATCTGCTTCAATATTTAATATTTTATTCATGTTTAAATCATTTATACAGCCTTAGATTCGACTAATGCACTTAGATAAAATTATAAATAGCTTTGTTATACTAAGTTGTAGCATTAGTTATCAGTGGAGACCAAGTGTATTAGGAATTTATAATTATTCTTGTATTTTAACTTGGTCGGGTAAAATCTCTAGTGAAGAAATTTTACTAACTTCTTGTTCTTGACTTGCCGAGGAAAAATCATACATGAAGTTTAAATTTTCAGAAGTTGGAAAAGTTTGAACCATACACTTTAGTGAAGTTGGAAAAGTTTGGATAACTTTGAACCATGCACTTTTCTGAAGTTGGAAAATTTTGAACCATGCACTTTTCTGAACTTGAAAAAGTAGTTGAAAAAGTTTGAACCATGCCGTTTTCTGAAGTTTGAAAATTTTTGATCAAAATTGCTCATTAATTTATAATTAAGGTGTTAGCCACCATATCGTGAAAACAAAACACAAAAAGAAAGTACAATGGAGAAAAACCTGAAATTTCATTAACTTGAATAATCAGTTACATTAAAAGCATAAATTTAGAAAACTGAATTACTGATAATACTTGCACAGATGGTCTGTGTTCCAAGGGTTGTTGAATTCTTCTCCTTCTAGAGTTTTCAGGCGATAAGTTCCTAGTCAGATGACCGTCGAGATAAGGTATAGACCATGCCAATTAGTCTCCAACTTGTTGCTCTTCCGGGTTACTTTCTTAAGCACCAGATCTCCCTACTTCAGGTTGGTTAGCTTGACCTTTTGATTATAAAACCTTGCATTCCTTTGTTGATAAGCAACCATACGAATAGTGACATCTTATCGGACTTCTTCTATCATGTACAGATGTAGTCGCCTCATGAGGTCACTCTTAGGTGAGTCAAATTTCAATACCTTGTGAGTCGGCAGGCCTATTTTGACTGGTACCACTGCCTCAGTGCCAAAAGCTAGCATGTATGAGGTTTTTTCTATTGCTGTTCTGGGAGTAGACTTATATTCCCAAAGGAAACTATGTAGTTCATTAATCCAATTGACTTTAGTATCATTCAACCTTTTCTTCAACCCATCTAACAAGTTTTTATTGGTGATTTTTGTCAGGCCATTGCACTATGGGTGCCCAGATGCTGAATGAAGTTTTGAGATTCCAGATGATGCAGTACTCTTCAAATTCATCATATTTAAATTGAGTGCCTTGGTCGGTGATAAAAGCATAAGGCATGACATACTTGCAAATGATCTGCTTCCATATGAACTGGAAAACCCTCTGATATAGTATACCAATCAAGGGCTTAGCCTCCACCCATATGGTGAAGTAATCAACTACTATAACCAGATATTTGAACCTTCCCTTGGCAGTTAGTAGTGGTCCGACCAATTTGATTGCCCAAATAGAAAAAGGCCTTAGATAAGTGATGGTTATTAGAGTTTCTCCTAGTCTTCAATGGACGGTGGTGAAGTTTTGGCACTTATCATATTTATTGGCGAATGAAACACAATCTTCTTTCATCGTCGACTAATAGTTTAACTTTCTATTCATTGTCTTAAAGGTCTCACGAATGTGTGAGCTCCACATGAGATGTCAAGCACCTCTTTGATCAGATCATCCACTTTATTTGGATGAACACAATGAAGTACAAAAATAATGTATCGTCTCCTATACAGGACACCTTTTTCTAGCACATAATTAGTTGCTTTATACCTCATCTTCTTGGCCTCTTTCTGGTTAAATGACATGGTTCCTCTTTCAATGTACTGTCTAATTAGATCCATCCACAAAGGACCTAATTCCAGAGAGATGACACTAACTTCTATTCCATTAATGAGACTATGGGTAATAATTTCCACTGGCATTATACGCCAGAGTTCTGTTTGAGTTGCTGAAGCAAGCCGAGTAGGAGCATCTACTCGGGCAATCTCAATCCTAGGAATTCTCACTACCCTGACTAAAGAGAATAAATAAATAACCTCCACATCTTTTTTATGATATCTCATCATCGTTTCCCCTTTGACGCCATAAATTTTCTGCATTTGATTGACAATTAACTGGGAATCACTATGCACCAACACCTGGTCGGCACCCAATGATGAAGCCAGTTTCAATCCTGTGATCAACGCTTTATATTCAACCTCATTGTTGGAAGCCTTGAATTAGAATCTCAAAGAATATTCCATATCTATATTTTCCAAGATGATGAGGCTGGATCCACTTTCAGCAGTATATGAGGATTTATCTACATACAACTGCCAAATTGGAGTGTCTTTATAGAAATCTTCCTCTGCCAGCACTCCATATTTGAACATATTCTTGCTCTGTTGAATTATTTCTTAAACAACTGACGATTATGGTTGATCAGACACAATCTCTATTTACTTTTGAGCTAAGCACTCTTTTAACGAAGTCTTCTCGACAAGCAAACATGGATTATGTTTCTCCTCTGCATATGAGAATTTGGCTATAAAGTCTGCCACTGCTTGGACTTTTATTGCAAATCTGGGTTCATAAATAATTTCATACTCTCCCAATTCAACTTCCCAAGACATTAACCTTCCATACTTCTCAGGTTTAAACAATGCCTATAGCAAAGGTAAATTCATGTGGACATCAATGGTATGAGATTGAAAATATGTCCTTATCCTCCTGGAGGCTGAAATGAGAGATAACGCTAACTTATCCAGTCATGGATACCTGATATTTTCTCCTCAAAATGTTTTGCTAGTATAATATAATAGACTTTGAACTCTTTTATTTAGTCTAATAAACACTGAACTGACTGCTAAATCTGAAACAGCCAAGAATAGATATAATTTTTCTTCCAAAACTGGTCGAGAAAGGAGTGGAGCGAACCCAAGTAGTTCTTTAACTCCAGGAAGGTTTTTTCGCATTCGTTATTCACCTCAACGGTATATCTAAGCGCCTTAAATAATGGAAGACATTTATCAGTTGCTCGGGAGATAAAACGATTCAATGCCACTACTATTCCTGTCATCTTTTGAATAACTTTCTTGTTAGTTGGGGACTGCATTTCCACCAAGGCTTTAATTTTAGCAGGGTTTGCTTCTATTTGCCTTTGATTGACGATGTACTCGAGGAAAATTCCTTCCTTCACTATAAAAATACATTTAGTTGAGTTGAGCTTCATCTGATGTTTTTCCAGTTGATCAATGGTTTGATCCAAGTCTGCAATGTGGCTGTCGATAAATTTTCTCTTGGTGAACTTATCGTCTATGTACACTTCCATGTTTTTGACAATCTAGTCTTCAAAAATATTATTCACTATCCTATGATAGGTCGATTCAACGTTCTTCAACCCAAAGGTCATCACATTGTAACAATATGTTCCTCGACTGGTAATAAAGGAAGTGTTTTCCTTGTCTTCAGTTTTCATATTAATCTGATTATAACCAGAATAAGCATCCATGAAACTGAGCAATTCCTGACCTACCATTGCATCGACCAATTGATTAATCCTTGGTAAAGAAAAATTATATTTTGGACATGCCTTATTGAGGTCTGTGAAGACTAATCACATGCGATATTTATTCTTCTTCTTCTCGACCACTACTACATTAGCCAACTAGATGGGGTACTTGACATCTTCAATAAACCGTGCTGGCAATAATTTCTTCACTTCCTCTTGGATTTCCATATTCTTCTCGGGGATGAAAACTCTTTTCTTTTGCTTGATCGACTTAGAATCTGGGTAGATATTAAGCTCATGGCAGATGAAGTTTGGATCAATAATTATCATATCTTAACCGAACACATTTTTCCTTTCTCTAACAAATGTAATTAATTCCTTTTTGCTAAAGGGAGAGAATCTTGAACCAATATAGGTAGTTTTTTCTAGCTTCTCATTGTTCAGTACAATATCTTATGTTTCTTCTATAACTTGCCCCTTCACTAGATCCTCCTCTTCGTTAGGATCTAGAGTGTCAATGTAAAAAGTTGTGCCCTTCATTTATATATCCTGTTAGTCGACTAAAGTATAATAGCATTCATTGATTTATTTTTGATTGCCATTTACTATGTCGACTCCATAATTTATTTAAAATTTCATGCATTGATACACTATGGATAGTACAATCTCTAATTTCTTTATTCCCACTCCTCCCAGGATGATATTATAGGCTAATGGGATATTTTCATATAACACAAAGAAATGGATTCTTTCTCTTCAGCTCGTTGGCCATGTGCTAAATAAAACTATTAGCTTTATCATCCCCAAGGGGTATATTTTCTCACTTGCAAATCCTATGCGAGGTCTATGGTATGGTACCACTTTACTGTCACGTAGCCCATGGTTACTAAAATATTTATAAAACATTACATAGGCGGAACTCCCATTATCAACTAGTATCCTTGTAACTTTGTCGTGATGAACTCTGCATGTTATAACTAAGGATCATTGTGAGGATAAAGCACCCCACTCAAATCGTTTTTGGAGAATCCCATTACTAACCTGTCTTTATTGACTTTTTTGGCCAACTATCACTGGATTGGCCATAATAATGTGTTTAACAATTGGGTAGACCTTGGCTTCATTTAAGTAAGCTTTTCTTTCTGCAATCGCATCTCATCCTCCAGCATCTCCTCTTGAGATGAAGTGGTATCCAAAGGATATCATACCGACCTCCACTTCGGTTTCATCAGGCTTCTTAGGAAAGTTTGGATCTTCTTCAAAATCATTCTTTCTTTCTCTTTTATTATCTTCCTTTGCTCGGGCTGAATATTCAGACCTCCTCCGATCATTTTGGTTTCCATTTCGATCAATAAATTTGTTCAATTTTCCATGCCAAATAAGATTTTCAATCTCTGTCTTCAGTGTAATGCAACTGTCGGTGTTGTGCCCATAGTCCCTATGAAATTCATAATACTTGGACTTATCCCTCTTATTGGGGGTGTTTTAAACTTTTCAGGCTAATTCATTTCTCGGTTCCCTTTGATTTCCTTCAGGATGTGGTGAACACCTTTGTTGAATGGGGTTTATTTATCATACTTCTTGAACCGATCAAGCTTTTTGTTTTCTTGATCCTTCTTAGACAGATTAAAATTATTTCTCTAACTTTCACCCTTGGTCTCAGGAGCATCCTTAGCTGTTATAGCCTTCTCGACATTCATTATCTATCCAGACTTAGCCATTAATTATGTTATGATTTTGGGTGAATTCTTCCCTAAATCATAATAATGACCTTTAGCGATCAACCCACTTATAAGTGCTTCAATCATTGTATTCTCCTCATGGTCCGCCACCTCTATTTTTTCATTGTTAAAACGTGTTATATATTCTCTAGTACTTTCTCATGGCTTTTGTTACACGGTTAAGAGATGAGTGACCCTCTTGATCGGTTTAGCCCCAAAGTAAAAGTTATCTATGAATAATTCATGTAATTGATGAATACTAGATATTTTACCTATTAGGAGATTATTATACCAGACGTGTGATGGTCCTATGATAGAACTGGAGAAAGATCTGCACCTCATTTCATTGGGCACTGAGTAGATATTGGCAGCAACTTAACATTGCTCAATGTGAAAAACTGAATTAGTTTTCCCATCATATTTAGGAGTGACCATTGGTGGCTTAAACTTGGAAGGTGTGGGGTATTCCACAATAGCCTGGATAAAAGGTGAGCCTTTAATAAAACTCCTTTGCAATGGATTTTTAGTTTTGGCCATTTCACCTAGTCGATCTCCTAACCATTGTATGTATCCTTTCCAGGAATGTTCTTCTGGCTTGGATTTTGCCGAAGTAATTTTTTTGGCTTTGCCATGCATATGTTCTGAAATTTCTTCCTGAGAGGTCTACTCGGTACGCACAGAGCCCCTCATACTGACCTTAGATCTTGTGGATATTTCTATGCATTCACGATGATGCTCTTGCTCCCAGTGATGTCCTCTAGTTACTCAGGCACCTAGACGATCAAAATAAGACTCACTACTTAGGCTTTCTAATACACTTGGTCTTTCTTTGGAAAAATATCCACCATCATAGTAATCCATTTATCGGAATGAAGAGGTTGCTCCAAGACGATACGATTGATCATGAGAAGAGAGAGAATGATAACTCCTTTCATTTTTGGTTGGTGAAGGTGGCATATCTCTTCTAGAATTGGAGAACTTGTCTTGTATTGTGTGAGCCAACTGTTTAACGGATTCTTTCATAGCGTCCTGTTCTTTAGCCTAATTAAACAAGATCCTTTGGATGTCTATCTCACTAGGGGAGCGGATTTTTCTTGATTATTTCTGAAGAGGCCCGGATTTGAATAATCGCAAATTAAAATATAATTTCCTTTTAAATAAATGCGGAAGTGTTGAGATGGTTTTAACTTTGAAAAATAATAACAAGTTTTAATTTCTCAAAACAAATTAAAACATAATTCAAGTCCTAGAAATTGCCTAAGTCATAATTACCAAATTATATCCAAAGTTAGGCGAAACCAATTTTAGTACATGACTTGAATAAACCAAATTTACCCAATATATAATTTAAGTCCCAAATTAAATATAGTGTGATAATAAAACCAAATTTTATCTTGAATTAATTCTAAGCATGCGTTCTAAATTATGATGCAAGATAAAATAAACAATGTCACACTACGCCGAGATGTACGAGGAAAAACCCAAGACGGGAAACAACCTCGGACGGCCCTAGCCACAAGTCCACTAGATACGGAATTACAATTACAAGACAAGAGACTTACAACACTCGACTCGAACCCTCTCAAGCCCCGATGCACCTCCTTGTAGAAACCTCTTCCTAGCGGACAACCTCGGAACACCACCGCGGTCTCGGAATCCACCGATGGGACTTTATATGGTCACCGTCACCCAAGCATGGAGCCTTTCTCCGTGTGGGTAGAATCTCAACAAAAGTCTTCTTTGTGATGGGGTGTAGAAGCAAACCCGAAACGTCTCTTGAATTCGGTAGAGAAAACCGGTGCCAAAAACTCCAAGCAATTGATATAAATATAGAAACTTGGATAAACACAATTGGTTGTAAACTAAGTGTTTAAAGATTTTTCTTTAAGTTGAAGAACACTCAAACATGAACATTTTCCTTTTGTAAATAATCTCTCAAACTCTCTCTAGGAGATGTATTAGGATGGAAAAGTTATCTTGGAAAATGTGTTTCCCGCACATAATAATGTATGAAAAAAGTTGGTTGAAAACCAAGTGGAGGAGTGGGGAAAAACTGCAAAAAACTGCCAAATAACTGTTCCCGCTAGAATCTCGTTCGAACGAACTTGATTCTCGTTCGAACGAGGCTTCTAACGAGTGACCAGCCTGGGCTCGTTAGAAGTTCGTTAGATACCTTGTTAGAACGAACATTCGTTCGAACGACATATCGAACGACATATCGAACGACTGACCAGTTAGGGTCGTTGGCAAAACTCGTTCGAACAAAACTGGTTCGAACGACAAAACTCGTTCGAACAAAATCTGGTTCGAACGAAAAAACTCGTTCGAACGACATTTCTAACGAACGACCAGAAAGATTGAAAAATTCGATTTTGGCCCAGAAAACTTTTATAAACTTTTATATACTTATTTTAAAGTTCTAATTGATTCTTTCTGAAAATAAACTGCAGTTTTTATTACACCTAACACCTAATACAATTTGTTCCAAGCTCTTATATAAATATAATTACATGCATACCTTGGGAGCATGGAACCTTAGTTGATGACGTAGAAACGAGGCACACAAACCGGCATTTTGATGAAGCTTTAAATTCTTTGCCGCTACGTCTTCAATACATAATTCATAGGCTTGAGAATATTACAAATAAATACTATCCTATGAATAAATGTTTTTGTCCGGAATTGAGCCAAAACTATATATGGACTCAATTGGAAATTTGTGTCCTTACAAATCTCCCCCTTTGGCTATTCCAGGACAAAAACCAAACAAAAATCCTAAAGGGCCGTCAAGATCTACTAGACTCAAAACATAACCCGCCCAATCTTGACTCAACCCAAGGATCAAACGCTTTGCCATAGAAAGATGCCGCTTTAGAATAATTCCTGCACACTTAAGCAAACTCATCAAATGCATAGGGAATATCAAAATATTAAATGCAATTAATTAACTACTCCCCCTAAATTAATTCTCCCTTCTTTAAACACATGACCTACTTAGAAAGACGTCTCCCCCTAAGATAAATCTCCCACTAACGAAGATACGATAATAATAGGATTAGATACCATTTCTCCCCCTATCATCATTCTCCCCCTTTTTGTTCGGGAATAGGCAAAGGATAAAGAACTAAGAAACAGCATGTGAAAGCTTAAAGTGATAAGACATGAAAGCATATGGGCAATTAAAGCAAGGCAAAGACAAACAGATATCATATATATATATACTTTAAATAGACCAATAAGTACATGCATATATAAATAGATATAAACACACACATGACACAAAATACAATAAGTTTGCACACTCGTATGGCAAAAAAGTGTCATATGGAAACGGAAGTGAAGGGGTGTGAACTAGTAACAATTAAATTTAGACCCAAACACTTAAGAAACGTTCACGGAGTTCTCATTTGATTGCAAACTTTATCACATTTAAATATAACCTCATGTGACAATATAAAGATTGAACTCAATGAACAAACATACACAATGCATACAAGCCTAGCATGATGATGATTCTACAAACCAAATAGAGTCATGACATTAAAGACAACTAGGATAAACGGACATTGTGCAAACCGTTGATATACCATCCAATTCTCCCTCAATGAGCATATATATTCTTTTGTATTTGAATGAATATATCATACAAACATAGGCCTTGGCAATTGCTTTCTGTTTAATGCCAAATATTCTGTTTTTAGGCCTTTGGATCACGTATTTCTTTTAGATCCAATCAATGGTGGCTTACTATCGCAAAGGATTTAATTCATCCTTTCGGAGCCCTTCCCCGTGCATATATTAATTTATCATGTTTTCATTTTTTTTACACAAATCTCACATGCAACGGATTTTGACATGCACTAGTCCTCCTAGGTCATAGATATGTAGATGACTAGATTGATAGGAGAACACCTCAAAAAGCTCAAATATAACATGTGACATTAAGATTTCAAAAGAGCTCGTGCATGTGTGAATAGAGGCATATAGAAATAGAATCCATTTAAATAATACAAAATCCAACTACTCCATATAAAACATGGTAAAGAACATTTTAAGGATTGAAAATCTAAACCAAAAGTTCTAGCCACATGGAAGCGTAAACGATAGGATTCAAACACAAATATATGCCACATAAAGTGTGTCAAACAAAAATACACACAAAACAAAATCTTTTTGAGTTTTTAACATTTTTAATCAAAAATAAATATTTACTCAAAAGGACAAACAAAAATCATTTGTATTTTTCATTAAGCTTAAATGAAATAAATAAAACACAAATGATAAACAAAAATCTTTTATATTATGCAGTCGATTCAAACACAAAATATAATACAAAAAGATAAACAAGTCATAAATTTCTAGCATGTGATATGAAATAAGGCAATGACTAAAGAATGACTAAACAAGCATACATTTAGCATATGAATATAGCATGAAGTACAAACGCTAAAGTATGCAAACACTAACACATTCATCCATTAGATTTAGCAAGGGAGGAAGGATGTGAAAGTAAATGAGAATCAAAATCCCTATTTTGTAAGGCAACCAAGTCGGATTTCCTAACCCAAATTAATGAAGAATTACTATCTTGGGGTGTAGGAACGTTAGCTATCGTGGTTACTTTACTATGGGATTTTCTAGGAATTCGTTTAAGATCTAAACAAAATTTCCTAAGATGACCTTTTCGACCACAATGTGTACAAGTAAGAATATGTCGAAAAGATTTATCTAAGGAGTGATCATTAAATGCATTCCTATAAGATTCTCCTAAAACATTGGTTGTGACTTTAGGGTTAAAATCATTACAAGAATTGAAGCCTAAACCAAAAGTGTCATTTTTAATTTGGACCGTTCCTAACATTTTATCTAGTTTTTCGGAACGACACTCCAAATCAAATTTGACATTACTAGAATCTTTTAATTTATTTTCCAATTCTAAAATTTTAGATTCTAGTAAAACATTTCGCTCTTCAAAAGCAAGAAGTTCCTTTTTCAAGGATTCCATTAAACCCCTAAGGCTATCTCTCTCGCCTTCTACATAGTTAAGCTTCTCTTGAAGAGTCCTCTCGTGTGTCCTAAGGTCTTCTATTAAGGCACTTTCATCAAAGACCTTGACACTCTCTCTTAAACTCGCTTCTAACTTCAAATTAGCTCTTTTCAATTTAATAGATTCTGTATATAATTCATGAAAAGCATTTTGAAGTTCACTCTCATCAACCTCTTCTTCATTTTCACTCTCTCTTTCTTCTTCACTCTCACTATCATCAAAAATAAGAGAATCATGTACAATGACCTTGGAAGTGGCATGTGCTATAATTTCATCATTCGATGAGTTCTCATTATCACTCACATGTCTAGCCATAAAAGCCACAAAATTTTTCTTAGTGAGGGAATCGGGATTTTCTTCCTTATCACTATCACTAAGGGTTGCATTATATGCAGTGGGTCGTTTACCCTCTTTCCTTAGTTTAGTGGGGCACTCATAAGCCCTATGGCCATAACCTTCACAACAAAATCACTTATTAGACTCGTCCCTATCTAAATTTTCATTACTAGGTTTAGGGATCTTCTCGGCTTTAGAAAACTTCTCGCTTTTATCAAGGTTAGAAGTATCAAATTTCTTAAAATCATTTTTAACTTTATCTTTGTTAAATTTAAGAAATTTTCTAAATTTACGAGCAAACAAAGCCATGTCTTTCGAGTCACTATCACTATCGCTCTCTACTACTTGTTTGACCTCTTTTCGGGCTTTTAAAGCAACACCCTTTTCAATTTTCTTTTCAGTTTTAGAGGGAAACATATCCAGTTCATAGGTTTGTAAATCACCTACAAGCTCTTCTAATTTCGTAGAGGCTAAAGTGGGTAAAGAATTTAAAACGGTCACCTTTGGAATAAATCTATCGGGTAGGGACCTTAAAATTTTCTTTACAACACGGTCGTCAGGTATTTTCTCTCCCAAGTTAAAGGATGAATTAACAATGTCAGAAAGTCTAGCATAAAATTTATCAAAAGTTTCATTTTCATCCATTTTGATAGTTTCAAATTGAGTGGTGAGGTTTTGGAGTTTTGAAGCTTTAACAACACTAGTTTCTTCATGAGTTAATTGTAAAATATCCCAAGCTTCTTTAGCGGTTTCACACGTCATAATACGTCGGAATTCATCCGGTGCGACAGCGCTAAATAAGGCATTTAAACCACGTGAATTAAAATTTGCAAGCTTAAACTCATTTTCGGTCCATCTATCGATGGGTTTGGGAACACGTTCATTTTCAATTAGATGAGTTGGTGGGGAGTACCCGGTAACAACAGACATCCAAACACGTTCATCGATAGATTTAAGTGCCGATTTCATTCGCGCTTTCCAATACGCGTAGTTAGAACCATCAAAAATAGGAAATTTTGAAAATGGGGAAAAATCCATTTTAGCCAAAGATTAAAGAATCTTAACGAAATAATTTATCGCTTTTGGCTCTGATACCAATTTGAAGAGGCCCGGATTTGAATAATCGCAAATTAAAATATAATTTCCTTTTAAATAAATGCGGAAGCGTTGAGATGGTTTTAACTTTGAAAAATAATAACAAGTTTTAATTTCTCAAAACAAATTAAAACATTATTCAAGTCCTAGAAATTGCCTAAGTCATAATTACCAAATTATATCCAAAGTTAGGCGAAACCAATTTTAGTACATGACTTGAATAAACCAAATTTACCCAATATATAATTTAAGTCCCAAATTAAATATAGTGTGATAATAAAACCAAATTTTATCTTGAATTAATTCTAAGCATGCGTTCTAAATTATGATGCAAGATAAAATAAACAATGTCACACTACGCCGAGATGTACGAGGAAAAACCCAAGACGGGAAACAACCTCGAACGACCCTAGCCACAAGTCCACTAGATACGGAATTACAATTACAAGACAAGAGACTTACAACACTCGACTCGAACCCTCTCAAGCCCCGATGCACCTCCTTGTAGAAACCTCTTCCTAGCGGACAACCTCGGAACACCACCGCGGTCTCGGAATCCACCGATGGGACTTTATATGGTCACCGTCACCCAAGCATGGAGCCTTTCTCCGTGTGGGTAGAATCTCAACAAAAGTCTTCTTTGTGATGGGGTGTAGAAGCAAACCCGAAACATCTCTTGAATTCGGTAGAGAAAACCGGTGCCAAAAACTCCAAGCAATTGATATAAATATAGAAACTTGGATAAACACAATTGGGTGTAAACTAAGTGTTTAAAGATTTTTCTTTAAGTTGAAGAACACTCAAACATGAACATTTTCCTTTTGTAAATAATCTCTCAAACTCTCTCTAGGAGATGTATTAGGATGGAAAAGTTATCTTGGAAAATGTGTTTCCCGTACATAATAATGTATGAAAAAAGTTGGTTGAAAACCAAGTGGAGGAGTGGGGAAAAACTGCAAAAAACTGCCAAATAACTGTTCCCGCTGGAATCTCGTTCGAACGAACTTGATTCTCGTTCGAACGAGGCTTCTAACGAGTGACCAGCCTGGGCTCGTTAGAAGTTCATTAGATACCTCGTTAGAACGAACATTCGTTCGAACGACATATCGAACGACATATCGAACGACTGACCAGTTAGGGTCGTTGGCAAAACTCGTTCGAACGAAACTGGTTCGAACGACAAAACTCGTTCGAACAAAATCTGGTTCGAACGAAAAAACTCGTTCGAACGACATTTCTAACGAACGACCAGAAAGATTGAAAAATTCGATTTTGGCCCAGAAAACTTTTATAAACTTTTATATACTTATTTTAAAGTTCTAATTGATTCTTTCTGAAAATAAACTGCAGTTTTTATTACACCTAACACCCAATACAATTTGTTCCAAGCTCCTATATAAATATAATTACATGCATACCTTGGGAGCATGGAACCTTAGTTGATGACGTAGAAACGAGGCACACAAACCGGCATTTTGATGAAGCTTTAAATTCTTTGCCGCTACGTCTTCAATACATAATTCATAGGCTTGAGAATATTACAAATAAATACTATCCTATGAATAAATGTTTTTGTCCGGAATTGAGCCAAAACTATATATGGACTCAATTGGAAATTTGTGTCCTTACAATTTCTTGTAGCTTCCAGACTATTTTTAGAGGTAATGGTCATTCTTTAAACCAAAGAATGAAATATATGAAGTAGAGAACAATGACTAGCAGTCATTCCTACAGATGATGCCAATCTATTAATATCTAAAAATGGACTTAATCCAAATATATAATCATATAGATAAAATATAATAGGTTAATCAAATCACACACAAAGTAGATAAGAGATTTTTAGAGTGGTTCAGTTGTAAAATAGCCTACATCCACTATTTGTATTATTTTGTAGGCTTATAATAGCTCAGGACGAATGAGTCGAGTTGTCCTAATGGTGTAAAACCCTAGAGATGGAATGCCTTTATATTTCTAAGCATTTACATTTGTGTACAAAAAATGAAACTCTTAGAATTCAGTTTTGGTTGACATCCCATCCGAGTAACTTTCGGTATTCCTGCTAGTTGGCATTCTTGGAGTTAGTTGGCCATCAGGTCGACTAAGTATCTCTGAAGTCGATTAAGGTGGCTAGTCGGCAACGAAGGAGAACATGTGTACATTTATCGTTAGTGTATGTAGGAGAATAATTTTTACATACAACATCTGTTGTGGATCTTTTGCAAACTATTTAAGGTCAAAGAGATTTCTTTCATAAGAAACTTTTAGACATGGATCATGATTTTACAAATTTAGAATTGTCCAAGTGATAGAGTTCGCTTTTCGTATTTTTGTCATTCTTTGCAGCTCCTCTAATAAACAATCACAGTTACCTACAAAAATATATAACGAAATAGAATATAGTGGTAAATGAGGTATCAATCCAAATCTAAAGGGAAAACATAGAAGAGAGGCATGCAATTCATTTGTTTATTTTTTTTGGAATTTTCACTTTTTCTAATTTTTTAAGCTTTTTCAATATTAAAACAATTTTGAGATTAAGGTGAAATAAGACTACTAAATCAAAGATATAAATAACTAATTAAAAAATAAGTGAAGATACTAAGTAAATCTAACTAAATAAAAATCTAAAGTATGAGATGAGTGAGAAAATAATAGTGAGAGCTAACAAGGGATGGGATTACACTAATTATTCTAGTTGATCTATTTAATGAATTCATTCAAATTAAATGTCCCAAGTTAGTATCAAAATTATAAATCAACTCTCGTTGCAAATGAAATTTTAATAATAACATTTTAGAAAATTAATTTTAACACTCCTACAACTCTTAAAAAGTATATCCAAACATCATTTAATAAATCTCCCGCTAGGATGGATCGATTAAACTAGTGTAAATCATAGAAAATAAATTTAGAGTTGAAATTCACGGAATAATACCACACTCGAGAAACCCCTATCTCTAGTTCGATTCTAAAATGGGTATTATAGCTCGAATTTCGATTTTCTCTCGAAAATCATTTATCCTCTCTCGAGGCATAGATAGAAAGTAAGAGTGAAATATTAATTATCAAAGGGAATTTTAATGTAAATAAACTAATTAAAATGGATTAACATCAAATAATGGGATCATCCCACCCCTTGAAAGGGGATTTAGCTTAACATTATATTAAACATAGCGAATAAATAATCAAAGGCTTATAAAATAAAAGAGTAGAGAAAGAGAATAAATCTTCAACAAGTCTCCTTGAAATTGGCAATTTCAACTCTATCTTCTTCAATACAATTCAATCACTCATAATTAAATCTCACCAAATCTCCACAAAATATAAATATAAATAAAAATAAAAATAAAATAAAACTATTTACAAAATGTTTTTCTCCCTAATTTATTTTATACTCTAAACTATCTCTCTTCTTCTCCAATTCTTTTCTCTTTTTTTCAGTCTTCTTTCTTCAATTTATAGTGCACATGGAGCTAAGAGGTAATTTGGGGAGGTACACACTAGTGTGCATGAGGGGTGTGAGGTGTGAGGATATTTGGGTGAGGGTTAATTTAGGATTAAAGAGGGTGCATGTGGGAAGTGGGTGCGTAGGGAATAAGTTGGGGGTATTTTGGGCAAAAGAAAAATAGGCATTTAGAACATGTGGGTTCTTTTGTTTTTTTGTTGGTTTTGGGTTTTGAATTTTACAGCCTCGAAAATCGTGTATGATTTTGAAGAGGTGGGTTTAGCAACTTTGATATGGGGTATGGGTTTGATTGTTGGTTTGTAAATGTTTTGGGTCATGGAGATGGGAATCGGGTTGGAGCTGCCCCTAGTGGGGGTCGGATCTTTGTGCCCGGGTTCGGAGGAAAATGGTTTTGGAGCTGGGTGTTTTGAAGTTGGTCAGCGGTGGTTTGATCTTGGATGATTTTCGGAGGTTGGGTATGGTGGATGGTCTCAACTTTGGTCAGAAAAGAAGGTGGTAGGGTCACGGATGGGTTATGAGAGCGATAGAGGTAGGGGTTCAAAGGTTTCGGGTTCGGGTTTGGTAATGGGTTGCTGGAGTTGGATCCGGGTGTTGGGCTTTGGGTGGTTTAGTAGGGTTTTGGCCGGAGCTAGGATGAGGGTTTGCAGGTGGGTGGTAGGAGTTGGTGTGTTTGGTGGTTAGGTGAGGGCGAGTTATGGTAAGAAGTTTTTGGTTATGGAGGTATGGAGAGAAAGTGGGTAAAGGTTGAAGATGAAGTTTGGGGGGAATTGTGTGTGTTAGGGTGTACGGTGTACGGTGTTATGGTGTGGGTGAGTGAGTTGTTTAGGTGTGTGTGTGTGTGTGTTTAACTTTACACCCTAAATAAAAAAATAATAAAAAAAAATAAAAACAAGTAAAATAAAAATAAAAACTAAACTAAACTAAAAATAAGAATCAACTAAAATAAAACTCACTAAAAAAATAAAAATAACACGAAACACAATAAAAACTTTCAAAACGAAACACGACTCAAATTAAAATGAATAAAATAAAATAAAATAAAACAAGGGAAAGAAAAAATAATCATAGACTAATTAAAACTAAAAACAAACAAAAATAAAGGAAAAACAAATACTCGACGCACTAAAATAAAACAAAAAAAAAAATAAATCCTCTAAAAATAAAACTCAAATAATAAAAAAATAAAAACTACAAAAGAAGTAAAAATAAAACCTAAAGTCCTAAAAATATAAAATCTAGCAAAACTAAAAATAAAGACTAAAATTAAAAAGTAATAAAAAACAAAAGTAAAAGTAAATATAAAATAAATTTTAGAAATTTCTAAATAAATCCTAAAAATAAAAACGACTCAAACTAAAAATCTAAAAAGCACAAACTAAACATACATGGGGTTCGGGGTAGGTTTAGGCTTGGTTAAGACTCGGGTAAGGTACGTGATTGGGGAATTAACTTCTTAAATCGCACATTTGCCTTGAAATAAGCGTCGAACTTCTGCAAACGATGATCAAGCCTGCACATTAAACAATTATTCATATAAGACCCAATTTTTCGAGAATTAGCAACTAAAATACGTCTTTTCGGGGTATAAAATGTATACTTTTGGGTGATTATCACACCAACCCCAAACAGAACATTGCTAGTCCTCGAGCAAAATATAAAGAGAAAGAAAGATAAGAAACCAAAAGTGTACCACTTTTGCGGGAACTTGTGATTGCACTTAGCATGTGCAACAAGCCTTTAAACCTATATGTTTCCCTATAGGACGAGTTTTGTCTCGTGGGGTTTTGCAGGGAATATACCCACAAAATTCTTTATTTTCAAACGGCTGTCAATCTCTTATTAGACTTAGAATAATCGCACAATCCATCATGAGATAAATATTTTGAGAAACACAAGCTAGATGTGCATAAAACGTTAGCTAAGTAAATAAATAAGACACATACTTCCGAGAACTCAACATGTGTGGTGTGAATATCATAAGAGTAATTCCTAGATTACCTTTTCGGAATCAAAGCTTCAACTTAAAAATCTCACTGGATTTGTCTCTTTCAAACAAACTCAGAAGATTTAGGTAAGTGTATCGCTCTTATGTGTGAGGAGGTCAGTAAATGTAAGCAAGTTCAAACGTCTCATACACATATAAGAAAGAATGAACATTTAGAAAGAAAATGATCTCATGAAAGAATGCTAATCACTATAGTGAGAACGTTGAGTTAGTCATCACGTTGGCTTTCATTTGCCCGAACGTCTAGGGGAGATTATGGATGTTTATGGGTGAGGAGAATGAAATGAGAAGGATGGAGATGGATATTTTGATGGATGCGTAATGGATGTGTATGCGAGAAGAGTGTTTTATATTTGAAGAATAAATTTCTTTATTACTAAAGAACTAACTACAAACTCTCCTTTTCTTTTCTTTCTTTTTTCTTTTTTTTTTTCTTTTTTTTTTGAATTTTCTGAATTCAAACCAACAATGAAGACATTTAACATTTGGAACAACACTCTTTTTCTCAAAAAATAAAGATGATATATGAATGGAGATGATAAGTGAGGGCGTGGAAATATGGAAGAATATGGTAATGTAAGGGGTGAAGTAAATAGGTGAAAATCTAGTGATCGGGACAAATTTTAAGATACGTATTTCTTATAACTCGAAAGTGATGTCGTTCTTAGTGATCAAGCCAAAAATTAAAGAATAATGAGATCATAACCAAAAGAAGTTGAATTAACTTGTGACTCGGAGATTGCGTAAAACACACTCAAAGATGAAAGGCACAAATCTCACAAGCTAAAGTATCCACTAGTACTCTTCAACTCTAAACCATATTGATGTGATAAGTGCGCTAATTTTGTTGAGTCTAAAAATTCATGGTGCAACATGCCTTGTTACGTACTACATAAGCTATTTAGAAAAATATAAATTCTCTAGCTCGATTCCTAAACTTAAAAAGATGGATGATAGAAAATTCACGTCAATGAATGAGATGAAAGAAACTATATGAAAGTTTTAAAATCAGGTTTTAAAAATCAAAATTTTCAAAAGAGGTACGATTTTGATAAAATTTTCCACCCCCAAACAAAAAGGAACATCGTCCTCAATGTTAAGTAAAATGATGTTTAAAATTGAGAGTAGAAGGGAGAAGATATTACCAGAATCAACCGCTAATGAAGTGGACCATAAGTATTGAAACCTGAATAAGTAGTAAGATAACAAAAATAGTACTAGTATATAAAGCATGATAAAGCATTGGGTGGTGTGAAACAACACCCCCAAACAGATGAGACTAGTACTAGAAAAAGAGTGCTGCCTCCCGGTAGTGCTAAGTTTAATGTCTTCAGCCAGTCCAAACTTATTCACACCTTAAAGATAAGAACTAAGAAAGCACGGGGTGACAGAAAAATTGGGTCAGTCTTGTTGGATAAAGGCTAAAATGGTCAATGCACTTATATGTGTAAGGACACAAATTTCCAACTGAGTCTTAATGTAGTGTTGGCTCAATTCTGGACAAAAATATTTATGTCATAGGATAGTATTGAGTGAGTATCCTTCAAGCCTATAACATGCTAGAGTTGAAGACGTAACGGCTTATATTTAAAAGCTAAGATATCATAATGCCGAGTTTCAAGTGCCATGTTTCTACGTCAATGACAATTGATTCCATAATCTCCATAAGGTATGAATGCATTTTATATATATATAGGGAGACTTGGAATAATTTTTAATGGGTGTAATGTTTATTTAAAATAAACTTTTTGGGCTTATATCGAAAAATGCACATTTTGACATTTCGTTCGAAATTGTCGTTCGAAGGAGAATGTTTTTCGAACGAGAATTTCGTTCGAACGAGTTTTGTCAACGAATTTTACCATCTTGGACACTGACTTTTCGTTAGAAAAGCCGTTCGAACGAAATGTCGTTTCGAATGAAAATCTTGTTCGAACGAGATTTCTGGCGAGAACAGTTTTGGCAGTTTTATCTCTTTTCCCCACTCTTTTGTCTCACTTCCTTTTGGCAGTTTAAATCAACATCGGGATAGAATTTTTCCTAAGGACTTTTTCCATCTCCTGGAGAGTTTTTGAGAACTTAATTTTTTCATAAAAAATCCCTTTGGTATTTTTTAAAAATTTTTAATCTTTAGAACAAAACTAAGTTATAGACCCATTAGATTTTGTTTAATCCAAGTTCTTAATATATATATATATATCCTTGCTTGGAGTTGTTTGGCACCGGGTTCTACTCTACCTATCAAAGAGTTGTTTGGGTTTGCTTTTACATCCCATAAAAGAAGAAGACTTGTTTGTTGCGGTGTTCCCACTTGCGGGTTGACAGTTTGTCCCAAAAGGCTTCATTGGTGGATTCCAAGGTTCCGGTGGAGTCTAGGTTTGTCTGCTAGGTAGAGGTGGTTGCAAGAAGATGCGTCAGGGCTTGAAGGAGTCGAGTAGAGTGTAGTAAGTCATCTGTCTTGTAACAGTAAATCCGTAGTTAGTGAACTTAAGGCTAGGGGTCGTCCGAGGTTTTTCCCGTTGTGGATTTTCCTCGTACATCGTAGCGTAGTGTGTTGTGAATTTATTTTATCTTGCAAATCACCTAGAACGCACTCTTAGGATTAAAAGATAAAATATGGTTTAATTCATACTATTGTTTAATTTGGTGCAAGAATTAATTTGTGTAAAATTTGGATTAAGTTAATTCAAGTCATTAATATAATTTGGTAAAATTTGTTTGGCTTAATTTGCGAAAAAGGAATTAATCTTGTGAGGCAAATATTTAGGACTTGTGTTAAATTTCTTTTGGGCTAAAAGTTAAATATTCACAAATTTTTTTTGAAGAGCAATTTTAATTTTGAGAAAACTAAAATTGGTTTAGTTTAATTTTAATTTTGAAAGAATTAAAATTGTAATATTTTAATTGTGAATCTTGAAAAGATAAAATTTGGATAAGATAATTTTCTTGAACCATCACATTAAGTTTAAAGAATTTTAAAATTGGGGGTCCTACGTCCCAACAGTATGGCAAAGTGCATCACACGATGCAAAGAATCGGTGGACCATGGACGGTGGGAATTAGCGTAAGGTTGAGGGTGAATAGGCACTGATCACGAGCTTTATTTTTATTTGCAAGATTTTCTTTGTGTTTTTTGAATATTTTGAAAAAGAAAGAAAATATTTTTGTGATTTGTTAAAAAAATATGTTAAAAAGAAATATATTATTGGATCTTTTTTCTAAAAATTATAAGAGAAAATGAAAATATTTTTGGAGTTTTTGGACTTTTTAAGAAAAAATGAAAAATATTTTGATTTTTGCTTTTTTTTTTGGATATTTTGAAAAGAAAGAAAATATTTTTGTGATTTTTATAAAATAAAGGAAAAGATGTTTTAGGATTTTTTTTTTGAAAAATAAAGGAAAAAATATTTTTGGATTTTTTATAAAAATAAAGGAAAACTGTTTTTGGATTTTTTAGAAAAATAAAGGAAGAAAATATTTTTGAATTTTTATAAAAATAAAGGAAAAACTTTTTTTAGAAAATGAAATAAAGAATTTTTTTTTGCATTTTTTTTGGAAGAAAAGAGTGGGAGAAATATTTGGACTCTTAAATTTTGAGCGAACTCACTCAAACCGACTATCAAAAAATGAATTGGACACACACAAGTCAAGGAGAATTCCTAACTAGTATATAGCCAATTTTTATCTTCAAAATTAGTGAAAGGGTAGTCAAATTTTAATTAAGTCCGCGAGCGATAAAAATCACGAAAATTGTTTTAGTGATCTCCTTTTTGAAAATATTCTCCTAGTGGGCTAGCTAGTGGATTGATTTTAAATTTAATGATAGCTAGGGTAGCACATAATTGGTAAGCGAGTGAGTCGGGCGATGAAATCTCTTCTCGTGAATGACTGGGTATAGGTCTTAATTGATTAATTCATCACACGCATTCAAAAATAAATGCGATAATTAAAATGAAATAGGAGCACGTAAGCACCCACAATATATTGACTCGCTAACAGGAGAGGCGTGAGGGTTTAGAAATGTATTTTCCATGGTTTTTACGCCGTGGGGTGATAATTGTTTGAGTCGACCGGGGTGAGATTACGCCTATCTGAGTCGGCCCCGGGAGTCCTACGGACCCAAAGTAGAGAGACTTCTAAATCCGCGCCTTTGGACGCCCTCTCTCTACCTTGTCTGCTTTCCCTATCATGCTTTTCTTCTTTTTATTACAAATTTACATGAAAAATAAATGGTGTCTCTAAGCCCCTCAATACAAGCCAAGTAATAAAATAAACCTAATACAAGCCTTCTAAAATAATAATAAAAATGGTACGTAAATGAAAAATACAAATGAATCAAAAAATGGATCCTCTCAAGTGCTTCAAGCTCCAAAGATTGGCAACGACGCCATTGATAGAGTTTTCTTTTCTTGTTTTTGTTGTTGTTTAAAGCTCCTATAATAAAAAAATCACAGTTTCCTACAAAAATATATAACAAACTAGAATATAGTGGTAAGTGGGGTATCAATCCAAATCTAAGGGGGAAACATAGAAGAGAGGCATGCAATTCATTTATTTATTTTCTTTCTTTTGGGACTTTTTTATTTTTTCTATTTTTTTTAGCTTTTTCAATATTAAAACAATTTTGAGATTAAGGTGAAATAAGACTATTGAATCAAATATGTAAATAACTAATTGAAAAGTAAGTGAAGATACTAAGTAAATCTAACTAAATAAAAATCTAAAATATAAGATGAGTGAGAAAATAAAAGCGAGAGCTAACAAGGGATGGGATTGCACCAATTATTCTAGTTGATTTATTTAATTAATTCATTCAAATTAAATGTCCCAAGTTAGTATCAAAATTATAAATCAACTCTCATTGCAAATGTAATTTTAATAATAACATTTTAGAAAATTAATTTTAACACTCTTACAACTCTTAAAAAGTAGATCCAAACATCATTTAACAAATCACCCGCTAGGATGGATCGATTAAACTGGTGTAAATTATAGAAAATAAATTTAGAGTTGAAATTCAAGGAATAATACCACACTCGAAAAACCCCTATCTCTAGTTCGATTCTAAAATGGGTATTATATCTCGAATTTGGATTTTCTATTGAAAATCATTTACCCTCTCTTGAGGCATAAATAAAAAGTAAGAGTGCAAACTTAATTATCAAAGGGAATTTTAATGTAAATAAACTAATTAAAATGGATTAATATCAAATAATGGGATCATCCCACCCATTGAAAGGGGATTTAGCCTAACATTATATTAAACATGATGAACAAATAATCAAAGGCATATAAAATAAAAGAGTAGAGAAAGAGAAAAAAATCTTCAACAAGTCTCCTTGAAATTGACAATTTGAACTTTATCTTCTTCAATACAATTCAATCACTTACAATTAAATCTCACCAAATCTAAAAAATAAAAATAAAAATAAAAATAAAAATAAAAATAAAAATAAAAATAAAAATAAAAATAAAAATAAAAATAAAAATAAAATAAAACTATTTACAAAATGTTTTTCTCCCTAATTTATTTTTTAAAACTATCTCTCTTCTTATCCAATTCTCTCCTCCTTTTTTGGGTCTTATTTCTTCAATTTATAGTGCTCATGGAGCTAAGGGGTAATTTGGGGAGGTAGACACTAGTGTGCATGAGGGGTGTGAGGATATTTGGGTGAGGGTTAATTTAGGAATTAAAGAGGGTGCATGTGGGAAATGGGTTTATAGGGAATAAGTTGGGGGTATTTTGGCTAAAAGGGAAATAAGCATTTAGAACAAGTGGGTTCTTTTATTGTTTTGTTGGTTTTGGGTTTTGAATTTGGTAGCCACGAAAATCGTGTATGAGTTTGAAGAGGTGGGTTTAAATGGGTTTAGCAACTTTGGTATGGGCTATGGTTTTGATTGTTAGTTTGCAAATGGGTTGGGTCATGGAGATGGGAATTAGGTTGGAGCTGCCTCCGGGGGGGTCGGATGTATGTGCCCAGGTTCGGACGAAAATGGGTTCCGAGCTGGGTGTTTTGAGGTTGGTCAGCGGTGGTTTGATCGTGGATGATTTTCGGAGGTTGGGTATGGTGGTTTCGATTTCGGGCTGCTGGATGGTCTCACCTTTGGTCGGATAAGCAGGTGGTAGGGTCATGGATGGGTTATGAGAGAGAGAGAGAGGTAGGTGTTCAAAGGTTTCAGGTTCGAGTTTGGTAATGGGTTGCCGGATTTGGATCCGAGTGTTGGGTTTTGGGTGGTTTAGTCGGGTTTTGGCCGGAGCTAGGATGAGGGTTTGCAGGTAGGTGGTAGGAGGTGGTGTGTTTGGTGGTTAGGTGATGGCGAGTTATGATGGGAGGTTTTCAGTTATGGAGGTATGGAGAGAGAAAGCGGGTAAAGGTTGAAGATGAAGTTTGGGGGAGATTGTGTGTGTTAGGGTGTATGGTGTTAGGGTGTGGGTGAGTGAGTTATTTAGGTATGTGGGTGTGTTTTTAACTTTGCACCCTAAATAAAATAAAATAAGAAAATAATAAAAATAAACCTAATAAAAAAATAAAAAAAAGTAAAATAAAAATAAAAACTAAAATCAACTAAAAATAAAACTCATTAAAAAAATAAAAATAACACGACACACAATACAAAATCTGAAAACTAAACACGACTCAAATAAAAACTGATAAAATAAAATAAAACAAAGAAAAATAAAAATAATAATAAACTAACTAAAAACTAAAAACAAACAAAACTAAAGGAAAAAAAATACTCGACGCACTATAATGAAACATAAAAAAAAAATCCTCTAAAAATAATACTCAAATAATAAAAAATAAATAAATTAAAGAAGTAAAAATAAAACCTAAAGTCCAAAAAGTATAAAATCTAGAAAAACTAAAAATAAAGACTAAATTAAAAACTAATAAAGATATAAAATAAAAAGAAATATAAAATAAATTCTAGAAAATTCTAAATAAATTTAAAATAAATCCTAAAAATAAAAACGACTCAAACTAAAAATCTAAGAAAAATAAAAAAAGTACAAACTAAACACACATGGGGTTCGGGGTAGGTTTAGGCTTTTTTTAGGGTTGGGTAGGGTACGGGACTGGGGAATGACCTCCATAAATCGTACATTTGCCTTGAAATAAGTGTCGAAGTTTCGTAAACGACGATCAGGCCTACACAATAAACAATTATGCATATAAGGCTCGCCGATAATTAGCAACTAAAATACGTCTTTTTGGGGTATAAAATGTACACTTTTTGGTGCTTATCACAAAGAAAGAGAGTGATGATGGAATCTTAGTTTAGAGAACTAATTAGTTGTCTTTAAAAATTCTAGGGTTAATGTATGTGCCATTGAGGATAGTGTTTTGATTAATGATTTTAAGGCACATGAGAAGACTCTTCGGGATAAGTTTTCTTTCATTAAGAGAGAGTGAGATAACATTCTAGGGATGATTGAACATATGAAGAAGGAGTCCCTAAAATTAGAAGAGTCAAATTCTTTACTTGAGTCTAAAATTTTGAAGTTAAAAGATGATTTAAAAGAATCTAGTAGTGTGAGTAGTAATGGTTCTGGATCACATGTTTCTAATGCTTTCGGTGTCAAAGACAATATCATTGTTTATTTTAGAGAGTCAACCGTATCCAAGGACATTAGAAAAGGTCAACCCATAGGTAACATTCCTCGAGTTTACACATGTTCACATTGTGGTAGGAAAGATCACCTTAGGTATTTTTTGTTATGATCTTGAAAGAAGTCATAGGAAGTTAAAGTTTAGTGTTCCTTTGATTCCCGAATATTGACGCGTTAAGTATACATCTATTTGGGTTAGGAAATTAGTTTTGGAGGAGCTAAATATTAATACTTGTTGAATCTCACATGCTTTCACATAATGCTTCACATGCGTTCTCTTATGGATGATTGCTTGTATAATTTTGTTTGTCATACTCTAGTTGCGCTTCATGATATATGTTTACTAGTGTTGTGACATATGTATCTTTTATATTATATTTTTCTTTTATTGAGTCATATTTGAAAAATACAAAAAGATTTTATTTTGATAAATTTTTTGAGAAACATAAAAAGTTTTTCGATTTTTGTGAATTATAGTTTTGCACATTTATTATGGCATATTAGTGTGTTTGAATTCAATTCACTTTGCAATTTCCATGTAGATTGGACATTTAGATACTTAAATTGATCTTAACCATGTTTATGGACTAGTTTCAAACTTGATTTGTGTTACGAATTCGACTTTGTATATGCCTCCGCACACACATGTGCGAGCTTTTTTGAACGTTTACTTCACCATGTATATTTGAGCTTGGTGAGATGATCTCCAACCAATTTTGTCATCTACATGTTTATATGACTATGAGGGATTTGTGCATATAAGAACCTTTTCCCATTAGATTTTATTTAGCATTTAAAACATATGAGTGAACACGAAAAAAGGTTGCAAAAAGCCACCATTTAAATGAGCCAAACAAATAAAGGAAATAAAAACATAGAAAATTTGCCAAAATGGGCCAACATAGTTTCATTTTCAAAAGAAATAATTTCAAAAGAAAAGTAAAAGAATGTAATAGAAAATATGATATATGTTTATATTTTGAGGAATTTAGTTGAAGACCAACATATTAGTACAATGAATTCTAGTATGCTTATATTGTTATGATGCTATTGATTTGTCGAGTCATTAAAATTCTAGGCTTGTGTGCATTGTGCTTATTTTGTTCATCAAGTTCATCTTTATTTTTCACTTGAGGCTAAAGCTTAGTTTGATAAATTTTTACGATCAGTTAGAATATTTTGAACATATTTGAGTGCTTAGGTCATAATTCATTTGGATCTAGTTCACACCCATTCATTCAATCCCACAAATTTAACACATCGGTACTATGCTACTGTGCAAAGCTCATGTGTTTTGTGGAAGTTTATACGTGTATATGTGTGCCGAATTTTCTTTGACATATATTTTCCATATATTATATATGGTATTATATGTTATATTTGTGAAATTTATTTTTTTTAAATGAAAGTTCTTAAAAATAGTTGGTTATGTTTGCCTTTGAGATTATTATTACATGTGTTTGATTTATATCTTTTGTGATGATATTTTCTTCATATTCGTGATGCTTTGCTTTATGTTTATGTTTCTACTTCTTTGTCTATTTTATATAAAAACAAAGGGGAGAGAAAAATTAAAAAATGGGATTTGATGAGTTTGATATATGGGGGAGAGTTTATTTATGAGTTTTACTTTATTTCAAGCTCGATACTGCTTCACAGTATATGTTTTTGACTCATAGTGTAGGTACTTAAAGAGAAATTATATACACGTGGATGAAGACAAATTTTGTAGAAGGGAAGAAGAAGAATTTTGAAAATAAAGAGACTTACGTGATTCCATTATAGGGTTAGGCATGGTGTTAGGATTTTCGTCATAGGAGATTATTTATTTTAATTTAGTGGTCGGTTATATTTGTTTGTTTTGTACCGGAATAGCCAAAGGGGGAGATTTGTTACAATAATTTTTCTAATATTGTTTATAGTATAGGATTTTAGTCTAGTTTGGCATATCCCGTTACAAATTGTCATACGCCATCACGATGAATCGAACTTGAGAATCTTCAAGTTTGAAGACTTTTCGACATCCCATAAAGGTATAAAGCAATTTAGAGTTTAAATTAATTCACAGACTTTATTCTTGGGATATTTGTTTTAATAAAAAATGAACATGGACTTTTATTTTTAAAAGAAATATATTTTTGATTTAAAAAACCTCATTCAAACAAGATGGAAATCTCGTTCAAATGAGAATGGCTTTTTCATTAGAAGGGTCATTCGTAGTTTTATCTAATGAGCATCAATCGAGGGCGTATAGTTTTGACTCGTCAGATGCTTGTTTGAAGTTTGTTCAAATGATATTGGTGCTCCATTCAAATGAGATTTTATTATGTTCAAACTATAGAAACCATATTCTAGGACCACTTAAGTCTCTCCTTATACCCCTAGCACTTCCCCTTTCCATCGCAAACCTAGGTCGCACTCCGAGTACCGATCTAGAGGTCATCGGGCGCCCTCGAGTTCCATTTGACACCAATAAATCTATAGCCAGAGCGAAAGCTCTTTGAATATTTGAAGGGATCCGAATACCCTTTTCAACGGTTCGTCCCATGCATGAATCGACATAATGATTCAGACGAACGGACCATTTCACTATCGAAAATCAATTCAGAGGCCATCGGGTGCTCCTCTCGAGCCTCGAGTTGACCCCAGTCAACTTCACCATCAGAGAAAAATCTCTTTGAATATTTGAAGGTTACTTAAACCCCTTTCCAACGGTCCAACCTGTGTGCAAAATAGCATAACCGTTCGGACGAATGATCAGTTTTCCCCCAAAAATCGATCCGGAGGCCACCATGCGCTCCCGGACTCTGTTTGACCAATGTCGACTCTTTAGATCAAACGAGACTGAATGAATCTCCGGAGGAAATTGAATAACTTACTAACAATCTTCCCCGTGCACGATTCTGACCTATGGTATGGACTAATAATCCGTTTTACTCTGAGAGGTCACCGGTCGCTTTCGTGCCCCCTTTGACCAAGGTTAACTTTTCCAACCAAGTGAAATTCTTTGGAATGTCGAAGTACATATCCTAACCTTTCCAACGATCCACCCCGTTTGCAATTCTGACTTACCATACGGGCGAACGATCCATTTCCGTTTGCTGATCCCTCGTCCAAAGGACCGACGTGCGCTTTCGACCCACATTTGACCCAAAGTCAACTACCGAACCTGGCAGAGGACGAAAGGACTCTCGAAGGCCTCTGAAATACCTTTCTAACGGTATTCCTCATGTGTGATTCGGATCAATAATTTGTGCGCTACGATCATTTTTCCAAAAAGTTCTGTACGAGACTGCCAATTGGCAGGCCCTGAACCCTGCCTCTCGGCACACTGTCAAGGGTAACCTGTGAATAGGCACACCCCAGGGTAGGATGATCGACACCCCCCTTTTCCCTATAAATAGGGGCCATGACCTCACTTCCAAGACACAACAAATCCATCTGTATCAGTGATCTCAACAACATTCTCTCAAAATCAACGAAGTTCCATATGAGAAATCCCATTCAAGCCAAAATACCCATCCTTTTCACACCCAATTTGGCAAAACATCCTTCTCTCTCATCAACATTCAAGGGAGTTCATCAAAGATCCAAGCTTAAGGACCAAGTAAGGTTCAATTCCTTCTCCCCCTTTTTTAATTTCTTATTTTTTCATAAGTTACATTTAGGGGTGCAAGCGATACGGTTTGGTCGGTAAATAGTAGATACCAATACCAAAACCAAACTCCGGATGGCAAACCAAACCGTACCAGTTTACCACCCGGTACACCAAAATCAATACCAAAACCAAACCAGTCAGTATTTATTTTTTTTTTGGTTTTTTCTGGTTTCGGTAAACAACACTAAAAGCCCCCCAAAAAACAAAAAACCAAAAACGGAACCAACCAAATTTTTTAAATATTAAAAACAAAACCAACTTTTTTCTGGTTTCGGTAAATTCAGAACGGTAATTTTGGTAAATTCGGTGTGGTACGGTAATTTCTAGTTTCAGTAAATTCGGTACGGTACGGTAATTTCGGTATGATTTTTTTTGGTTTCGATAAATTTGGTACGATAATTTCGGTAAATCGGTTTTTAAATATTAAAACCAAAACCAACCAACTTTTTTGCGATAATTTCGGTTTCGGTAAGACCGATTTTTGGTATTTTAATATATGAAACCAAAACCATTTTTTTCGGACCAAAACGATACGGTACGGTAAAAACCCATACCGCTTCCACCCCTAGTTACATTAGATTCATAATCTAGTTTCACTTTAGTTCATCCATATTAACATCTACGCTTTTATTAGTATATTGCACATACTTTATTTTCCATAAAAAACCCAAAAACAAATAAAAGAGGGTTACACTCGTAAATTCCGAACGGAATTATCCATCACATTTTTTTTCCAAAACCAAAAATATATTTTCTACCCGTACACGCGAATTTATGGGATAAACCCCACTCCTATTCTACATTAGAACTACATGGACTTTGATGCCTTTATAGGCTACATAGGCATCTCGGATTAAAATCCGAGACTCTTGTCAAAATTTTCAATTTTCCAACTTCTCTTGTTTTCCAAATTTCTCAAAATCCCTCATTGTCATAATTATCACACACACACACACACACACATATATATATATATATATATATATATATATAATATGCTTGTTCGCGTCTCATCCCACATATATTATCGTTTCTCAATAACGATTAATATCTTGATGAACACTCATATTCTATCTTCTACATTTATTATTATTTTGGGAATATTCCAGTGGATGACCTCACCCTATATTTTCCATGGTATGGGTCGAATGATTCCAAGCCCCCTCATATAAACAAATACACACACGACACAGGGATAAAGGAAAATATTAACATTTGCCCATGAGAGATCGAAAGGGAGAGATGGGTGCCTAACACCTTCCTATTCCGTAACTTAGCCCCCGAACCTACGATCTATTAGTTTCGTATGCATCAGTTTTGTCCTTGATGCCGCTCTCTCGAAGTGGCAACATGATCTTTTGCCTGTTTTAAGCAAAATAGTCTGGAGACTCCATCTCTTTACATTCAACCCACACCGATGACAACCGAAGCACCTTTTCTAAGAGAAGGGTGCGAGAACGCGACGTAATTCTTCCTCGAGGGATCCTTCTCCTTTCCCCCGAAACGAACGCCGCGCCGCCCGGGATCCTTCTCCTTCTCCTTCCGCTGGGGACTATTTTTAAGAGGGCTAGACTCTGTTTACATGGGTATTTTATTTTCTTGTATATCCCCTATTTTCATGTTCCCCATTTTATTATTCGTATGTACCTCATGCTTATGCTATTCACACACTTGTAGAAGGTTCTCCTTGTACACTTCACACCACGTGCACCTAGGATCACATGTTGCACACATTATTTAGAGATCCATGCTTATGTGTCACTAACACACACCTCCACTTGTATATATCCATGCTCACTTATCACACACTCACTTGCAGATAATTACACCACTCACACATGACCTATCCATTCTTAGTATAGCTTTACTATTGGTACTTGTACTTTGCTCCCTATTTGGCATGATCAAGAAAAAAGACACTCTCTCCATAAGATACTAATAAATAACTCATGCATGATTCACACGACATCACCAAAGAGCATTGTTATTGACCCATTTTTGTCCCGTAACTGGGGAGTCAGTACATGATGGGTGCTGGTCTGGCAGGTCGTAGTTAGCCTAAGCGATATGACTCCCACCTTCCATTGGCCAAGTACCTTTAATGTATATCGAACGATTCTCCCGCATCGTACCACTTGACCGAAATCATGACGGGAGGTATATTAAAGGGAACTCGTTCATGTACATCGAGTATATCGAATTCTCTCTCACATGTACCGTCCCCATGAGGTATATAGCGAGGCAATTCAGGTACACTGAGGTATGTTAAATGGCTTGTCCACACGTACTAATTGCCCTCAAAAGCAAGATGTATATCGTGGAAGTCACGCTAAAGGGGGGAACCCTTTCCAATTCACCCAACCAACTGCATACCCGTATATATATGTCAAGCCTAGGACACACATGTTAGATTGCCGGTTTCAACCCAAAACTCTGTCAAAATTTCCGGTCGGCTTGTCGCCCAAATTTTTGTGCAATTTTTAAAACATGACCTTTCCTGTGAGCCTAGTGACAAGTCCAACCTCAGCTTTACATATGTTGCAAATCCAATTTTTCCAGGCTCGGATCCCGTCCGATATTTCATTTTACATTCAGGTGAACTTAATACAAGTGACAACCTAATAAACATAATAATCATGCTGAGACCTGTCTCTAGTCTTTTTCTCTCTCATTTTCCCGAAAAATGACAAAAAACATTTCTCCTTATTTTATCAGATGTACAAAAAATATTTTTCCTCTTTTTACCTCAAAATAAAATTCTTCCTCATCTTTTCCAAAAATGTCAAAAATATTTTCCTCCCTTTTCAAAAATAACAAATTTCCCTTTTTTGAAGGTAAATTCCATTTTTTCTCCTTCTTAGGTCGATTACATACCCTTGGCCTGGTTCCTTCTTAGTCCCCTTACTTCCTCCTTATCCGATACTCCCACACCATTCATGGAGAACACGGATCAAGTGCTGATTGTGCAGTCGAATTTGTTGACGGTTCTGGCTTAGCTCATTATCCAAATTGACAACCTTCAAATTGAGGTTCATGAGATGCAAAGAAATCGGGTCCATATCCCCGAAGATCCTGAGGTCATTTTCCCTCGCGCCATGGGTTCTCCTGCACCCGAGCCTACATGGGTTCCTGAAGAATACCTTCATGCTCCATGTGCTCCTCCTGCTAATGGCCCACCACTAGCCTAGCTTACTATACCAAATCTTGCCCAGACCGGGGCTAATTTACTGTAACTATTGACCCAAAAGAGGAAGAACTGAACAAGGTCAAGGAAGACCTCAAGATGTTAACCAAGAAATTCGACCAGGTCAGAATCTCTGGGAACTACATGGGCTACACCCACGTATCTCCCTATCCTAAATTAAGGTTACCAAAAAAATTTAAGATGCCTAATATCGAGAAGTTCTGAGGCAGTGGACCCCCGAACGTTCATCTCCATAGATATGACCGAGCCATGACTCTCCTAGGGGATTCTGAAGAAATAATGTCTAAGATGTTCCACCAAACTTTGAAAGATAGCGCTCTCCGTTGGTTCCTATCCCTTGAAGAATACAGAATCCATAATTGGGAAGACGTTTCCTGGGAGTTCATGTCATAGTACAAGTACAAAGAGGATCTAGAGGTTACCCGCTGTGACTTAGAGCTACTTAAACAAAACCCTGGGGAATCAATCAGCAACTTCATAGCAAGATGGAGAGAGAAAGTAACAACCATGACCAATCAGCCTTTCGAAGATAAACAAGTCAGCATTGTGAAGAAGAACTTCCTACCCCATGTTCGAGCAATAATGGGAGAATAGTACTACCCTCACTTTTGAGCCCTCCGAGAAGCAGGAGTAGAAATCGAAGAAGGTCTTACCAAGAAAAAAGTTGAACCGAAAAAAACCTCTGGACAGTTTGCTCCTAGAAAGTATAAAAAACCTGCTAGTACCCCAGTCTCTACTATCAACATCTATCAGTCTACTATTTTATGGGCACCAGAAAGTCGACCAAACCTAATTTGGAAGGAATATACCAAGCTTCACGCTCCTTCCTCCAAAGTCTACCAGGTTCTCTTAAACTGAAACCTGATCAAACCCTTGGACCCTCATTAGTTACCAAATCCAATTCCAAAAAACTTCAAACTTGATGCTCGTTGTGATGTTCACCAAACTACTGGCCATACCACTGATCAATATTTCCATCTCCAAAACACAATCCACTCCCGAATCATGCAAATTCCATCTTCCTAGAATACGACTCAGAACTCGACCGATCAACCTAAATCATGACATGTAAATCACCAGTAATACCTATATACTGTCCTAAACCTCTCCAAACATGCCCATATTTCCTCTCACACCCTTCTAGCCTTGCCAATCACACCTTATCACTCCTCACCAGAGCATGCATCATTGTCCATACCCATTTTGGAGGTAAAGATATGGAATTATCAGAAGTACTGAACCAACTCTTAGAGTTCGGGCTGAAATTTCCCTCCTAGATGACCATCAACTATAAGAGATTCAGTGGGCTGTTATTAAAATCTCATAAATGGTCCTAAAAGTTAGACAACTGGGTATTCCAGTTGACAAAGTCAGTATAGATGACCTGGTCCAGATCATGGCAGATTTGTTTTGACAGACTGGTGATATTTGTAGCATATCCGAGCTGCTCGACGCTTTGAAATTACAAGGGCACCTGAGCCCTTTATTCCTGTATTTACCTAGAGTTTATTGACTTTGCACAGAAAGAAAATATCGTTTCCATCGGATGGGGGGACGACTCTGAGGATTTAGATGAAGCGCCATATTCAAGAAAGGCTAGTCTGATAGCTAACCTGTGCGAAGTGATATCATTTGAGGACCTGCTAGGAGAGATTAACGAGGTAACTGAGCAACCCTATATTGATGAAGAAACAAGGTTTCTATTTTTCTCCTCTTCCGTGAGCCATATGACCAGGTCAAGGAGACATTACCAGAACTCAAACTTACAACCATTAGCAAGCGATAAAAGGAAAGGTGTTGAAAATCTCCTTATTCCAGAAATAACTCTTGAAAAAAGTAAGGTTCTTGATCAACTGAAGACAACTCAAGCTAACATCACTCTTTGGGGACTTTTTATGTCTTCCCAACTGCATCGAAATGCCTTAAGCTACTCATAGGACCTAAAGTTTCGCCCTCAACCACGCTAGAAGAAGTAGTGAACCTATTTGGATCCCTGAACTCTACTTGAATGCTCTCCTTTTCTGAAGAGGAAATCCCTAAGACTGGTCCTAACCACAATCATGATCTTAATATCTCTGTCAAAGTCATCAAAAAAACCATTCCCCTCTCTCTTGTTGACAATGGATCAGCTCTGAATGTGTGCCCACTAAGAACTGTAAACAGTTTGGGATTGAAAGTGAGCGACCTTGCTTTAAATTCTACTAACGGGATCTATCAAGATTGCAATAGCGGTTGACCCTATAAATCCTGTTATTTAATTCCAGGTCATCGACATTCCAGCCTATTTCCCCAACCTATTTCAATCTACTCCTCGGACGACCATGGTTCCACAGCATCAAAGGAGTGTCTTCTCCCCTTCATCAAAAATTAAAATTCTTTTCCAATGGACAAGTTATTACCATCTTGGGAGATAGTGACAACACCGAGAATGCAAGCACCAGTAAGTCGTTAATTGAGATATAACACGGGGTGAATGATATGATACTATCAGGCTTCTAAGTCAAACCACCCCTACTCCCGATAGGGGATGAATTCAAAGACAGGGTTTGTCGAGAATATGATCCCCGTGGAAACGTCAATGTTATCCAAATGTTCAAGAATATGCACTTCATGCTCAGACTCGGGCTAGGGCAAAGATAACAAGGGATAACTTAACCTATTGTGTTAAAGGGGGCCTTTCCTCCCTGTGGCTTGAGCTATCAACCATCAGAAGAAGAACTCATATTGATCTGTCAGCCTTGATAGAAGAGAAAATTAGAATGTGCCAGAACTATCCTGGGAGATTCCCTAAATAGAAGATTCATCAAAGAGGGTGAATATTTCCCCTTCTACAATTTACCTAAACATTGGTATGACCCTATAGATAAGAAGATGAAATTAGGAATGGAGATCTTTTTTCAAGATAGCTACCCCGGGGATAAAAGTTCCCAGCACTGTATACGACAACTCACTTAGGAGACCATAACTGATACCAGGGATTCTGAGGACAGAAACTCTGAGGACTCTTTCAACTTACGTATACTGGGTCTGGCACTCTGCATGATCCACTCAGGGACTACATCATCCGATCCATTCTACCTCATCAAAGATTATGATATACCTCCTCTCAACTGGCATACTGCACTCGTGCCACCTATTAATATTCAACCTAACCTTGATGTTTATCCCCTTTCTCCTTTAGTTGTTTCCTCTCACTCTGATGTAATTGAGACCTCCTATGATGAGGTTCTCAATGCTATTTTTCCTATTAATGAAATAAATAAAGATTTTGGGTATCTTACTGTACCTTACATTAATTGCCTTGATTCTAATCAAACTCTTGATGATGATGACTTTGCAAATGAACAATTCTTAACTGATCTAAATAAGGTTAATAACAAACAATATAATCACTTTCACATTAATGAAGATGAAACTGTTGTTATTAATCTCGATTCTAGTATCCAAATGCGCGAGATAATGATAGGGGTCTACCCTTGATGAGCATGAGCGCATGAACCTTGAAGAGTTACTAAAGGAATTCATGAATGTCTTCGCATGGTACTACGATGATATGCCCGACATTGACCCTGAGATAGCATAGCATGAGATCATAACTCTCCCAGAATGTAAACTAGTCAAATAAAAGCTACGAAAGCTCCACACCGAATGGTCACTTAAAGTAAAAGAAGAGGTAGTCAAGAAATTGAATGTGAGTTTCATTCGAGTAATTGAGTATCCCACATGGCTAGACAATATCGTACCTATGCTGAAATCAGGAGGGAAGGTCCGCATGTGTGTCGACTACTGAGACTTGAATAAGTCTTCTCCGAAGGATGATTACCCGCTACCCAAAATCGATATGATTGTGGATAATATAGCCAGTCACGCTCTCAAGTCATTCGTTGATGGGTTTTTCGGATATAACCAGATCAAGATGCACCCTGATCATCAAGACCAAACCGCATTCATCACCCCTTGGGGAACCTTTTGCTACACTATCATGACATTTAGTCTAAAAAAATGCACGGGATACCTATCCAAGAGCTGCCACAACCATTCTCCATGATCTGATACACAAGAAAGTCGAGGTCTATGTAGATGACATGATTATCAAGTCCAAGACTAGTGAAGGTCATGTTCCCGCTCTCTAAAAATTCTTTAAACGACCGCGATAGTACCAAATACGGCTTAACCTACAGAAATATGTCTTCGGCATTACCAAAGGAAAACTCTTGGCATTCATGGTTAGTGAGAAAGGGATAGAACTAGATCCTGCTAAGATGAAAGCCATACTTGAGATGCCACTTCCCCGAAAGGAGAAATAAGTATGGGAATTCCTTGGGAAATTATAGTACATCAGTCGATTCATCTGCCAATTGACTTCCATCTGTGAACCCATCTTCAAACTCCTTCGAAAGGATTCAACCAAAGTCTAAAATGAAGCTTGACAAGAAGCCTTAAACCGAATTAAGCAATACCTAACCTGACCTCCAGTGCTCATGCCATCGCAACTTGATCTTCCCTTACTCTTATACTTAATCGTGATCGATAATGCAGTTGGTCTCTTCTAGACCAATACCATGAAGAAACTCACAAAGATAAACCCATCTACTATGCCAGTTAAAAATTAGTTAATTACGAAGTTAACTACACCGCCTTGGAAAAATCATGTGTCGATCTTGTCTGGGTTACCCAAAAGGTACGACACTATACGCTCGCCTTCCCCATCAGACTCGTATCTCAAATGGATCCCATGACGTATCTACTCAAGAAGCCCTCCCTATCCAGTCGAATGGCCCATTGGTTGATGCTTCTAGCCGAGTTTGATATCACCTATGTCACACATAAATCCACGAAAGGAAGAGCCATCTCTAACTACCTTGATGACTAACCGATGGAAGAAGCCGATGTATGGATTTTTAAATTCCCAGATGAGAATATCCTTCGCGCCTCGCAAGAAGATCGTCGATAGAAAATGTTCTTTGATGGCGCTGCTAATAAAAAAAGATATGGCATTGGAATCCTCCTAATTTCCCCTGATGACTACCACACTCCCATTGCCATCAAATTGGATTTCCCCTGTACTAACAACATGACTGAATACGAGGCTTGCACAGTAGGCCTCAAAATTACCCTTAAGAAAGGCATTCGATACCTCGATGTATACGGGGATTCAGTTCTCATTATTGGTCAAGTACTCAAGAAATGGAAAGTCAAGGATGGAAAACTCTTACCCTTCCATGCCCACCTTGAAGAACTAGCTTCCCAATTCCAAGAAATCACCTTCCACTATCTACCCCAAGAAAAAAACAACATAGATGATGCCCTTGCCACCATAGCCTCCACAATTGACATGCCCGAAGGAATAACCATGGCCCCTTTTCTTGTCCAAAAATAAGACAAACCAACCCACTACTACCACATCAAGCTCAGCACTGAGGAAGAACCCGAAATAGCTAATTACTGGTACTATGATATTTAGCGCCTCCTCGAACACGGTAGGTATCCCCAAGGATTTGATAAGAAAGTTCTAGCAACTCTACGCAAACTGGCCGCCCAATACATTGTCTGTGATAAATCACTATTTAAGAGAAACTTCGATGGAACCCATTTACACTGCATCGCAGGGGATGACATTGAAGAAATGATGAAAAAAATCCATAGCGGGGAATGCAGACCCCACATGAACGGCCATATGCTCACCAAAAAGATCATTCGATAGGGATACTACTGGACTACTATAGTTTAGGACTGCACTACCTACGTTTGAAGATGTCTCAAATGCCAATAGTTCTCTAACCTATAACATTTGCTTCCACGAGAATTGTACAACATGACTTCTCCCTGGACGTTTTCCACATGGGGCATCGATATCATAGGGAAAGTTACATCGAAAGAATCCAATGGGCATGAGTTCATCCTATTCACTGTTGATTACTTCACCAAATGGGTCGAAGCCGAGTCATACGCAGTTTTGAATGCCAAGAAAGTGGCCAAATTCATCAACAAAAACATCATCTACCGATATGGGGTCCCATACGAGCTGGTATCTGATAACGGGTTACAATTTGAAGAAGAAGTTACGAAAGTTATTGACGAGTATGGAATTCAGACACACAAATCCTATCTATACCGACCTTAAACCAACGGATCAGTCGAAGCAACCAATAAGAATCTCAAAGCCATCATCAGTAAAATGATCAAGAGTTATCGAGATTGGGCTGACAAGATCCCTTATGCCCCATGGGGATACCGCACTTCAGTTCGAACCTCTACTGGTGCTACCCCTTACTCTCTAGTCTATGGCATGGAAGCAGTCCTACCCGTGGAGCTGGAAATACCCTCACTATGAGTCATGTTTAAAAGCAAAGTCAATGAGGAAGACAGGCACCAATGCCATCTTGACGAGTTGTCCCTGTTGGACGAGGGGAGATTGAAATATCTATATCACATAAAAGGACACCATTGCCATACAGCGCGATCCTTTAATAAGGAACCAGTGCCATCATCACCTGCATCCTAGGATCTCCAAACCTCCCCAACCTGAATGGAGTATCGCACACGTTCCATAGAGCGGTAAGCCCGGACTAGCTTGGGGCAGACCACAATGCCTCCTTCCATAGTGATGGATATGGAAAACCACCTTTAACCAGTCTCCACAGCCCACATCCTGGTGAATACCTTCTTCCATAACCACTTCATGTAGTCCCCGAAAACATGCCGGACTCGCCCAGTAGACTGAGAAAGACGGTTCGATGAGCGACGATTCTTGTGAGGACATAGTCCGTCACACTTAGTATCTCATATACCACTACAAGTTTGTCGAAGTATTGGAAAGCGTACATCTATAATGACAATCCAAATTTCAAGTTAACTTCAACAATCATGCCCAACAAGGACGGATTTGGTAAATGTATTTAAGTTCCATTTACAATTTGCATAAAAGTGTTGGGATATTTTTTATGAAAAATAAAATATTTTTCCCTTTACGAAAAATGATTTTTGAATAATCTTAAAGGGTTTCTTATTTGTGAAAAAACATTTTTATCAATAAATTTTTTGGATAACTGTTCTCAAATTCGTAAGAGTTTTGGTTTCAAGGTTTCCAAAAGTTTTAAAACTCTGTTAATCGAATCTCGAAATTTGTGCCTGGTCGTTCAAACGAGAGCCTATCTCGTTCGAATGAGACCAGGAGTCGTTCGAATGACATAACAGATCATTCGAACGAGAAGACTTTTTGTTTCACACATCACCGCCTTAAATGTTTTATAAATAGAGTGTCAGACGTATCGATTTCGTGTGGATAAAACACTAGTTTTCACAAAATACGTTTTTAAATGTTTTTTGGTTTACTCTCCATCCCATTTGAGGGTTCAAAACTTTGTTTTACAATTACCAAATCCCAGTGCTTTTGTCTGAGTTGTTTTATGGAACCCAAAACTTAGTTTTGCTGGGAGCTTTTGTTCATACTTGGTGGGGAGATCTCTACAATGTGACACCCCGACTAATTAAATACCGGGTAGCTACTCCTTTATCAAATTAAATCAAAATGCCAAGTTGGCTCAGTTAATAGCATCACTGTCGAAAACATTTTTATTATTACTAACCACCTAGTATTTAAAAAGTAAGGGTGCCACAGGTGGTATCAGAGCATCAAGTTCTAGTGTCCTTTAGGATCTGAACGACTTATTATGTTTCTGCTGAGCTTTCTTTGATGTAGAGCCCTATATTTTAGGACTGTTGTATTCTTTTGTTTATGCTACGTTCTTCAGCTATTTTAAGTTTATAACTGCGAACTTATAAACTTCATTCTTATTTCAGATGCCTCCACGACGTGCACGACGAGTTCTCAGGAATGCAATGCAAGAACCACAGCCCGCACCGGTTCAGGGCACGTTGAACGCCGCTGAGGTTGCAACCATAGTAGCCCAAGCGGTAAATGCCGCACTTGCCGTAGTTCAGCAGGTACCACCTCAGGCGCCGGTTGCCGTGCCAGTACAGGCAAATGCATTCCCGTCTGCTTGGGAACGTGTACGTGACGCTTTTTAGAAAGCGCATCCGCCAGAGTTTGCAGGTAGCTCAGATGTGGTAGCCTCGAGCCAGTGGAGGAAGGATATACAGCGGCACTTGAGGATGTATGAGTGCACGGATGTTCAGAAGAAGGTGCTAGCTACTTTCAAGCTAGTTGGGTCTGCATTGCAGTGGTGGGAGTCTATTACCACCGTAGAGGAGAGGGATACTCTCACTATTCAGGAGTTCTGGGTGCGCTTAGACCGCAAGTACTTTCCGTCAGCTGTTCATACGGAAATGAGGAGGAGATTGATGAGTCTGAAGCAGGAGGGTAAGACCGTGGCCGAGTATGAGGCCGAGTTCACAAATCTGTTGAATATCGTTCCGGATGAGATACCGACATAAAAGAAGAAGATTGAGAAATTCACCGACGGGTTGACTTGGAGGATCCGTCAGCATCTGTTAGGGAACCTTTCGTTGGCCACTTATTGTGATGTGGTTAACGCTGCCTTGTTACACTGCCAGGATCACCGCTTTTATATGGCTGAGGGCAAGAGATCGGGAGAGTCTAGCCATCAGGGCAGGACTGGAGGATATGGTGCCGGTGGGGCACAATCTATTCAGGGGAAGAGGCTGAGTGATCAGGGTTCCCAGCAAGGGGATCATAAGAGATTTCGATCAGGGGGTTTCAGGAACGGTCAGGGAGGATTCCGAAATGGTCAGCAGGGTCATAACGGCCATCAGGGCCAGCAGGGTCATAATGGTCAACATCAACAGTTTCAGCAGGGCCAGCAGGGCCAAGGGAGGAACGGTAACGGCCACCAGGGTTGGGGACAGCAGGGGCAGAGAGGAGGGAACTTCCAAGGGAAATGTTTCGTTTGTGGCAAGACTGGCCATAAACGCCAGGACTGTCCTGATAGGGGCAGGTCCCCACAGCAGCAGCAGCAGGGAGCTCGCCAGGAGCCGCAGAGGCCTATGTTTCCCGCCGCTCTCCCCGCACCGCCACAGATGGCAGCATTGCCACCCATTCCAGCAGTCCCGGCTCAGCAGGGGCAGCTACAGTATGGACGTGCCTATAACGTCCACCAGGCAGAAGTCCCACAGGCACCGCCCGCGATTGAGGGTACGTTTTCTATCCATGGCACTATGGGTCGGGTACTGTTTGATACGGGGGCTACACATTGTTTTATAGCTACACATTTCGCGAAGGCTTTAGGGTTGTTAGCCACAGCGGAGAGCACAGTGACGTGTGTCGACTCACCATTGGGGAATGGGTCACTTATTTTCTTTATATGCCGGGGAGTAGGGGTAGAGATTGGTAGTCTGGTATTACCTGCAGATATGTTGGTATTAGATATGCATGTTCACGATATGATTGTCGGTATGGATTGGCTCGCTGATTATAGAGCCATGATTGATTGTTTCGGTGGGAGCATTGTTTTTGCCATTCCGGGGCAAGAAATGTTTGTAGTGGCGATGCCTCGCCCAGAGGGAGGCTCGACCGCTCATTTGTATTACCTAGAGGAGGATACCTCTAAGGAGGGTGTGATTCCTTTAGATTCGATCCCAGTTGTCAGGGAGTATTCTGATGTGTTTCAAGAGATACCAGGCCTACCCCCCAGTCGAGAGATAGACTTTGTTATAGACTTATTACCAGATACGAGACCTATAGCACGCGCACCATACCGTATGGCTCTAGCTCAGATGAGGGAGTTACGGGATCAGATTGAGCAGTTGTTGGGTCAGGGGTTTATTCGGAGAAGTACTTCACCATGGGGTGCCCCTGTGTTGTTCGTGAAGAAGAGAGATGGTTCACTGAGATTGTGTGTGGACTACCGGGAGTTAAACAAGGTCACGATACGGAATAAGTATCCGTTGCCTCGAATCGATGACCTATTTGACCAGTTGAGAGGAGCTTCTTGCTTCTCAAAGATTGATTTTCGATCTGGTTACCATCAGTTGCGTATCAGGGAGGAGGACGTCTCAAAGACTGCGTTCTTATCGAGATATGGTTCTTACGAGTTTCGAGTTATGCCATTTGGTTTGACCAACGCTCCAGCAGCATTTATGGACTTGATGAATAGGGTGTTCAGGGATTTCCTAGATCAGTTTGTCATTGTATTCATCGATGATATTTTGGTTTACTCCCAGACAGAGGAGGAGCACGCCGAGCACTTGAGGCAAGTTTTGCAGACACTGCGCCAGAATGAGTTGTATGCAAAATATGAGAAGTGCGGGTTTTGGCTGAAGGAGGTTCAGTTTTTGGGGCATATTATTTCCGACCGGGGAATATCGGTTGATCCAGGGAAGGTATCCGCGGTGAGGGAGTGGGGACAGCCCACGACACCGACGGAGATCCGTAGTTTCTTGGGCCTAGTAGGATACTACAGGAGGTTTATTCGGGGTTTCTCCACGATAGCGGGTCCCATGACACATCTAACTCGTAAAGGTGTGCCGTTCATTTGGAGTGATGCCTGTCAGTTGGCATTTGATGAGTTGAAGGACAAGTTAACCTCAGCACCTGTGTTAGCATTTCCGAGACCGGGAGTTGAGTATCTTGTTTACACCGATGCGTCCTTACAAGGACTTGGAGGTGTACTGCAGCAGGAGAGTCAGGCCATAGCTTATGATTCCCGTAAGCTTAAGCCTCACGAGAAGAATTACCCTACCCATGACTTGGAGTTAGTGGCTGGGGTATTTGCCCTTCGTATTTGCAGACATTACCTTTTGGGGGAGAAGTTTCGATTGTTCACGGATCACAAGTCCCTACAGTACCTATTCACGCAGAAGGAGTTGAATATGCGGCAACGGAGGTGGCTTGAATTCATGAAAGATTATCAGTTCGATATCCAGTATCACCCGGGGAAGGCTAACGTAGTAGCAGACGCGTTGAGCCGTAGACCGGTAGATGAGGTGGCGGGAGTGTGGAAGGCAAAGTGGAAGGAATTGGAACACCAGGATGCAGTGGCTCGATCATTCATTTCTGTGATGACTGTTACACTACAGATTGTCACGAAGTTAGTGAGGGCACAGGCAAACGACTCGTTCTGTCAGGAGCAGATAGTTTGATTATTGGCAGAGGGAGCCGAATCCTATACCGTTAGCTCAGACGGGGGATTACGCTTCAATGGGAGATTGGTGGTTCCGGAAGGGGAGGAATTGCGGCATGAGGTGATGGCAGAGTCGCACGGCTCACGGTTCGCGGTACATCCCGGAGGGGACAAAATGTACCAAGACATGAGACGTCAGTATTGGTGGAACGGTATGAAGAGAGATATTGCTGAATTTGTTTCTAAATGCGCCACTTGTCAGCTAGTAAAAGTGGATCATCAGAGACCGGCAGGACTACTACAGCCGTTGGAGGTCCCGATGTGGATGTGGGAGAGCATATCCATGGACTTTATCACGGGGTTGCCTACGTCACAGAGAGGTCACGATTCCATTTGGGTAATAGTGGATAGGTTGACCAAAGTCGCTCATTTTCTACCCGTGAGGACAGACTACACTGCAGGACAGTATGCCCAGCTCTTTATTTCTGAGATAGTAAGACTTCACGGTGTGACCCTAAATATCGTGTCTGATCGAGACAAGATATTTATTTCACGGTTTTGGGAGAGTTTTCAGCAGGCCATGGGCATGGAGTTGCGGTTGAGTACGACGTACCACCCGCAGAGCGATGGGCAGACCGAGCGCACAAATCAGATGTTGGAGGACATGCTACGTATGTGCACCATTGATTTTGAGGGTGGATGGGAGCAGTACCTTCCACTGGTGGAGTTTGCTTACAACAACTCCTACCAGTTCACCATTGGCATGGCTCCATTTGAGGCGTTGTACGGTAGACCTTGTCGTTCCCCAGCATGTTGGTTGGAGGTGGGGGACAACAAACTACTTGGGCCGAAAGTGATTCAGGATACTTCGGCAAGGATAGAAATGATTCGGAGTCACATTCGGGTAGCTCAGGATAGGCAGAAGAGCTATGCTGATGCGAAGAGATTCTTCAGAGAGTTCCAAGTGGGGGACCAGGTTTTGCTCAGAGTATCTCCTATGAAGGGGATTATGCGTTTCGGGAAGAAAGGGAAGTTGGCACCGAGATATGTGGGACCATTTCCTATTATTGAGCGGATTGGACCGGTTGCGCATAGGCTTGGATTACCGGAGCATTTACATCGGATTCACGATGTATTTCATATTTCCTCGCTTAGGAAATACCTTAGAGATAATTTGGCTCATTCTCTCATTGCTGTGGAGGACATTGATCTCCAGCCAGATAGCTCCTACGAGGAGGGGCCGATTGCTATTCTGGACCGAAGTGAGCGGAAGCTGCGGTCAAAGATAGTTCCGTTAGTGCGTGTTCAGTGGCGATATCATAATGTCGAGGAGTCCACATGGGAGCGCGAAGATGAGATGCGCGAACGTTATCCAAAGTTATTCTTACCAGGTACTTTCTAGTTTCGAATTTCGGGACGAAATTCAGTTATTAGGGGGGAAGTATGTAATACCCCGTATTTTCTATGATATTTATTTTTGGGGATTAATTGAATTAAATGTTTATTAATTGGAAATTAATCCGGATAATAATATTAACGAGATGTGAGTTAGTATTTTATTATAATGTGTATACTTGGCATTATATGAATATTGGAAAATATTGAAATTGTCACGAGATTGAAATACGACAATTTGGGAAACTTTGTTGGGACGCGCGTGTCAGTCACGTCAGGAATATAATTATTTGAATTAAAAAGTGAATTTTATTTTTATCACCCGTATGTTCATTTTGAGTGCGCCAACGCGTCCGGAAGGGTCGAGATAGTCAGAAAACACTAGCCGAGAGTTTAGTTTGGGTCCCGGGGTATTTTTAGGCCATACCGGCATCATAAAGGGTATTTTGGTAATTTTGTATTTTTGGGAATTAAAAGTGACGAAAATTAGAATAGAAATCTGACTTCTTCTTTAACCCACTAAACCCACTAACTACACTAAGAGACTTAATGGGCTACGGGAGAAGTTGAAATATAGTCCCAACTTACCAAAAACCAAACACACCTCCATTGTCATCATCCTTGGGAAGAACTTGTAGAGAGAGAGAGAAATGAAAGAATTCTGCAGAAAGAGAGATAGAGGACATATTCAACCTTCAAATTCAACATCAAATTCAGAGAAAGATTAAGGCAAGTGGTTTAAATTCATTTGATTCAAGCTATGCTTTTCCATGTTTAGGAATTTTCGAAATTGATCTTGGAAGATGATTTAGACCCATATATTGGAAGTTAAAAGTTATGAATTATGTTAGGGATTGCATGTAGTAATATTCTGGACGAATTATATGTTCTAAACAGAACCACTAATGATCTAAAAATGGAGTTTAGAAGTAGTTTATTGATGTTCTTGAATGGGGAAGAAATCTGGAAATTTTTGATGTAGTCTTGATCTAAACAAAGCCTTTGAATGATGAATTATGGGTTTTAGAATGTTAATACTGTTGTAGAATGATAGTATGATGATATTGTAACCTTTTCTTAGAGTTTCATGCTTAAAAATGGTGTTTTGGGACGAATTGGTAACTGCAAAACGAAGCAGTCCGTAACCATACCTGGTGCGTTCGATCGATCGATGTTCTTCAGTCGATCGATCGACCACCATCAATCGATCGAAGGTAAAGGTCGATCGATCGACATTCCCAGAATGAGTAAAGTTTTACCCTAATTAAATTTTAATGGTGTTAATCCTTGAATGATATTATTGGAGACCTTATGAATACCCTTAACCTTAAGGAAGACCAGTAGGCATGATTATGAGATTGGACCTTAATTGGAATTCAATTTGAGGAATTATTCTAAATTAATGAAATACGATAATTGAGATAATATTTGGGTTAATAGGGTAAATTTGAATAATTTGATGAAATAAGGTTTGGGGTAGAAGTAAAGACCTTAGGTGTAAAGATGTTATATGAGGGAATAAGAGGAACTTAATAGTCTATTCGAGATAGGTTTTAAGTTTAAGAAACTACGACGTGAGACGTGTCGACAATTTAATTTCTATATTATCGGGATACTTGAAATATATGAATCTGGAATAATGGTATAAAGATGTAGAGTATACCTTTATTAATATCGAGATATCTAAGATGTGTGAATGCTTAGTATATAATTGTATGTGTATGACATACCTACCATACTTGCTATCACGGGAGGTTTACGTTCGCTTAGGGCCTTCTTATCCTTGTGTTGCCCGGATGTAGATTGGTTACCTCGATGAACATAGGTCATAGAAGGACTTATTGGGATATTAATAAGTTTGCTGATCGTGGGAGCGTAGGTATGTGCGTGACCCATGTGATGTGACTGTGTTCGCCTCCACTATTTGTGATGTTGTTATCTGAACGATTCCTGAGAGATTCGGAATGCGTGATCCTTATGTACGTGATGTACCGGGATGGATAGCAGAGTATGTGTGCACCGTAGCTTAGCCTTTGGGTGCTTGTATTGTATATTTATGATGTGAAAATATACGGTTAAACGAGAAGGAATTTACTATGTTAAATTGTGAGTATAGTTATGGTAATGTTATGTAGATAAAAAGGGAACTTATATCTATAAATGGTTTTGTTAATAATTGGGAATCCAAGAATTAAAGTAGAACTCTCTATTTAATTGTTAAGGATGGAAATTAAACGTGAACCGAGTAGTAGTGTTAGAAACTCTTCAGAATTTGATAGTTATGAGATAACACATGAATGGGTACAGGAACGTTAGGAGTGCACAGTTAGACGAGAGGTGAGTATCTCATGTGAGAGCACGTCCTAACATGTATTTTGCATATACTGTTTTAAATGTTTTAAAGCACTTGCAGGTTTTTAAAATATCTCCACATTCGGGCTCTGACCCGTTTGCTTTCAAATCTATTTTTCTTGTAAAACCATTTTAGGTGCCCAGCCACAAGGACACCATGCATAGGATACTTATTCAGGTGACGAGCTGTAGCTGTTTGTGGAAGCTACAGGGATTTGCTTTTAGACGCTTCTACCATTTGGATTCCTGATTCAGTATTTATCGGTTGTAGGGCATGTTGCCCATTTCTATTAGAGACATCTTTCCATTTCAGTTTTTCAGACTTGGTCATGTATTGATTCAGTATTCAGTATTTCATTACTTACTTCAGTTGCGGGATTTTGTTGTGAGGAGTTTTTCCCTCCAGATTTATTTATATCATGTGTTGGTTATTCTATTATTTCGTTATGGTGAATGGTGTTATTATTCTTGCTTTAAATCTTTTACTGCATGTTAATCAGGCTTTAATTAAAATTTGGCAACTTACTTTTTAAATACTAGGTGGTTAGTAATAATAAAAATGTTTTCGACAGTGATGCTATTAACTGAGCCAACTTGGCATTTTGATTTAATTTGATAAAGGAGTAGCTACCCGGTATTTAATTAGTCGGGGTGTCACATACAACCGAAACGTTGCATGCTATTGTGGAGGGAGAATCTAGGAAGTTTATGACTACGTGTTATTGAGGATCTTCTGGGTGTTGATTTTTTACTAAAAAATTGTTTGTCAGGGCTGTGTGTCCTTGTGGTGTTGCTGCGCGTAAACCACTGCAGATTTCTAGACTGGTACTTTAAAGATTTACAGAAGGCACCGTGCGTTACACTTGTGGGCAATTATCAAGTGGTCTGTAAGTCAAAGGTCTAGTAAATGATGTCAAAGTTCTAGAAATATAAAAGGTTTTTCCCCCGTGGGGGATTTTTCCTGAAGCTTGTGCATATTTAATTTGTTTTGACACGTAGCTGCATATTTTAGGGATGAATTAAAATTGGTTTAAAATTTATTATATAATTTACAATGAAAGTTTGAAACCACCCATAGGCAAATATTTTTGTGCTAACAAGTGGTATCAGAGAGGGTTATGCTAATTTATTGCGTTTGATCTTGTTTTCCAGCATCTGGGGAGGTTTGTTTTTCTCTCTATGGATTTTGTAGATTTGTCGAAGAAAATTTTGAGATATTGAAACTCGCAAATGATTCTTCTCTTGATATATCTTATAAATGATTGTGCCAGTTTTTTTTGTCATACGCTAGTTATACTTCATGATACATCCATGCTAGTGTTATGACGTGTGTACTTTTTGTATTAAATTTTGTTTTTGAAATTTTTTGAAAAAATCCAAAAAGATTTTTTGTAGTTTGTTTACACCTTTTATGAATGCACACTTAGGATGTCCAACTCATAACTTCATGCCATATCCATGTGACTGTTTGATAGTCTTTTGAGACAATATATTGTGTCATTCATGTGCTTTACAAAGTTTGGAGTCTTTGAGCTGCTATAGTGTTGCTATCTACACGTTTGACTCACCTTGTCCTTTATTGCACACGTGTATGGATTTATTTGATATTTATTCATGTCAAATCACATGTTGGTTACGTGTTTTCATATCAATTATGTCTATTAAAATGAACCAAATGCGATAAAACAAGATAATAAAAGGTGTGCATATTTTTACCATTTGCCGTAAGTTTGTGTGAATTTTATAAACGGTAAAGGGATACGAAAGGTACACGTTTACCCTTTACGATGAAGCTGCCGTTTGAATTGGACCTGAAAATTGAGGAATTTTAATTATCCAGGGTTCAAAGAGGTTTAAAAGGTCCCGAAAAAATTGCATGGAAATAAAAAGAAATATATGCCCATTATGGGCCATTAGGTTTATTCACCAATTCTCCAATGTTTGAGAATTTAGATCACCTTGCAAAGAAAATATATATGAGGGAGTTTGGTTGGATAATTAAAACGGCTTTGCATGTCCTGAAAAAGCCTTGAAAAAGCATGAAATCTTTTTGGACGGTAGTGGTGTGATAATCATGTTGACTTTGATTTGTTGATTTTGATTTAAGACGATGTCATCTAAATTCAACAATTTTATAGAAAAGGACTATTGTTGATGTTCATTCGTTAGGAGTACACTTATGCATCTTGCACATATGATATGATTGAGTTGATTTTACTATCAAATTTTTCACACCCATTCAAGTGGGTCAGCAAAATATATTAGTATTAGATCAGAATTGGATTTAGTGGAAGTATCGTTAATGTTACTAGTATGTGTATTTTTAGGACAGAGTAACGAGTTACTCTTCGGTTCCACCTAAGAGGAATGGGTGGGGTCATTGAGATGATGTATTTATTGGGGACTAGATCCTTTGTGAGGTGATAATTGAGGTATGGTTTTATCTTGGGTATGGATGAGTTTGCGAAGGGGTGCCGATCGTAGCAAGGCTATCGTGTTCGTTGTTTCAAGTACCAGATCTATATTCTCTTGAGATGTCCCACCTGGATGAGGGTTAAGAAATATTGTAAGGACATTTTTGTCCATTAGCATTTTATATGTCGTACGCCGTTACACCGTTGAAGAAATTCAAGATTTATACGCTCATCAACGGATCCGAATATCAAAAGGAGAAGAGGAATCAGGGAACAGACCGGACCGATCCGGCCCAGATAAAAGAACCGATCTGGTTAATCCGGACCGATCCGCCTAAAGAGACCGGACCGATCCGACTGCTAAAGTGAGGCCAGTATACCCCGGATCCATAGCGAACCGATGAAGATAAAAAGCCGAACCGATCCGATGCTAACCGAACCGATCCACCTGTAATTAAAAGAACCGATCCGGTCTACCGGACCGATCCGCCCATCAATCGGACCGGTCCGCCTGGGATAATTACGGACAGTCCCAGTTTTTGAAAACTCTTTCCTTGGTTTTCTTATTTATACCAACTTCGGGAGAGTTATTTTTAAGACTTTTCAAGACGATTTTCAGAGTCCTAAATACTCTAAGTCTTCACCTATTGAGCCCAAGACTCTAGGTTTTTGATTCACACAATTGCCAAACCTTTGTGGATCTTTTTGTGTAACCCAAGAACACAACTTTGAGTTTGTTCAAACCTTTGTGGAGAGATCTTTGCAACCGAGGGTTGCGTGTCATTGCTGAGGGAGTCTCTACAAAGTTTTATGGCTGCATGTCATTGAGGAGTGCTGCGGTTCTTCCTTTGCTGATTGGACTGAGGTTCATGTGGGTTCGCTGCGTGTGGATTCATTGCTGACGACACCGACCGACGCCTGCGGGTATTCGTGTGTCACTGTATTTCATTGTAATCCGTGTAAGTTACGATTTACTTATTATAGTGAAATAAAAGGTTTTGCCCTGCGGGGATTTTTCCTTAAACTTGTTTCGCATACTTTATTTGTTTATGGGTTGACACAGGCACCGTAGATGCATGTCTAGGGGTTGATTTTATTTGGTTTAAAAGTAGACGCTAATTAAATAAGGGTTACTTGAAAAACTTACGAATTTAATTTAAATCGATATTACACGAGTTCTCAAATTGGTATCAGAGCAGGTTGCGCTAATTTATTGCGTATTCCTATTTTCCGCAAAATCGTGCGATATTGATTTTTTTTGAAAAATCAGTTTTGTGAAAATTCGCATTTTTTTGTATGGAGCACTTATATAATCAGATGCCTATTTTTGACGGGTCTAATTATGCCTACTGGAAAGCTCGTATGAAATCGATTTTAAAATCTATTGACGAGCGTGTTTGGTTGCTTTGCAAAAATGGTTGGACTCCTCCCACGGTCACAGTTAATAACATCACCACTTTAAAACCCGTGTCAGCCTGGACTGAAGATGATTATAAATTGTCCAATTTTAATTCCCGTGGTCTGAGTGCTATTTCTGGAGCTGTCTCTCCTGATGAGTTTCGCCGAATTATGACGTGAACCACATCTAAAGAGGCTTGGGATGTTTTGAAATTGACACATGAGGGTACGAACGCGGTTAAAGAGTCAAAATTACAAAATTTGGCCACCCAATTTGAGACTATCACCATGTCTGAGTCCGAATGCTTTGATGATTTTTATGCACGTTTGTCGGACATTGTTAACACATGTTTTAATTTGGGTGAGGTGATTGATAACACGCGTGTCGTTAAAAAGATTTTGAGATCTCTCCCAAAACGCTTTATTCCTAAAGTCACTGTTTTGAACTCTTTGGAAAATTTGAAATCACTTAAGTTGGAAGAACTTGTAGGAGATCTTCAAACCTATGAGATTGACATGTTTCCCAAAACCATTAAGGCTAAGGATAATGGCATTGCGTTAAAGAATCATTTTAAGAAAAAGAAAGAAAAGTTTGTGAGTCCGATTATGAGGGAGATTTTGATTTTAATGACATGGCCTTGTTTGCGAAAAATTTTAAAAAATTTCTCAACATGAACAAAAACAATTCTTCCAATAAAAAGAATTTTTTTGAGAAAAATAAAAAGAAAGGAAACGCCAAAGAAAGTGGTGAGAGGGAAAAAGAGAATAAATCCGATGAGGAGTGTGAGGAAGATTTTGAGAACGTCACTTGTTTTGAATGTGGGGGTAAGGGACATAAGTCGTTTGAGTGTCCTACGTGGCTTAGAAAGAAAGGAAAGAAAGTATCTATGCCTGCCACACTTAGTGACTGTAGTGAAGGTGAGGGTGATGAGACTAGTGGTGAGAAGTTTGTAGCTTTTTCCAGTCGTGTGAGCACACCCACCTTATCTCACAATAGTGCACACGATAGTGATAGTGATGGTTTGAGCGCTTCTAGTGAGGGAGAAAGTGAGAGTGAAAGTGGAGATGAAAGTGATCTCCAAAAAACTTTTAGAGATTTGTACATCGAGACCTTGAAAACAAAGAAGTATAATAGGGATTTAGGTCTTCGGGTTTTAGATTTGGAGAAAGAGAAGGAGGTTTTGAGAAAGGAGAAGTGTGATTTGACGGACACGTTGTCTAGTCTGACGACACGTGTATCCCAACTCGAGAGTGATCTCGAACGTGCCAGGGAGGTCAAAGTCAATTTTTTGAACGCACCTAAGAAGGTTGAAAAGGTGGTTCATAAGGGTAAAGGTGAGAAGTTAGGAATAAGTCATGACGGTGCTTCTACTTCCAACTTAGCACCCGAGCCGGTTCCCACTTTAGTGTGTGATTCACGTGAGTCTCACCCTAACCCACCTAGGCATCCCATTCCCATTAGGAGAGTGCGTCCTAGAGTTTGTGAGAGAGGTGTTCCTAGGACTATTTATGTTTGCTCACATTGCAAGATGAGAGGACACCTTAGGGAATTTTGCTTTAAGTTGGGGTATGTGTCACGTTTTGCTTTTACACGTGTTTCTAGCACACATGCACCCACACATGATACTTTACATGCTCCCGGAGACTACATGAGAGAGTTTGCACTTTTGGGTGAGCAAGTTAAGTTTTTAGTCAAAACTTCACAAGAATTGATGGAGGTTTTTCATAAGCTGTCTCCACCTTTGGAAAACCCCTCTGCACCTAATGATTGAGGTTTGACTTGTTTACTAGCATAGGGTGATTTTCATGATGACATTGTTTGCCTATTGCTAGTATGTATCATTTTGTATATATTTTTGTTTTGAATTTTTTTTTGAAAAATACAAAAATATTTTATTTTGACAACATTTTTGAAAAATCCAAAAAGATTTTTGTATTTTGTTTGCACCGTTTATGGATGAACACTTTGGATGACCAACTCACAACATCATTCCATTATTTTCATGTGACTATTTGATAGTGTTTTAAGACAATAGGTCAATTCATCCATGTGCTTTATAATGTTTGGAGTCATTAAGATGTAATTAACTGTTTCTTCCTACATGTTTGACTCATGTTTCCTTTATTTCACACATGCACGGATTTGATTGATTATTGTGCTTGTCTTATCACATGTTGGTTGGGTGTTTTCACTTCAATCCTGTCTTTAAAACGAACCAAGCGCGATAAATTTTGATAAGGAAATTGTGCATATAAAAACCGTTTTGTGAGTTTGTGTGATTTGTTTGATAACGGGGAGGGGTTGCGAAAGGTAATTATCTATCCTTTGCGCAAAAGTCACCGTTAAAAAGGACCTAAAAATGGAGGAATTTTATTATCCGAGGTCCAAAGAGGTTAAAAGAGCCCGAAAAAATTGAAAGGCAATAAAAATATATTCATGCCAAAAAGGGGCCATTTAGGTTTTTGCACCAATTCTCCAAAGTTTGAGAATTTAGATCACCTCTAAAAGAAAATATATATGAGGGAGTTTGGTTGGAGAATTAAAACGAGTTTGCACGTCCTTGAACTTATTGAAAATGCACTACAGAGTTTTGGACGTTATTGGTGTGGAAATCATTTTGACTTTGATTTGATGATTTGCATAAGACAATGTCATCTAAATTCAACAAATTTTTACACCTAAGGATACCTTTGATGTTCATTCGATAGGGGTACACATATGCATCGTGCACATATGATTGATTGAGTTGATTTACCTATCGAATGTGTTCACACCCATTCATTCCATTTTCATGACTTGGTTGTTTGAGTCTAAAACCATGGTGTGATTTTTGTATCATATTTTTTCATATTGGTATCCTATCTTTGTATGAAAAATTTGAAAATTCAAAAATAGTTTGTGCTGTTTTGTGTACCGTGACACCCCGATTTTGCTATTTGATTTATTTCTCTCATTTGTCTATTTGGGGACATCATAAAAAGGGGGAGAAAGAATTATCATATTATGGGGGAGTTTTGAAATTTTGAGTTTGCTCATAATTTGGTATCTATATTTATCTCATTTCAAACTCGATATGTCACTTGGTATCTTGCTTTATCTCATGTGTGTAGGTACTACATGGCTTATCATTGAATTGCACACCCTGATGAGAAAAGCGTTGAGATTCCTGAAGATTTGAAGATCAAACGATGCAGTCTTATTCACTTGTACTCTTTCAGTTTTGGGTTCATGGAAGGGTAGATTTGTATAGGCGTTTTTTTGATAATTCGGATGTTTGTTTTTATGTATGTACCGGCATAGACATAGGGGGAGATTTGTAAGGACATTTTTGTCCATTAGCATTTTATATGTCGTACGCCATTACACCGTTGAAGAAATTCAAGATTTATACGCTCATCAACGGATACGAATATCAAAAGGAGAAGAGGAATCAGGGAACAGACCGGACCGATCCGGCCCAGATAAAAGAACCGATCCGGATAATCCGGACCGATCCGCCTAAAGAGACCGTACCGATCCGCCTGCTAAAGTGAAGCCAGTATACCCCGGATCCATAGCGAACCGATCCGCCTGTAATTAAAAGAACCGATCCGGTCTACCGGATCGATCCGCCCATCAACCGGACCGGTCCGCCTGGGATAATTACGGACAGTCCCAATTTTTGAAAACTCTTTCCTTGGTTTTCTTATTTATACCAACTTTGGGAGAGTTATTTTTAAGACTTTTCAAGACGATTTTCAGAGTCCTAAATACTCTAAGTCTTCACCTATTGAGCCCAAGACTCTAGGTTTTTGATTCACACAATTGCCAAACCTTTGTGGATCTTTTTGTGTAACCCAAGAACACAACTTTGAGTTTGTTCAAACCTTTGTGGAGAGATCTTTTCAACCGAGGGCTGCGTGTCATTGCTGAGGGAGTCTCTACAAAGTTTTATGGTTGCATGTCATTGAGGAGTGCTGCGGTTCTTCCTTTGCTGATTGGACTGAGGTTCATGTGGGTTCACTGCGTGTGGATTCATTGCTAACGACACCGACCGACGCCTGCGGGTATTCGTGTGTCACTGTATTTCATTGTAATCCGTGTAAGTTGCGATTTACTTATTATAGTGAAATAAAAGGTTTTGCCCTGCGGGGATTTTTCCTTAAACTTGTTTCGCATACTTTATTTGTTTATGGGTTGACACAGGCACCGTAGATGCATGTCTAGGGGTTGATTTTATTTGGTTTAAAAGTAGACGCTAATTAAATAAGGGTTACTTGAAAAACTTGCGAATTTAATTTAAATCGATATTACACGCGTTCTCAAATATCATAGCAAAAATATTGTGTGAAGTAGGATTCATAGAGTGTAATTGTCTAGTTATGTTGAATCCTGGTGCGTAGGATTTTTATTGAGGAGATTCAAGGGGTGTAGGGTTGTCGTGGAGCGGAGAGATTTAGCTCGTTATTAATATTTATCGCGGAGGGATTAGTGATAGTACGAGCGCAGTAGTATATGAATCCTTTAGGGATGAGGGAGTCGAAGATAGACTTATGAGTATAGGGAAAGGTTTGAGAGTCCCAGGGTTATGATTTGGGTTATGTTGAAATCAAGGACCGACGAGGCTAAGGAACTGTGCATTGGGGAACAAGTTCTTTTGGGCTTTGCTAGGAAGTGTTATACCCATAAGCCTGGATAAAATGTCGAAAGTGTGGAGACATCATTGGATTTTAGGTCATTATATTTAATGATAATTAGTGAACGTCTGGAGATAATACGTTGAGCAGAAAACCAGTAAGAGATAGGGATAGTTGAGCAGAAAAGTGTTGCGGAAGAAACACTGCGAAGCTTTGGCACCACAAGTTGCTAGGTTGTGCATATTGTTATGTGTTTTGTGTGATTTATTTTATCCATTTTTGCCATCGCAGGGACCCTTAGGTATGGGAATAAGGGAGTATTTTGAGGATCTCACATTGATAATAAAGGTGGGGTAATATCGGGGATAATCGAATGGTAATGAGTTAGTCATCAAAAATATTTGGAGGATATAGCCACGCCGATAATGCGGGGGCCAAAATTGAGACAAATATGGTTACGTAAGTGATGATCGGAGGTTTGTGCAATTAGTCTTGAGTTAGAGGGTCTATAGGCACCCTGGGAGGATCCACAGCCCTTGTTGTGCAATGATTAAGCATGGGTGTGTTTTAAGTGATAGTGAGTGCATCACAACCTACAAACTACTATCACTGGGATTCGTGAGTGAGATGGATATTAGTGAATATGTTGTCCGTAATAACCGTAATATATATGCATATATCTAAGTACCGTGGGATAGCAGGATTCTTTGGTGTTAACACCGCGAGAGTGGGGGGAGGGGGGGGGGGGGTTACACAAAGAGGACGGTTTCATTTTATGAGAGATTCATACTTTCGAGGATTATGTGAGTAGTGCGGATGTTTTCCAAGTTTCAACTGTGTAGCTATAGTATGGGGCTATAGTGGATAACTATAGTAAGACTGGGTGTTCGCGGTACTAGGGTATGAATTATCTTTGATAGGTTTCACCTGAGACAGGGTCTAGCATATATATACTGTAATGTATGTTAAAATGTGTTGCATGTCAATGTACCAATATTGTTAAATTGAAATCCTGGGGAGTAGGGACATTTCTGATGTGATTCAAGGTGGTTGGACATATTGTCGAGCAGGAAGATATAGCTCAGGTTTTACTTTCGTGAAAGAAAACTAGTGATAGTAAGGGCGCGGTGGTAGGTATTGTCTTTTTACATAAGAGTGGATATGTATACTTTGATGTCGAGAGGAGGGTATTGGGAATGTTAAAACTGTGGGATTTAAGTTATATTACGGATTAAGGGCCAGTAAATGTCGTGCTTCTTTTAGTGTGGTTAAGCACGGGTACAGGGTGGATGGGCACTCTGGTTAATTACAGTCGCTCAATAAGTTTGTGTATCAATGCTAAAGGTAAGTGATTGCAGGGCTAGTTGAGACCGGGAGTACTAGGCTTATCCGAATTTCGAGGACGAAATTTCATTGTAAGGGGGGAAGTATGTAACACCTCGTAATTTTTGGGTTATTATTTTTATTTAATTAATTAAGTAATTAGTAATTCACTTGTGGCGTAAATTAATGAGAGTTAATTAATGACAAAATTTTAAAAGTGAATATATTTAAATAAGTTAAGGGGTGAGAGTTAATTTTAGAGATTTATTCCGGATGGTAATTTTGAGCGCGATCATGAGTCCGTTAGGGTCGAAATAGTCCAAAATGAGTGGTTATAAGTACATATTGGATGTCGAGGCCTAATTAGACATGCTTGAGCTCCATATAGAAAGTATGGACCCTTTTTATAATGCCCATAGGCCCAAAAATGTGAATAGGTTTTTTAACCCCAAATGGGTAAGGGGTAGGCAATATTAAATCACATTAGAAGACTAAAGAAGGAAAAAAGCTAAAGTGAGAGAGACAAATAGTAGAGGAACTTGAGGATATTGGAGATATTTCTCCAGTTTCAATTCAACACCTTCATTCAAAGATTTGGATCTTCATTTGAGGCAAGTGGTTTAAATTGTGGTTATTAAATTACATTTATATCTTCATATTAAAAGAGGTGGAATTCAATTTAATTCTAGAGTTTGTTCTTGACCAAATTAGGGATTTCTTTTAATTGGAGTTATAAATATATAGGGGATTTGATAGTTGATGAGATTAATTATTGAATTAATGAAATTGCTAGGGATAGATTTGTTATAACAAAAGACTGGGCTTAGGATGAATCTTAAAAAGTTTTGATGAAGCAATCCGTACATAATTGAGGTATAAACGGTTCTAATGGAGATTTCGGCCGTGCATCCATGTAGAAAATCGCATTTTCTAACTTTTCTTCTTAGATACGTTTTCTCTAAAAACGGCTCCAAAATGACCAAAAACGGTATTTAAAAAATCTGGACAGATTCGTGCGGCAAATTTTAAGAAATATTTTTTTATTTGTTATTCCATTGGAGATTGCCTAAATTGATAGGTGTGAGTAATTACCCTTGGATTAATTAGATGATTAATTAAATTGAATATGTAAGTTTATGATTTAGCATATTGTAATCTCGTTGTTTAAGTGATTAGACTTGAGTGCAAGAAATTGAAGATATATGTTCATGGTTTAGCATATTGTTATCTTGTTGTTTAAGTGATTAAGAATTGATTGCATGAAATTGAAGTGTGGATTGAAACTATTGAATTTTGGACCAAGAGATAGAGAGTCCGGGTATACTTGAATGGGTTACACAAAAATAATGGGAATTAATTAGTGTGGAATTAATAAAAATGAATTCGGACCATAGAATTAAATGTTTTAGGCTTGGGTATGAGCATAATACTCCGATAGCCTGGATTTATATATATATGTTGATGTGTAGTACATATATATATATATATATATATATATATATATATATATATATATATATATATATATATATATATATATAATTTATATATATTTGTGTGAATAATATATATAATACATTCATACCAATATTAATGCTATCATAGGAGGTTGCGCGATGTGGGTGAGTCCCCTGACTAGCGAATGCAGGGTAACTATATTCCCTAGGCCAGAGCGTCCGTATTAGAGGTGGGACCATTACGGTATGGAGCGGACACTTCGGAGGGAACTATGGTTGCCTCCTAAGCGTCGATGATAGCATTTATATCCGACTTGTGTGCGAATGTTGAGATATGATACGTATATATAATGCATAATTATACACGAGAATTTATATATATATACATGGTGTCAAATGTATAGATAATATAACTTGTGAAATCGTTATATGGTATCAAGTTGGATATGGATATAAGTAAGTTAGTGTGAAATATAACTTATAACTCCTATACATTATGTGAATTGTATAAAGGATATAACTCGTGAGAATGTTACAAGGCATTAAAAAAGAAATGATTTAAGTAAGTTAATTTGATTAATAACCCATAAAATGTATACGATACTCACTCGAGTTGGGATAATGGGAAATAGTGAGTTATATAAGACAAGACTAGTTACGGAGGGTTAGCTAGATGGGTCATTTATAGTTTCGGTCACTACACCAAAATGACAAAATTGTCACCTTTCAGCCGGTCACCCTTGTCAAGATCATTGACCATGACAAAAAACACGCGTTTTGTGTCACGGTCATTGACCTTGACACGACCGTGACAAAGAATTGTCACGATCAATGATCGTGACAAGGCCGTGACAAATTTACTTGTCACGGACTTGTCACGGTCATTGACCGTGACAATTCTTTAAATAATTGTCACGGTCAATGACCTTGACACGACCGTGACAATGGTTCCAGCAAAAACCCTTTCCCCCTTCTTTTTTCCCTCCCGCCGTTCCCTCCCTCTCTCTCTCTCTCTCGACACTGCTCTCTCTCTCTCTCTACTTTCAGGTTTAATTCTCTCTCTCTCTCTCTCTCTCTTCCATTTATATATATGTTTGTGTGTATATATATGTGTGTATGTGTGTATATATGTGCGTGTGTGTGCGCGTGTATTGGGGGTGGGGCAGGGTGGGGGCAGGGTGGGGGGTAGGGGGTGGGGCAGAGTGGGGGTAGGGTGGGGGCAGGGTGGGGGGTAGGGGTAGGGGGTTAAAAATGTAAATAAATAAGTAATTTTCTATAAATTTCCAAAAATAATATCCAAAAATGTAAATGTAAATAATATCCAAAAATATTGGATAACAATTTATTTTCATTCAAAATAAATAAGTAATTTTCTACAAATTTCATAAAAAAAATGAAGGCCGGCTTAATATGTGATTTAAGTGTGAAATAATCGCTATATACTTATACTAATGGAGAAAAAAACCATAAATGGCATTTTTTGTTGACTTTATATGGTGAAATAATCACATGACTTTATATCCATCAAATAAAAGCATGAAAACTAAAAAACTACAATAAGGGTTAAAATGGCATCCGAAGTTGCTAAAAGCATGAAAAATAAAATATCTTTTAAGATTTGTGGTGAATAACTAAAGTTAAAAAAATTATTACTTTAGTCATTAAATTACTTTTTGAATTCTACAATAAGGATTACAATTTATTTAAAAATGTTGTTTTTATTCCTATTTAACTTTTCTTTCTATACACCCTTAATTATATTTAAAGTTTAATAAAATAGGAGTTATAGAAAGAAAAGTGGGGTTTAAATAAAAACACTTTAGCTGTTTGAGTGACACTACAGGTAATGTATTTATATTTATATGTCAATTTCGATTTCGATTTCAATTACGATTTATATTTATCTATATTTGAGGGGCGGATACTAATTTTACTTTATTTCAATTCAGGGGACAGGGAGTGGCCCTAAGGGTAGGCCACATATGCTCTATACTTATGTGGCTATTCGGACGAGAAGGGAAGGATAAGGAGGTGTCCCCGAGCGTCGCGGTAGAAAATCTTTTTTCCATCCAAATAGTTTGTAGATTTGAGATAATTGATGGTGATGTTGTTTCTTCTTAAATAGTTTCTATTTTGAATACATATTTGCATTATCTTTAGTTTGTTTGGATATATGATGTTTGGAACAGGTACAACGTTGCTATAACATGTACAAATATATTGCTGGGCAGTGGCAGTGGCCATACTGCCCAGCAAATTTTTTTTTAAATTTTGCCCAGAATTGTCACGGTCATTGACCGTGACACGTCCATGACAAAAAGTTGTCACGGACGTGTCAGGTCAATGGCCGTGACAATTTTTTTAAAAAGGGTCATGTAATACCCCGTATTTTTGGCGATATTTATTTTTGGGATTAATTAATTAAATGAGAATTAATTGGGAATTAATCCGGATAAAATACTAGCGAGATGTGAGTTGGTATTTGACTATATTGAGTATATATGATGATATATGAATATTGAATTATGAAATTTGTCGTGAGATTAATATACGGCAATTTGGACATTTTATTGGGACGCGTGAGACAGTCGCGTCAGGATATAATTATGTTAATTGTAAAAGTGAAGTTAAATTCTATCAACCGTATGGTCGTTTTGAGTGCGCCAACGCGTCCGGAAGGGTCGAGATAGTCAAAAAACACTAGCCGGGGGTTTAGTTTGGGTCCCGGGGTATTTTTAGGCCATACCGGCATCTTATAAGGGTAGTTTGGTAATATTGTATTTTTGGGATTTAATAATGACGAAAATTAGGATTTATAATCTGATTTGGGTAACTAACCACTAAACCCACTACCAACCATATTGACCCATAAGACTACGGGGAGTTTTAAAATTGGTTTTCTAAGTCTCCTAAACAAACCCTAGCCACCCTAGCCACCTTTGGAGAAAAAGGCTTGTAGAGAGAGAGAGAGAGAGAGAAGGAATTCTACAGAAAAAGCTTCATCAAACCAACACCAAATTCAGAGACACTAGAGGCAAGTGATTTAATTCAGAGAATGTTTCTTCCATGTTAGATAAATTGAAAGATTTACATTTGTTCTTGGAAGTTAAATAAAAACCCATTTTCATTGGACTTAGGACTTGAATTTTGAGGACAAATTGCATGTAGAATAGTATGGAGATGATTATTCTGATGTTAATATAGGTTGGATGTAACAAAAAATGGATCTAGAATGGACTTATTGAGGATTTAAAATTCTAGGGTTTATGTTCTTGAAAATTTGGGGGAAAGGGTAGAGATTTGATGAATTAATGATGTTTAGGATGTGTTAATTCCTTAAAAGATGTTAGTATATAACCTTAGTATGTTTTAGGATGATTGGAGACCTTAAAACATTGTTGGGACGAATTTTGGTTGAGATTTGAGGTGTAGAAATTGGTGGAAAAACGAGATAGGATTTCTGGGCTTGAATCTGGTCACTCGTTAGAAGACCTACCCAGGTCGTTCGAACGAGCTTCTAACGAGTTGACAGTTTGGGGTTCTAACGAGAGGGATGTTCGTTCGATAATCTCATTCGAACGAGATCTCGTTAGATAGCCCAGTTCATTCGAACGAAATCTCGTTCGAACAGCCTCGTTCGAACAGCCTCGTTCGAACGAGACTTCTAACGAGGTGGCAGTTTAGGCCTTTTTGGCCTGTTTTGATTTTGGGAGTCCCGTAAACTTGTTCGGGGATAGAGATAACATTCCTTTGATGGTGTATTAGTATACTGGGGACATTTGGGATATAATGAGGAGTAAATTATATAAGTGTGGATCAAATCAAATAGACATTTGAGTCGAGACGTGAGTGCCTACTACGACGTGAGAATAAATTATGGCGCGTATAAATATGGACCGGGATTATATAAGTTGTATATATATTAAGTTGGTACGAGAATTCGATAAGTACTACAATTAAACTACGGTGATTACTAAGATGTGTGCTTACTTAGTATTGGTATATGATTTGTGTGTATGACATACCTACCATACTTGCTATCACGGGAGGTTTGCGTTCGCTTAGGGCCCTCTAATCCTTGTGTTGCCCGGATTTAGAATGGTTACCTCGATGAACATAGGTCAGAGAAGGACTTATTAGGATGTTAATAAGTCTGCTGATCGTGGGAGCGCAGGTATGTGCGTGACCCATGTGATGTGACTGTGTTCGCCTCACTGTTTGTGATTTGTGTTATCTGAACGATTCCTGAGAGATTTGGAATACGTGATTCCTTATGTACGTGATGTACCGGGATGGATAGCAGAGTATGTGTGCACCGCAGCTGAGTCTCGGGGTGCTTATATTGTATATTTATGTTGTGGAAAATATACACTTAATATACTGAGAACTTTCATATGGTATCATGTGTATAACTATGGAATAACATAAAAGGGATGATCTATAACGAGTTGTATTACTTTTATATGAGAACCTGAATTTACGTTAAGCCCCTATTTAATTGAGATCGTTATAATGTTAATGGGAACCAAGTAATAAGGGTAGAACCTATGACGGTCTAGCTAGATATGATGTTACTTAGCTAGTGGGTTGTGTCATTTTAGATGGGTACTTACGTTAGGAGTGCACAGTTAGACGAGAGGTGAGAATTTCATGTGAGTGCACGTCCTAACATGTACTTTGCATTTAATGTTTTAAATGTTTTTAAAGCACTTGCAGGTTTTTAAAATATCTCCACATTCGGGCTCTGACCCGTTTGCTTTCAAATCTATTTTTTTGTAAAACCATTTTAGGTGCCCAGCCACAAGGACACCATGCATAGGATACTCATTCAGATGACGAGCTGTAGTTGTTTGTGGAAGTTACAGGGATTTGCTTTTAGACGCTTCTATCATTTGGATTCCATGTTCAGTATTCCTCAGTTTTAGGGCATGTTGCCCAGTTCCATTAGAGTTACATTTCCATTTCAGTTTTTCAGACTTTGGCATGTATTGATTCAATATTCAGTTTTTAGTTATTCATTTCAGTTGTGGAGTTTGTTGTGAGGAGTTTTCCTCCGGATTTATTTATATCATGTGATGGTTATTCTACTATTTCGTTATGGTGAATGGTGATATTATTCTTGCTTTAAATCTTTCACTGCATGTTAATCAGACTTTAATTAAAATTTGGCAACTTACTTTTTAAATACTAGGTGGTTAGTAATAATAAAATGTTTTCGACAGTGATGCTATTAGCTGAGCCAACTTGGCATTTTGAATTAATTTAATAAAGGAGTAGCTACACGGTATTTAATTAGTCGGGGTGTCACAGGTTGTATCAGAGCATCAGGTTCTAGTGTCCTTTAGGATCTGTACGGCTATTATGTTTCCGCTAAGTTTTCTTTGATATAGAGCCCTATATTTTAGGATTGTTGTACTCTTTTTGTGTATGCTTCGTTCTTCAGCTATTTTAAGTTTATAAACTGTGAACTTATAAACTTTATTCGTATTTCAGATGCCTCGACGACGTGCACGACGAGTTCCCAGGGATGCAACGCCCGAACCCCAGCTCGTTCCAGTTCAGGGCATGATGAACGTCGCTGAGGTTGCATCCATTGTAGCCCAAGAGGTAAATGCTGCAATTGCCGTAGTCCAGCAGGCACCACCTCAGGTGCCGGTCGCCGCGCCAGTACAGGCAAATGCATTCCCGTCTGCTTGGGAACATGTACGTGACGCTTTTCAGAAAGCGCATCCGCCAGAGTTTGCAGGTAGCTTAGATGTGGTAGTCTCGAGCCAGTGGAGGAAGGATATACAGAGGCACTTGAGGATGTATGAGTGCACGGACGTTCAGAAGCAGGTGCTAGCTACTTTCAAGCTAGTTGGATCTGCACTGCAGTGGTGGGAGTCTATTACCACCGTGGAGGAGAGGGATACTCTCACTATTCAGGACTTTTGGGTGCAGTTCGACCTCAAGTACTTTCCGTCGGCTGTTCACATGGAAATGAGGAGGAAACTGATGAATCTGAAGCAAGAGGGTAAGACCGTGGCCGAGTATGAGGCCAAGTTCATGAATCTATTGAATATCGTTCCGGATGAGATACCGACAAAAAAGAAGAAGATTGAGAAATTCACCGACGGGTTGACATGGAGGATCCGTCAGCATCTGTTAGGGAACCTTTCGTTGGCCACTTATTTTGATGTGGTTAACGCTGCTTTGTTACACTGCCAGGATCACCGCTTTCATATGGCTGAGGGCAAGAGATCGGGAGAGTCTAGTCATCAGGGCAGGACTGGAGGACATGGTGCCGGTGGGGCACAATATGTTCAGGGGCAGAGACAAAGTGAGCAGGGTTCCCAACAGGGGGATCAGAAGAGGTTCAGATCAAAAAATTACAGGCACGGACATGGAGGCTTCCGTCAGGGCCATCAGGGTCCAAACGGCCAACAGGGGCAGAATGGGCAGCAGTTTCAGCAGGGCCAGCAGGGCCAAGGGAGGAACGGTAACGGCCACCAAGGCCGGGGACAGCAGGGGCAGAGAGGAGGAAACTTCCCAGGGAAGTGTTTTGTTTGTGGCAAGACTGGCCATAAACGACAGGATTGTCCTGATAGGGGCAGGGTCCCACAGCAGCAGCAGCTGAAGCCCTTATACTTTTGACTCATTTGAGTCTAGACTGTATAAGAGCTCATCTAGTTTGGAAATTGTGACAAAATAGTGTCTATCCTAGAAACCAAAGAGCTTCAGAGATTGGGTTGCTTCTTCTTCTTCTATCCATCTTGTGATGATCCTGAGACTATAGCCATCACTCACACACTTAGAATTTCATTCTTGCATTTCATATTGCACCACTATGTGTATTAATGTTGTGAGTGTGTTTAAATCCCTCAATTTGATTTTTAATAATTTTTTGGGAATTTAAAACACATTTTAAACAAGGTTTTATTTAATTAAAACTTGATTTAAAAGATCTTGGGGTTAATGTATAAATATGTATTGTTGTGTTTATTGGCCTAAAGTTACTCTGGGTAGAAACCGAAAGCGCTAGAGACTCTAGGGTTGGTTTTGTAATTATTTTGGGACGCGCGTTTACATTCATCCTCAGGCCTACACCTGCTGTCCTCTGATTGGCCTGAACTGTGTTTCTTTACTGAGACAAACCATCGCGTGCTTTCAGCCCTTAGATCAACCCTTATCGATGGCCTGCATGTCTTTTGAGTGAATCCCAGTGTAAACCCTTAAGCCAATCACAGCCTGTTTAATCCACCGCCTGCTGTGAACCCTTAGATTGTAGTCAAAGGAGCTTGACTCAATCACAGCCCTTGATTTTGAACGAAGCTCTGGAATCTTCTTCTCTTCCTATTTAAAGGCCTCTCATCTCAGCCTTCGAAAGCTTTTGCCATTTTGAAAAGTCTCAGAGAATAGAGAGAGGAGAGAGAAGAGAGAAGAGAGAAGAGAGAAGTTAGAGAGAGAAACCAAACCCTAGTTAGAAACCCTAACTTCGTCCAAATACCTCTAAACCTAAACCACTTACCTCTCCATAAACACCATAACCAGATAAACACCATCCTTAGTGTTTCTTGAGTTATGAGAGTTCGAGTTGAGTGATTTCTGGGTTGCTGAAATCCTTGTGTTCATAAATCTTATTTCCAACTTAGACATAGACTCAGATCTTGTTTCTCTTTCAATAGAAATCATAGATCTGAAGTTTTTCATGTCACAGCACACTTAGTTGCATTTATTTCTCATCTTGAGAATTTCGTTGTTGATTATTTTCTGATAAAACATTTTCTTACTTCAGAATCAACAATAGATGTTTTTCCATTTCTGTTTTTACAAAACCTAACCTGACCTAGTGGGATTCGCACTTGGAGGGTTCTCAATCCACATAATATTTTCAAAAGTGATTGAGAAAGGTCTTGACCGATTTCTTAAGCAAGATCTCCGTGGAATCTGGGTTATTTTGAAAGGTCAAAAAGGTTCTTGGTTTTGTAAGAAAGAAAAATAACAAATGCACTGCATATAGACTTTATATGTGATTTGTTAGGATCGTCTGTAACTAATAAGTGTGTGTGTGTGCATGCATGTGTTTTAGAACACCATTCACAAACATCTTCACACTACAAACACTCAAAGTGTTGGCTATAAGATTTGGTGAACAATAAGTCGACGTAAAGTGCTGAAACAAAGAAGAGTTGACAAACTGAGACAACTACATCAACAAACAAGATCTGCAGAAAAGTTAAGGACGCCAGAGGGTACAATCCTGAACTTGTATAGATTTGTTTTTGTGTGCATGTTAGTTAAATAGGTTGTAACTCATATATTTGTTTTAGTGATTGTTTTTGTTTTACTCCGTAGAGGGAGTCGTGGATGTTTCCTCAAGGTTGAGGTTTTACCACGTTAAAAATCCTGAGTATCAATATTTCTACATCTTCTCATCTCTTTCTAATAGTGTGCTGAGTTTAAAACATTTTAAACTGTTTACTAAAACTTGTTATCAAATCTTGTCCTAATCTCGTACATACTTTTGTTAACACATCTTGTGTTCAAAATCGTTTTGATTTAAGTAAAGAGTTTCTTCAACAAACTTTCGGAGTTGCTTAAATAGTTTATTTTCATAAACGGCTTTGGCAACGCTATTTCAATTGGTATCAGAGCTTTTGGTGAACTTTTTTCAAAAAGATCCTGAGTTTCTGAAACTGTTTTCTCAAAATCAATTATGGACGAGAAAAACGAAAGATATGGTAGCTTGACCAGACCTCCAGTCTTTGATGGAACCAATTTTTCTTACTGGAAAGTAAGAATGATTGCTTTCATTCAAGGCACTCTGGGAGATGATGTCTGGGATATTATTGAAAATGGATACTCTTATCCAACTAAACCAGCCACTGATGGAAGCAATGAAAGGATTAAGAAAATATTGAGTGAGTTTACTCAAGAAGAGAAACAGTTTTCTCGAAATAATAACAAAGGCAAGAACGCTATATTTATGTCTATTAACGAACATGAGTTCAAGAGAATCTCATCCTGTACCACTTCCAAGGAAGCATGGGATACCTTGATTACTGCCCACGAAGGAGACTCTAGGGTAAAAGCTGCTAAGACTCAGATGTTAATCCAACAGTATAATACCTTAATCATGTCTGAATCTGAGTCTTTCGATGATTTTTATATGAACCTTACTGATATTGTCACTAAACTTCATGCCAATGGTATAACTTATGATAGACAAGAAATTGTGTCTAAAATTCTGAGATCATTACCACAGAAATTTGACAATAAAAGATATGCTATTGAGGAGATGTGTGATATTAATCTCACTCCTGAATTACTCAGTAGCAAATTAAGAACTGTGGAAATGGAATTAGAGTTTAAGAAACAATTGACCCACACTAATAGGAAACATACCAATTCCAATCTTAGCTTTACCTCTAAGATGATTAAGCCTGAGTTAAACACCCCTAGTAATGATTCTGATGAGGACTGTGACTTAGAAAGTCTAGATAATCAGATTGCCCTAATGACAAAACAATTTAAGAAAATTGTTAAATTTAGAAACAGTGTTGCAAATAGACAGGGCAAGTCTAATTATTCTACTCCTTCAAATCACAAGCCCCATGAGAAACCTCATGACAAACAGAACAAGGACAACACAAGACCTCACAGAGACCTCAAGAAGACAGAATGCTATAGATGTGGTAAACTAGGACACATTGCTCAAGACTGTAGAGTTAATTTAAATGCCCAAAACAAACACTCTAGAGCCAATATCTGCAAAACCTGGTATGACTCAAGTGATTCTGAAAATGAGGAACCTGAGACATCTGATGGTTTTGATCCTTGTTTAGCCTTCTTTGCCAAAATCATATACAATGATGATATGCCTATGCTTGATAGTGAGGATGAGTTTAGTAATTCTAGTTCTGTTGCTTTGAATCATACTTTAACTGGTTTAGATTCTTTACTTACTGAGAACATTAATACCTCTTCCTCGGGGTGTGTGAGTCAAAGGGAAATCGATACTACTGATGTCAATGGGTGCGTGAGTTTAAGAAATGAAACCTTAGGGGTCACTTCACACACTTCACTTAGTGACTCTGACAATGATGATCTCCCAGACATCCACACTCTATATACTAAAACTCTTAAGAAAAGTACTAGAATAGAAAAGATTGTGAAAGATCTTACCAAAAAGCTAGAGGATCTAAGCCTAATGGTAAAACTGAATGCTGAAGAATATACTACTCAATGCATGTCTCATGAAAGTGAAGTTAAAGTGTTTGATGAAAAACTGAAAACTTTAACTGAAGCTAATGAAATTCTGGAGAAAAAATACAAAGGGACATTATTAGAATTGGAACAAACAAAAGAAAAGACAGCAACTGTTTTCAAAAAATTTACCAAATTTGAAAACAATTCTAAATGTTTTGAGGAATTCGTTGCTGAATCTAAAACCAATTCTGATGATAGAACTGGAATAGGGTTTTGCCCCAATTTGAAGACACAAACTAAACATGTTGAACCTATCAAGTTTGTGTCAGGAGGCAAAAGACCTATTGAAACATGTCCAGACTTTCATTCTCTAAAAACTAAGTTTGACCATCAAAACACTAACACTGGAGATGCAAGTTGCTCTAAGCATGAAAGTTTACCAAAGGGAAAATATGTCTGCCCCCCTATTAGGAAAAGTGAACCTGCTTTCAAATCTGTGCTACCTAGGAATAAAATTCAGCCTCAAAATTTCTCAAAACCTTTGTTTAGAGACTTTCCTAAGGAAAACCCTATTCTGAGCAATCTTTATTGCTCCTATTGTGATATATATGGTCACTCTTTCGATAATTGCTATGCTAGGAGACTGATTAAGCCTATCTAAAACACTCCTATGTATCATAACTTTAACTATTCTAGGAGGAGTCGTAACAATTATGTCCTTCCCAGGCCACCAGACAAAAACTCTAACTATAGGAATAGAAAGACTAAACCTAAAAGGACATTTACTAGAAGGATTCCCAGAAACTTTTCTAAATCAAATGCTCAGGTATTTAATTTTACCCAAAATCATGCGCAAAATGTTTTTCAACAAAAATCTACTGCTCGCAAATTTTATCAAATAAGAGCAAATCAGCGCAAACAGAAAACCAGAGCAATTTGGGTTAGAAAAGATGATCTAGTACCCCAGATGAAGTGTAATATTGTTATTTCTGCCTTAAAAGCTGAACTTACATCTTCTGGTTGGTACTTGGATTCTGGATGTTCCAAGCATATGACAGGTGATGATACAAAACTTTTAAATAAAACCCATTTTGATGGTGGAAAAGTTGTTTTTGGTGATGGTATATCATCCCAGATCATAGGCAAAGGAACCCTTAAAGAAAAAGGACTTCCTCTTCTTGAAAATGTTCTCTTAGTTAAAGGTCTTAAGGCTAATTTACTTAGCATTTCGCAATTCTGTGACTCAAACTACACTGTTACCTTTTCAAAGAACAATTGCAAGATTTTAAATGAAAAGGGAGAATGCTTAATTACAGGATTCAGGACCCCTGACAATTGTTATACTGTCATGTCTAGTTCTGAAATCTGTAATGTTGCCAGAATGGATGACAACGAGATATGGCATAACAGAATGGGTCACATTAATTACGAAAATTTGAGTAAATTGTCTTCTCAACAGATAGTTAGAGGAATACCAAAAATTAAACCTATTCATAACATTGTCTGTGGTCCCTGTCAAGAAGGAAAAATTGTTAAAGCACCTCATAAAAGGGTTAATGATATCCTTACATCTAATCCCTTAGAACTCATCCATATGGACCTAATGGGTCCCTCTCAAACTATTAGTCTTTGTGGACACAGTTATATTCTAGTTATGGTTGATGACTTCACCAGATTCACTTGGGTAGCTTTCTTAAAACAAAAATTCGATACTTTTCAAACTTTTTTAAAGATTCTCTTACGGATTGAGAATGAAAAAGACACTCAAGTGAATAGAATCAGAAGTGATAGAGGTGGTGAATTCAAAGACACTGGTATTGTAGAATATTGTGACTATAATGGTTACAAACATGAGTTCAGTGCTCCTAAGACCCCTCACCAAAATGGAATAGCTGAGAGAAAGAATCGAACTCTTCAAGAGATGGCACGTGTCATGCTCCATGCTAAGAACTTACCTAAGTATTTTTGGGTAGAATCTATTCGTACAGCTTGCCATCTTATTAATAGGGTCTATCTTAGAAAGAATTCGAAACAAACCTCTTATGAACTTTGGTACAATAAAAAGCCTAATCTTAAGTACCTTAGAACCTTTGGTAGTACCTGCTATGTTTGCAAAGATAGGGAACACTTATCTAAATTTGAGAGTAGAGGAGATAAAGCCATATTCTTAGGTTATTCACCTAACAGTAGAGCTTATCGAGTGTATAATCTTCGCACTAAGACCTTAATGGAATCCATAAATGTAATTGTTAGTGACACTACTGTAGAAAGCAAGACTAGTGAATTAACTATAGAAGAAGAATCGTCAAATATTTTAGAAAATGACTCTTCTGAAATAGATAATTCATTACCTATTGAGTCACCTGAAGTACCTAACTGGGTTTCTAAAGATCATCCCATAAACAACATAGTTGGTAACCCTGGTGAACCAGTACGTACAAGATCCCAACTTAGAAATTATGCTCTCTATGCTTGCTTTGTTTCTCTCTTGGAACCAAAGAATGTAAATGAGGCATTGAATGACTCTCACTGGATTTCTGCTATGCAGGATGAACTTTTACAATTTGTCATTCATGATGTTTGGTTTCTTGTTCCACGTCCTGATCACAAAAAGGTTATTGGTACTCGTTGGATTTTCAAAAATAAAACTGATGAAAATGGGATGATAATTAGAAATAAAGCTAGACTAGTTGCTCAAGGTTACTCCCAAATAGAAGGACTTGATTTTAATGAGACGTTTGCTCCTGTTACTCGTTTAGAATCAGTTCGTCTGCTTCTTGCTATAGCTTGTCACATGCATTTTACATTATATCAAATGGATGTTAAATCTGCGTTCCTTAATGGAATACTTGCCGAGGAAACCTATGTAGAACAACCTAAAGGGTTCATTGACCCTAATTATCCTAATCATGTATTTCGGTTGAAAAAGGCTTTATATGGTCTTAAGCAAGCTCCTAGAGCTTGGTATGAGCGGCTGTCCAGTTTTCTGCTGGACAAAGGTTTCAAAAGAGGTGGAAATGACCAAACCTTATTTGTCAAACATTTTGGCAAACACATTACTATCGCTCAAGTCTATGTAGACGATATCATATTTGGATCCACTTCTACCTCAGAAGTAAAATCTTTTGCTGAAATTATGAGTAAGGAATTTCAGATGTCCCTTATGGGGGAGTTACAGTTCTTCCTAGGTCTCCAAGTCAAACAACAACCAGATGGCTTGTTTCTTTCGCAGACTAAGTACGCATTAGAGATAGTTAAAAAATTTGGCCTCGAGAGCGCTAAAAGTGCTAAAACGCCTATGAGAACTACAGAGAAATTATCTAAAGATGAAAATGGAAAATCTGTAGACTCTACCTTATATCGTAGTATGATTGGCACATTACTCTATCTGACTGCCTCCCGTCCTGATATCATGTATGCTGTTTGTGTTTGTGCGCGTTATCAAAACAACCCCAAGGAGAGCCATTTAAACGCTGTTAAACGCATAATTAAATATGTTAAAGGCACTCTAAATTTAGGAATTTGGTACACGAATGACACACCTAGCACTATTATTGGGTACACTGATGCTGATTGGGCTGGGTGTACTGATGATAGTAAAAGCACTTCAGGCGCATGTTGTTATATTGGTAATAACTTGGTAGGATGGAGTAGTAAAAAACAGAACTGCACATCTCTCTCGACTGCTGAATCTGAATACATAGCCGCCGGTAGCTGTTGTGCCCAATTGTTATGGCTTAAACAAATGCTAAGTGATTATGGTATTCTAGAACCCACACTTCATCTCTATTGTGATAATCAAAGTGCGATTAACATTTCTAAGAACCCAGTTCAACACTCGCGAACTAAGCACATTAAAATAAGACATCATTTTATTCGTGAATTAGTTGAAACCAAGGAATTAGAAATCAATTATCTTTCTACTGATCTACAACTTGCAGATTTATTTACCAAACCTCTTGATTATAATAGATTCATTTCTTTACGTAAATCTATTGGTATGATTTGTGTTGAGTAAATACCTGTCATATTTGCCAAGTTCTTTCCCTTTGTCCATTTGAGACAAAATGGGGGAGAAATTGAGTCTACTGCATATACTAAAAAGCTTGATCTTAGTAATTTTTTGCAGGTATTCTTCTTGTACAGTCATTCTTCATTGTAATAATAGGATGTTAAACTGTATATAGTTGAGTTATGTAATTTTTGCTTTCTAGGATTTGGGTAGATAGAACCTTTATAGGAATAAGTTTTTCTTATTTGTTGTCGCCCTACGAGTTGAGATGACTCAAAGGAGATTTTGTCTCATATTTCCAAAGGGGGAGATTGAAGCCCTTATACTTTTGACTCATTTGAGTCTAGACTGTATAAGAGCTCATCTAGTTTGGAAATTGTGACAAAATAGTGTCTATCCTAGAAACCAAAGAGCTTCAGAGATTGGGTTGCTTCTTCTTCTATCCATCTTGTGATGATCCTGAGACTATAGCCATCACTCACACACTTAGAATTTCATTCTTGCATTTCATATTGCACCACTATGTGTATTAATGTTGTGAGTGTGTTTAAATCCCTCAATTTGATTTTTAATAATTTTTGGGGAATTTAAAACATATTTTAAACAAGGTTTTATTTAATTAAAACTTGATTTAAAAGGTCTTGGGGTTTATGTATAAATATGGATTGTTGTGTTTATTGGCCTAAAGTTACTCTGGGTAGAAACCGAAAGCGCTAGAGACTCTAGGGTTGGTTTTGTAATTATTTTAGGACGTGCGTTTACATTCATTCTCAGGCCTACACCTGCTGTCCTCTGATTGGCCTGAACTGTGTTTCTTTACTGAGACAAACCATCACGTGCTTTCAGCCCTTAGATCAACCCTTATCGATGGCCTGCATGTCTTTTGAGTGAATCCCAGTGTAAACCCTTAAGCCAATCACAGCCTGTTTAATCCACCGCCTGCTGTGAACCCTTAGATTGTAGTCAAAGGAGCTTGACTCAATCATAGCCCTTGATTTTGAACGAAGCTCTGGAATCTTCTTCTCTTCCTATTTAAAGGCCTCTCATCTCAGCCTTCGAAAGCTTTTGCCATTTTGAAAAGTCTCAGAGAATAGAGAGAGGAGAGAGAAGAGAGAAGAGAGAAGAGAGAAGTTAGAGAGAGAAACCAAACCCTAGTTAGAAACCCTAACTTCGTCCAAATACCTCTAAACCTAAACCACTTACCTCTCCATAAACACCATAACCAGATAAACACCATCCTTAGTGTTTCTTGAGTTATGAGAGTTCGAGTTGAGTGATTTCTGGGTTGCTGAAATCCTTGTGTTCATAAATCTTATTTCCAACTTAGACATAGACTCAGATCTTGTTTCTCTTTCAATAGAAATCATAGATCTGAAGTTTTTCATGTCACAGCACACTTAGTTGCATTTATTTCTCATCTTGAGAATTTCGTTGTTGATTGTTTTCTGATAAAACATTTTCTTACTTCAGAATCAACAATAGATGTTTTTCCATTTCTGTTTTTACAAAACCTAACCTGACCTAGTGGGATTCGCACTTGGAGGGTTCTCAATCCACATAATATTTTCAAAAGTGATTGAGAAAGGTCTTGACCGATTTCTTAAGCAAGATCTCTGTGGAATCTGGGTTATTTTGAAAGGTCAAAAAGGTTCTTGGTTTTGTAAGAAAGAAAAATAACAAATGCACTGCATATAGACTTTATATGTGATTTGTTAGGATCGTCTGTAACTAATAAGTGTGTGTGTGTGCATGCATGTGTTTTAGAACACCATTCATAAACATCTTCACACTACAAACACTCAAAGTGTTGGCTATAAGATTTGGTGAACAATAAGTCGACGTAAAGTGCTGAAACAAAGAAGAGTTGACAAACTGAGACAACTACATCAACAAACAAGATCTGCAGAAAAGTTAAGGACGCCAGAGGGTATAATCCTGAACTTGTATAGATTTGTTTTTGTGTGCATGTTAGTTAAATAGGTTGTAACTCATATATTTGTTTTAGTGATTGTTTTTGTTTTACTCCGTAGAGGGAGTCGTGGATGCTTCCTCAAGGTTGAGGTTTTACCACGTTAAAAATCCTGAGTATCAATATTTCTACATCTTCTCATCTCTTTCTAATAGTGTGCTGAGTTTAAAACATTTTAAACTGTTTACTAAAACTTGTTATCAAATCTTGTCCTAATCTCGTACATACTTTTGTTAACACATCTTGTGTTCAAAATCGTTTTGATTTAAGTAAAGAGTTTCTTCAACAAACTTTCGGAGTTGCTTAAATAGTTTATTTTCATAAACGGCTTTGGCAACGCTATTTCAACAGCAGGGTGCTCGTCAGGAGCCGCAGAGGCCTATATTTCCCTCCGCTCTCCCTGCACCGCCACAGATGGCAGCATTGCCACCCATTCCAGCAGTCCCAGCTCAGCAGGGGCTGCTACAGTGTGGACGTGTCTATAACGTCCACTAGGAAGCAGTTCCACAGGCACTGCCCGCGATTGAGTGTACGTTTCCTATCCATGGCACTATGGGTTGGGTATTGTTTGATACGGGGGCTACACATAGTTTTATAGCTACACATTTCGCGAAGGCTTTAGGGTTGTTAGCCACAGCGGAAAGCACAGTGACGTGTGTCGACTCGCCATTGGGGAGTGGGTCACTTATATTCTTTATATGCCGGGGAGTGGGGGTAGAGATTGGTAGTCTGGTATTACCTGCAGATATGTTGGTATTAGATATGCATGTTCACGATGTGATTATCGGTATGGATTGGCTCGCTGATTATAGAGCCATGATTGATTGCTTCGGTGGGAGCATTGTTTTTGCCATTCCGCGGCAAGAGATGTTTGTAGTGGCGATGCCTCGCCCAGAGTGAGGCTCGACCGCTCATTTGTATTACCTAGAGGAGGATACCTCTAAGTAGGTTGTGATTCCTTTAGATTCGATCCCAGTCGTCAGGGAGTATTCGGATGTGTTTCAGGAGATACCAGGCCTACCCCCCAGTCGAGAGATAGACTTTGTTATAGACCTATTGCCAGATACGAGACCTATAGCACGCGCACCGTACCGTATGGCTCCGGCAGAGATGCGAGAGCTACGAGATCAAATAGAGCAGCTTTTAGGTCAGGGCTTTATTCGCAGGAGTACCTCACCTTGGGGCGCTCCAGTTTTGTTTGTGAAGAAGAGGGACGGTTCATTGAGATTGTGTGTGGATTACCGGGAGTTGAATAAGGTCACGATATGGAATAAGTATCCGTTGCCCCGAATCGATGACTTATTCCACCAGTTGAGAGGAGCTTCTTTCTTCTCAAAGATTGATTTGCGATCGGAATACCATCAGTTGCGTATCAGGGAAGAGGACGTCTCGAAGACTGCTTTCTTATCGAGATATGGTTCCTACGAGTTTCGGGTTATGCCTTTTGGCTTGACCAACGCTCCAAACGTGTTTATGGACTTGATGAATAGGGTGTTCAGAGAGTTCCTGGACCAGTTTGTCATTGTTTTCATTGATGACATTCTGGTTTACTCCCAGACAGAGGAGGAGCACGCCGAGCATTTGAAGCAAGTTTTGAAGACACTTCGTCAGAACGAGTTGTATGCAAAATATGAGAAGTGCGGGTTTTGGCTGAAGGAGGTCCAGTTTTTGGGACATATTATTTCCGACCGGGGAATATCTGTTGATCCGGGGAAGGTATCCGCGGTGAGGGAGTGGGGACAGCCCACGACACCGACTGAGATTCGTAGTTTCTTGGTCCTAGCAGGATACTACAGGAGGTTCATTCGGGGATTTTCAAAAATAGCGGGTCCTTTGACACATCTGACTCGTAAGGGTGTGCCATTCATCTAAAGTGATGCCTGTCAGTTGGCATTTGATGAGTTAAAGGACAAATTGACCTCAGCACCTGTGTTAGCATTGCCGAGACCGGGAGTTGAGTATTTGGTTTACACCGATGCGTCTTTGCAAGGACTTGGAGGTGTATTGCAGCAGGAGAGACAGGCCATAGCTTATGCTTCCCGTAAGCTTAAGCCTCATGAGAAGAATTACCCCACGCATGATTTGGAATTGGCGGCAGTGGTATTTGCCCTACGGATTTGGAGGCACTATCTTTTGGGGGAGAAGTTCCAACTATTCACGGACCACAAGTCCCTACAATACCTGTTCACGCAGAAGGAGTTGAATATGCGGCAGCGTAGGTGGCTTGAGTTTGTGAAAGACTACCAGTTCGATATCCAGTATCACCCAGGTAAGGCTAACGTGGTAGCAGACGCGCTGAGCCGTAGGCCAGCAGATGAGGTGGCAGGGGTGTGGAAGGCAAAGTGGAAGGAGTTGGGACATCAGGATGCAGTGGCCCGATCTTTCATGTCTGTAATGACCGTTACACCGCAGATTATCACGAAGGTAGTACGGGCACAGGCTAATGACTCGTTCTGTCAAGAGCAGATAGTTCGATTACTAGCAGAGGGAGCCGATTCCTATACCGTCAGCTCAGATGGGGGATTACGCTTCAATGGGAGATTGGTGGTTCCGGAAGGGGAGAAATTGCGACACGAGGTGATGGCAGAGTCGCACGGCTCACGGTTCGCGCAACATCCCGGAGGGGACAAAATGTACTAAGACATGAGATGCCAGTATTGGTGGAGCGGTATGAAGAGAGATATTGCTGAGTTTATTTCGAAATGCACCACTTGCCAGCTAGTAAAAGTGGATCATCAGAGACCGACAGGACTTCTACAGCCGTTGGAGGTCCCGCTGTGGATGTAGGAGAGCATATCCATGGACTTTATCACGGGGTTACCTACGTCGCAGAGGGGTCACAACTCCGTTTGGGTAATTGTGGACAGGTTGTCCAAAGTCGCTCACTTTTTACCCGTAAGGACTGACTACACTACGGGACAGTATGCCCAGCTCTTCATTTCAGAGGTTGTGAGACTTCACGGTGTGCCCCTAAATATCGTGTCTGACAGAGACAAGATATTTGTTTCGCGGTTTTGGGAGAGTTTCCAGGAGGCAATGTGCACGGAATTGCGGTTGAGTACGGCTTATCATCCGCAAACCGATGGGCAGACAAAGCGCACAAATCAGATGTTGGAGGACATGCTACGCATGTGCATTATTAACTTTGGAGGTGGATGGGAACAATACCTTCCACTGGTAGAGTTTGCTTATAATAACTCCTACCAGTTCACTATTGGCATGGCTCCGTTTGAGGCATTGTACGGTAGGCCTTGTCGTTCCCCAGCATGTTGGTTAGAGGTGGGGGATAACAAACTACTTGGGCCGGAAGTGATTCAGGATACTTCGGCAAGGATTGAGTTGATTCGGAGTCGCATTCGGGTAGCTCAAGATCGGCAGAAGAGTTATGCTGATGCGAAGAGATATTTCAGGGAGTTCCAAGTGGGGGACCAGGTTTTGCTCAGAGTATCTCCTATGAAGGGGATTATGCGTTTCGGGAAGAAGGGGAAATTGGCACCGAGGTATGTGGGGCCGTTTCCTATTATTGAGCGGATTGGACCAGTTGCGTATAGACTCGGGTTACCGGAGCATTTACACCGGATTCACGATGTGTTTCATATTTCCTCTCTAAGGAAATATCTCAGAGACGATTTGGCTCATTCTCACATCGCTTTGGAGGAGATTGATCTACAGCCTGATAGCTCCTACGAGGAGGGGCCGATTGCTATTTTGGACCGAAGTGAGAGGAAGCTGCGGTCAAAGATAGTTCCGTTAGTGCGTGTTTAGTGGCCACATCACAATGTCGAGGAGTCCACATGGGAGAACGAGGATGAGATGCGCGAACGTTATCCAGAGTTGTTTTTATCAGGTACTTTCTATTTCCAAATTTCGGGACGACATTCTGTTATTAGGGGGGAAGTATGTAATACCCCGTATTTTTGGCGATATTTATTTTTGGGATTAATTAATTAAATGAGAATTAATTGGGAATTAATCCGGATAAAATACTAGCGAGATGTGAGTTCGTATTTGACTATATTGAGTATATATGATGATATATGAATATTGAATTATGAAATTTGTCGTGAGATTAATATACGGCAATTTGGACATTTTATTGGGACGCGTGAGACAGTCGCGTCAGGATATAACTATGTTAATTGTAAAAGTGAAGTTAAATTCTATCAACCGTATGGTCGTTTTGAGTGCGCCAACGCGTCCGGAAGGGTCGAGATAGTCAGAAAACACTAGCCGGGGGTTTAGTTTGGGTCCCGGGGTATTTTTAGGCCATACCGGCATCTTATAAGGGTAGTTTGGTAATATTGTATTTTTGGGATTTAATAATGACGAAAATTAGGATTTATAATCTGATTTGGGTAACTAACCACTAAACCCACTACCAACCATATTGATCCGTAAGACTACGGGGAGTTTTAAAATTGGTTTTCTAAGTCTCCTAAACAAACCCTAGCCACCCTAGCCACCTTTGGAGAAAAAGGCTTGTAGAGAGAGAGAGAGAAGGAATTCTGCAGAAAAAGCTTCATCAAACCAACACCAAATTCAGAGACACTAGAGGCAAGTGATTTAATTCTATTTAATTCAGAGAATGTTTCTTCCATGTTAGATAAATTGAAAGATTTACATTTGTTCTTGGAAGTTAAATAAAAACCCATTTTCATTGAACTTAGGACTTGAATTTTGAGGACAAATTGCATGTAGAATAGTATGGAGATGATTATTCTGATGTTAATATAGGTTGGATGTAACAAAAAATGGATCTAGAATGGACTTATTGAGGATTTAAAATTCTAGGGTTTATGTTCTTGAAAATTTGGGGGAAAGGGTAGAGATTTGATGAATTAATGATGTTTAGGATGTGTTAATTCCTTAAAAGATGTTAGTATATAACCTTAGTATGTTTTAGGATGATTGGAGACCTTAAAACATTGTTGGGACGAATTTTGGTTGAGATTTGAGGTGTAGAAATTGGTGGAAAAACGAGATAGGATTTCTGGGCTTGAATCTGGTCACTCGTTAGAAGACCTACCCAGGTCGTTCGAACGAGCTTCTAATGAGTTGACAATTTGGGGTTCTAACGAGAGGGATGTTCGTTCAATAATCTCGTTCGAACGAGATCTCGTTAGATAGCCCAGTTCGTTCGAACGAAATCTCGTTCGAACAGCCTCGTTCGAACGAGACTTCTAACGAGGTGGCAGTTTAGGCCTTTTTGGCCTGTTTTGATTTTGGGAGTCCCGTAAACTTGTTCGAGGATAGAGATAACATTCCTTTGATGGTGTATTAGTATACTGGGGACATTTGGGATATAATGAGGAGTAAATTATATAAGTGTGGATCAAATCAAATAGACATTTGAGTCGAGACGTGAGAATAAGTTATGGCGCGTATAAATATGGACCGGGATTATATAAGTTGTATATATATTAAGTTGGTACGAGAATGCGATAAGTACTACAATTAAACTACGGTGATTACTAAGATGTGTGCTTACTTAGTATTGGTATATGATTTGTGTGTATGACATACCTACCATACTTGCTATCACGGGAGGTTTGCGTTCGCTTAGGGCCCTCTAATCCTTGTGTTGCCCGGATTTAGACTGGTTACCTCGATGAACATAGGTCAGAGAAGGACTTATTAGGATGTTAATAAGTCTGCTGATCGTGGGAGCGCAGGTATGTGCGTGACCCATGTGATGTGACTGTGTTCGCCTCCACTGTTTGTGATTTGTGTTATCTGAACGATTCCTGAGAGATTTGGAATACGTGATTCCTTATGTACGTGATGTACCGGGATGGATAGCAGAGTATGTGTGCACTGCAGCTGAGTCTCGGGGTGCTTATATTGTATATTTATGTTGTGGAAAATATACACTTAATAAACTGAGAACTTTCATATGGTATCGTGTGTATAACTATGGAATAACATAAAAGGGATGATCTATAACGAGTTGTATTACTTTTATATGAGAACCTGAATTTACGTTAAGCCCCTATTTAATTGAGATCGTTATAATGTTAATGGGAACCAAGTAATAAGGGTAGAACCTATGACGGTCTAGCTAGATATGATGTTACTTAGCTAGTGGGTTGTGTCATTTTAGATGGGTACTTACGTTAGGAGTGCACAGTTAGACGAGAGGTGAGAATTTCATGTGAGTGCACGTCCTAACATGTACTTTGCATTTAATGTTTTAAATGTTTTTAAAGCACTTGCAGGTTTTTAAAATATCTCCACATTCGGGCTCTGACCCGTTTGCTTTCAAATCTATTTTTTCGTAAAACCATTTTAGGTGCCCAGCCACAAGGACACCATGCATAGGATACTCATTCAGATGACGAGATGTAGCTGTTTGTGGAAGTTACAGGGATTTGCTTTTAGACGCTTCTATCATTTGGATTCCATGTTCAGTATTCCTCAGTTTTAGGGCATGTTGCCCAGTTCCATTAGAGTTACATTTCCATTTCAGTTTTTCAGACTTTGGCATGTATTGATTCAGTATTCAGTTTTTAGTTATTCATTTCAGTTGTGGAGTTTGTTGTGAGGAGTTTTCCTCCGGATTTATTTATATCATGTGATGGTTATTCTACTATTTCGTTATGGTGAATGGTGATATTATTCTTGCTTTAAATCTTTCACTGCATGTTAATCAGACTTTAATTAAAATTTGGAAACTTACTTTTTAAATACTAGGTGGTTAGTAATAATAAAATGTTTTCGACAGTGATGCTATTAGCTGAGCCAACTTGGCATTTTGAATTAATTTAATAAAGGAGTATCTACCCGGTATTTAATTAGTCGGGGTGTCACAGGTCACGGCTTTGTCACGGTTTATAACCGTGACAAACGTGTCACGGTCATTGACCGCGACACGACCGTGATAAAAAAAGTTGTCTCGCCTCAAAATCTCACGGTCATTGACCTTGACAAGTTGGATTTGTCAAGGTCAATGACCTTGACAATTCGGCAGATTTGGTGTAGTGGGTAGGCGTGCACATTAGTTGAGGGGTGAGGTAAACTCAAGAGAGTGCACAACACCAATTTAAATATGAAGAACATTTGCATTTTAATTTCTTGCATTTAAATACACTTGCTAAATATTTTCAAATGTTTTGGGGTTCTAGCCCTTGCTATAAAATATTTTCAAAAACCTTTTAGGTGTCCTACCACAGAGGCACCCGTCTGGATCTTTCCTACAGGGTGCGCAACTGCATCTAATGTGGATTTTTGCGGGATATTTGCTTATACGCTTCTCTCATTCTATCTTTAGATAGGGACTTTTTCAGTTGTACTATTGAGTTTGTACTTTCATATTCAATATTGGCATGTATATGCATTCTTTTATACTTGCACTTTGTGGATTGCTTATGGTCGATGTTGCTCGACAAACACTTGTAGTTATTTTGTGGCATGTTTAGTTTCTTTCTTGTAATAGTTAATATATTTATCTAGTATGTTGGTTGAGTTTTATTTAATTCATAAGATAAAACTTGGCAATAGATTAATTTAAGACTACGTGATTAATAATTAAAAAGTTTTTTGCCAGTGATGCTAAGAATGAAACAGATGAGATTCCTATTTAATTTGGTATAGGACTGATCACCCGGTATTTTATTAAGCGGGGTGTCACAGATGGTATCAAAGCATCAGGTTCTCGTGTCCTTAGGATCTGTGTGACTTTTCACATTTCAGCGTAGCGTTCTTTGATATAGAGCCTCATTATAGGATTGTTGTATTCCTTCACGTATGCGATTTACGTTCTCCTACTATAGGGTATAGTTCATGTGATTTATGTACGGTTTCAGTCAAGAGTGATAGATCGAACATTTTAGAATAACCAACGTGGGACGTTAGAAGGATACGAGGAGGTAGGACTCAATAGAAGCCAAGGGGTGTTCTAGAAATAGTGACGCGATAGGAGTCACCATGATAATTGTTTGAATTATTGAAGTTGGAAAAACTGTTGGGGTGCAGTAGTTGCCCTAAGAACCATTGGGAAGGACGATGGTACAAAGTTAAAACCCCAAGTGTACACAATAAGGGGTGAGGGTTGAAGAAAATTTTATTTTGAAAAATCCTCTAGGATTCGAGGGAGGTGCGAAAGAGTGATTTACCAGTGGGTAGAGAACATCTAATTGAGATGGCATATGGGGGGAGTGTATTGTCACTCAAGTCAAAATTTGGGGCAAGGAAGTTTACTTTTAAAAGCAGTATGGGGTGAGGGGAGCTAGTCACCACATTTATGGGGAAATACCGTGAATAACAAGGAATTAGGGGTGCAGATTATTATGAAATATCCTACTAGTGGTCAAGTAGAGAGGCAAGAAAAAATTTATAAATTTTCCAAAAAGGGTCGGACAGTGGACGACTGGGAAGGAAAGTTGAAATTCGCAAACTTCGTAACCAATGGGAGGGATACAAAAATAAAATAGGGTTTGTAAGTTGAGATTATACCTGTTGAATAGAGTGTACAAGCATGGATAGGAGATCTGGCTAGGATAATAGATGTCATTGTCGTCAAAGTGGTACAATTACAATTGGCATCAATTCTCTCTCTCGAGAGGAGCTAAGGGAGATGGAAAATCTATTAGAGGGGTAAGATTGGGTTTTTAGTCCAGTAAGGTTCCAAGGGAAGCATTACCCTGTAGGGGACCCATATTAATGATTGAGATTAATAAAATTTGTACCGAGTGACGATGAGTTTACTTAAGACCATCAAGGCCAGCAACCAGTCTATTGGACTAACGGATTCAAAGGGACATTTGGGTCCAAAATTAGGGTCAAGACTACCAGGTTCGTGAGAAGGACGACCCCGACAGGGCCATTGGGACCAGAGAAAGGGGGGATGACACATAAAGGTGTCTTAGTTGTAAAAGAGTGGAAACACATGCGTGAATTTTGTCCGCAGCGAGTCAGGGGATAGGAGCTAGATGCCTAGTAAGAGCATCTATTGGAGAATTTTTTGGTTTCGTTAGGACGTGGTTGTTATGTCAATTAACCGTTGAGCCAGCAGTATTGTGAGTAACTGAAACTAAAAGTATTATTGTGAGATAATTGGGGTATGTTTTATGTGATGCAAGCGGGTCACCATAATATATTAGTATTAGATTCGCGTGAGAATTGGATTTAGTGGAAGTATCGTTAATGTCACCAGTATGTGTATTTTTAGGATGGAGTAACGGGTACTCTTTGGTTCCACCTACGAGGAATGGGTGGGGTCATTGAGACGATGTATTTCTTGGGGAATAGCTCCTTTGTGAGGTGATAATTGAGGTATGGTTTTATCTTGGGTACAGATGAGTTCGCGAAGGGGGCGATCTTAGCAAGGCTATTGTGCTCATTGTTTCAAGTATCGGATGTATATTCTCTTGAGATGTCTCACCTGGATGAGGGTTGAGAAATATCATAGCAGAAATATTGTGTGAAGTAGGATTCATAGAGTGTAATTGTCTAGTTATGTTGAATCATGGTTAGTAGGATTTTTATTGAGGAGATTCAAGGGGTGTAGGGTTGCCGTGGAGCGGAGAGATTTAGCTCGTTATTAATATTTATCGCTGAGGGCATAGTGATAGTACGAGCGCAGTAGTATATGACTTCTTTAGGGACACGGGAGTCCAAGATAGACTTGTGAGTATAGGGGAAATGTTTTAGAGTCCCGGGGTTATGCTTTGGGTTATATTGAAATCAAGGACCGACGATGCTAAGGAACTGTGCATTGGGGAACAATTTCTTTTGGGCTTTGCTAGGAAGTGTTATACGCATAAGGCTGGATAAAATGTCAAAAGTGTGGAGACGTCATTGATTTTAGGTCATTGGATTTAATGATAATAAGTGAACGCATGGAGAAAATACGTTGAGCAGAAAGCGAGTAAGAGATAGGTCTAGTGGACCCAAAAAAATTTACGAAAGAAATACTGTGAAGCTTTGTCACCACAAGTTGTAAGGTTGTGCATATTGTTATGTGTTTTGTGTAATTTATTTTATCCACTTTTGCCATTGCAGGGACCCTTCGGTATGGGACTAAGGGAGTATTTTGAGGACCTCACATCGATAATAAAGGTGGGGTAATATCGAGTATCGAATGGTAATGAGTTAGACATCAGAAATATTTGGAGGATATAGCCACGCTGATAATGCGGGGGCCAAAATTGAGACAAATATGGTTACGTAAGTGATGATCGGAGGTTTGTGTAATTAGGATCGAGTTAAAGGGTTTATGGGCACCCTGGGAGGATCCAGAGCCCTACTGTGCAGATACTTAGTAGATTCGTGGAGAAGACGCAAAGGCAATAATTTTGGATATATTCTGGAGGAATGGGAATACGTTTTCCCCCAAATTATGAAACGATTAAGCATGCATGTGTTTAGAAGTGACAGTGAGTGCATTACAACCTAAAAATTTCCATCACTAGGATTCATGAGTGTGATGGGTATTAGTGGATGTGTTGGCCGTAATAACCGTAATATATATGTATATATTTAACTACCGTGGGATAGCGGGGTTCTTTGGTGTTAACACCGTGCGAGCAGGCCGTTACACTAAGAGGATGGTTGCATTATACGAGACATTCATACCTTCGAGGTTTATGGGAGTAGTGCAGATGTTTTCCAAGTTTCAACTATGTAGATATAATATGGGGCTATAGTGGATAGTTATAGTAAGACTGGGTGTTCGCGTACCAGGGTATGAATTATCATTTATAGGTTTCACTTGAGACAGGGTCTAGCGTATATATACGGTAATGTATGTTAAAATATGTTGCATGTCAATGTACTAATATTGTTAAATTAAAATCCCGGGGAGTAGGGCCATTTATGATGTGATTTATGGTGGTTGGACATATTGTAAAGTGGTAAGATATAGCTCGAGTTTTACTTTTGCACAACGAAACTAGTGATAGTAAGGTTGCGGTGGTAGGTATTGTCTTTTTACATAAGAGTGGATATGTATACTTTCATGCCGAGAGGAGGGTATTGGGAATGTTAAAACTATGGGATTGAAGTTATATTAGGGATTAAGGGCCAGTAAATGCCGTGCTTCTTTTAGTGCGGTTAAGCGGGTACAGGGTGGATGGACGATTTGGTTAATTACATTCGCTCAATAACTTTGTGTAGCAATGCTAAGTAATTGCAGGGCTAGTTGAGACTGGGAGTACTAGGCTTATCCGAATTTCGAGGACAAAATTTCATTATAAGGGGGGAAGTATGTAACACCTCGTAATTTTTGGGTTACTATTTTTATTTAATTAATTCAGTAATTAGTAATTCACTTGTGTCGTAAATTAATGAGAATTAATTAGTGATTTTTTTTAAAGTGAATATATTTAAATAAGTTAACGGGTGAGAATTAATTTTAGATATTTATTCTGGATGGTAATTTTGAGTGCGCGGATGAGTCTGTTAGGGTCGAAATAGTCCGAAATGAGTGGTTATAAGTACATATTGGATGTCAGAGCCTAATTAGACATGCTTGTGCTCCATATAGAAAGTATGGACCCTTTTTATTAGGCCTATATGCCCAAAAACGTGAATAGGGTTTTTAACCCCAAATGGGTAAGGGGTAGGCAACATTAAATCACATTAGAAGACTAAAGAAGGAAAAAAGCTAAAGGGAAAGAGGCAAAGAGTAGAGGAACTTGGGGATATTGGAGAAATTTATTCAATTTCAATTCAACACCTTCATTCAAAGATTTGGATCTTCATTTGACGCAAGTGGTTTAAATTGTGGTTATTAAATTACATTTATATCTTCATATTAAAAGAGGTGGAATTCAATTTAATTCTAGAGTTTGTTCTTGACCAAATTAGGAATTTCTTTTAAAGGGAGTTATAAATATATAGGGGATTTGATAGGGCTAGATTTGATAGTTGATGAGATTGATGTTTGAATTAATGAAATTGTTAGGGCTAGATTTGTTATAACAAGAGACTGGGCTTAGGATGTGTAAGAGGGTAGTTTAGATTATATGGAGGCTTAACCCATTTTGAGTACAGTAATGATAAGTTAAACAAGACCATTGATTAACCACAGGACATATAAACACGACTCAATAAAGATATACTCAGTTTGAACTCACAAATCTCTCGTGTATAACTCAGAAGGTAGTAATGAACTTTGAAGCAACTTTGCTTAGAGGGAGAGAGAAAATGAGCACCCTAGATACACCTTGGTAGGCAGCCACACACCCTCATCACCCTCAATGATCTCTGTCAAGTATTAAAAGCTTCGCAATAAATGACAATGGTGGGTGAGTAAAAAGCTCTAGTTTGTAATAAATCTCTCTAGTAATAACTTCTGAATTCTCAATAAGAACATGATCTCTCGTCAGAGGTGGTTGGGGTCCTTAAATAGCCCCCGCCACACTACCCCCGAGGCAACTCAGTCATTAATGCTTGTGAAAGACATCCCTCATACTTTATGTCATAAGAATTAAATACCTGATGCACTAGTTATCTCCATGTCATAAGCATTAAATGTCAAGACATGCCTTTTACCTAACCATTATGTGTCAGGGGGCTGCCGTCACAGAGGGGGCTCACCAACTGTCTTACAGCCCCAAATACCACGGTAGTTTACTCAAGTGCTGGTCTGACATTGCCTAGCTGGTTAGTGACATCAGATAAAGTGGATGTGACATTAAGTAGAGGGTTGTTTGGCCCATAACTCAACGTCTGATGGAACTCAAGGATGGCCCCCCCGAGGTTCCACGGTCAGGGTCCTTCAGTGTTTTACCAGGTGTATCTAAGATGGTCAGGACAAGCCCCAATGGTGTCTCACTTCTCAATCCTCCAAACCAAGTCCCTCTGAAGTTCCCACGGTGAGGTCGTTCGATAGAGCATGAAAGCTCTTATAGGCCATGCCAAGCCTGATCTCTCGCGAGTACCGTTTGACCTCACACAAAATCATTTTACTCATTAAATCTTTATAATCGTTATAACTCACAGTCGATATAAATGTGGCACCCCGACTAATTAAATATCGGGTAGCTACTCCTTTATTAAATTAATTCAAAATGTCAAGTTAGTTCAGTTAATAGCATCACTGTCGAAAACATTTTAATGATTACTAACCACCTAGTATTTCAAAAGTGAGTTGCCAAATTTTAAGTTAACTATGATTAACATGCAATAAGTGAAATGTAAAGGATAACATAACCATTCACAATAAAGTCCAACTATAGTAAATCAACAAGTAAAAATGAGTCTAGAGGAAATACTCCTCACAACAATCCCAATATGGAAAGAAATAAAACAAGTCTGCATCCTGAATTAATTACAAACCAAAAGTCTGAATAACTGAAGGAAATGAAATGTCTCTAAAACAAATGGGCGACATGCCCTACAACTGATGAAATCTGAATATAAAGTCAAGGCAAATGAAGCGTCTATTAGCAAGGCCCTGTAACTTCCACAACAGCTACAGCTCGTCACCTGACTGGAAATACTATGCATGGTGTCCTTGTGGCTGGGCACCTAAAAAGATTTTTACAAAAAGTAGATTTGAAAGCAAACGGGTAAGAGCCCGAAAGTGGAGAGTATTTTAAAATAAGCAAGTGTTTTAATAACATTAAAACAATGAATGCAAATTACATGTTAGGATGTGCTCTCACATGAAATACTCACCTCTCGGCTATTTGTGCACTCCTAACGTTCCGTACCCATACAAGTGTTTCTCATATCTAACTAGACCAAAACAAATACTGTCCTTTCTACTCGATTCGTACTATAAGTCCCAACTTTATCAATTTAATAAAGAGCTTTACTTAAATTCTCAAATTTCAAAGTATTAGTAGTACAATTTACCAAAGTTTATCTCCCATTTTATATTCTCAATGCGTTACTATAATGATTCTCACATTCAAACATAACAATTCTTTTCATTTAACTGTATATTATTCACATCATAAATATACAATATAAGCACCCCGAGGCTAAGCTGTGGTGCACTCATACTCTGCTATCCATCCCGGTACATCACGTACATAAGGATCACAAATTCCGAATCTCTCAGGAATTGTTAGAATAAGCACAACACACGAAAATGGAGGCGAACTTAATTCAACATATCCATGGGTCACGTACATACCTACGCTCCATAGTCAGCTAACTTATTAACTCACAAATAAGTCATTCTATCATTATGTTCTCTAGGCACCAATCTAAGTCCGGGCACACAAGGATTAGATGGCCCTAAGCGAACGTAAACCTCCCGTGATAGCAAGTATGGTAGGTATGTGATACACATAAAATCATATACATATACTAAGCATGCACCCATCTTAGTACTTATCATATTTTATTAGTGGTATACTTCTCATTCTTATACCAATACACGTGTCCCCTGTTTATATATACACATCATCCATTATCCTCACGTCGTAATTAGTTATTCGCGTCCTAATCCACAATTACCATTTGGTTCAAATCATTCTTCTATATTTTACTCCCCAATATATCCCGAATATCCCAACTATCTCAATTAGTCATCAAGGTAATGTTATCTCTGCCATTAAACAAGGTTACGGGACACTAGAAATCAAACCAGGCCAAAAAGGCCATTCTGTCAACTCGTTAGAAGTCTCGTTCGAACGAGAGTTCGTTCGAACGAAATGGGCATCTAACAAGATCTCGTTCGAACGAAAGGCATCGAACGAACATCCCACTCGTTAGAAGTTGTAAGAGGGTACTTTAGATTATATATGTGGAGGCGTAACCCCTATTGAGTATGGTAACCACGAGTTAAATTAGCCAACACCCTAGACTAATTATAGGAAACACACACACAAAACTCAATGAAGATGGACTCAGTTTAAACTCACAAAGCCTCTCGTGTATGACTCAGGGAATAATAATGAACTTTAGAAGTGACTTAGCTAGAGGGAGAGGGAAAATAAGCACCCTAGATACATCCTGATAGGCAGGTAGCAACACACCAAACTCCCTCAAGAATCTCTGTCAAATATTAAAAGCTTCGCAATAAATGACAATGGTGAGTTAGTGAACTCTCTAGTTTGCAATGATTCTTTTTCTTAATTCTCCAAAAAGATCATCTTCTCCTCAAAGGTGGTTGGGGTCCTTAAATAGCCCCCCACACCACCCCCGAGGCAACTCAGTCATTAAAGAGTATGAAAGACATCCCTCATACTTTATGTCACAACATTAAATGCCTGATGCACTAGTTGTCTCCATGTCATAAACATTAAATGCCAAGACATGCCTTTTGCCTATCCACTGTGTGTCAGGTGTTTGTTGTCGCAGAGGTGGTTCACCAACTACCTGACAGCCCCAAATACCACAGCGGTTTACTCAAGTGTATGTCTGACAAACGTTTAGATGGCTAGTGACATCACCCATAGTAGATGTGACATTAAGTATAGGGTTGTTTGGTCCATAACTTAATGCCCGATAGAACTCCAAGCTGCTCCGCTTGAGGTTCCACGGTCAGGGTCCTTCGGTGCTTTACCAGGTGTATCTAAGGTGGTCAGGACAAGCCCCAACGGTGCCTTACTTCTCAATCCTCCAAACCAGGTCCCTCTAAAGTTCCCACAGTGAGGTCATTCGATAGAGCATGAAAGCTCTCCCAGGCCCTGCCAAGCCTGGTCTCTCGCAAGTACCGTTTGACCTCATACAAAACCCTTTAGTTATTATCGTTACGTCATTACAATCGTTAGAGCTTACAGAAATCAATAATGAAAGTACGATGTGACTAAAACAATAAGCTAATATATGAGTTGCCACGCTGAGCTGCCTCGCCAAGATGTCACGCTTGAGTTGCCACGCTGAGCTGCCTCACCAAGATGCCACGCTTGAGTTTGCCACGCTTGAGCTTATCCTCAAAACACTGTTGCTAATTAGTGGATTATCCCTAATCCCAGGATTACCTTCAGGCCCCCTCTACATTTGCCCCTTCGTGGAGGGATTTGTTGTGGGAACAAGAAGTGCCTCCACGAAAACTTTTTAATCCGATGAACCTTCTCTGTCTGGCCTGCTGCTTTTTTCTAATGCTGAGCCGCAATCGTTCCAGCTTGAATATCTGAAATTCTCCCGAAGGACCTGCTAATATTCTCCCAGTAATGTTCGAAAAAGCGAAAAATTCTCCCCGATGTAACTGAGTCATAACTAAACAACGTTTGAGCTTCTGTCGAGGGGACATCGTGGCTTTTTTGAACCGTTGGGACACCTTCTTTGTTGGGGGGTTTATTGGATATGTCAGAGAAAATCTTGGCGCCCAAAACTCAATCTTGCTTAGGAAGGTAACGGTGGCTGTTCCCTAGGTGTCACTTCATTAATTGATGGCAGTTCCCCAGGTGTTACTTCATTAAATGACGTAGCGTTGTCTTTTCCATGTCAAAATACTTCCCGAAGTGCCACGTGTACATTTGAAATGATTGCAGGCGGCTACACACGTGCAATGGTGGGAAACTTAAACGACGAACTTAAAAAACTAAACGGCCAAATCTCCCAAACACTTAAAACCTTTCTTTCTCTTACTTTGCCACTACCTTCTTCAAATTTCCTTCGCTTTTAGAGAGAGAGAGCTTCCATTGTTGAGCATCTGAAACCTCCATTGCTGTTCAAGCTTGTGCCTTCCTTTTCTTGCTCTCATCTTCTTCGCCACCTCCTGTGTTTGTTCTTCCGCCATTGTCGTGCTCAGGCTCCTCTGACTCAAGGTTGTTTTTTGTTTGCACTAACACTCTGTCATGGCTTCTCAAAGTTATCCCACCATCTCTTCAACCAGTGCGCCGCCTGCTACTGCTGTCGCCACCACTACTGGTGCCTCTGCCCTGGATGCTGTCCGTCGTGATCAGTTAAGGTTTTATCGTCGCTCTCCCATTTTTGGCGAAGATGATTGCTTTGCTGCTGCTTGCAAGACTGTCAACTTTGAATGCAAGTTTGAGTCCTTAGTGCTGGGTGACGAGGACGAAGAACCCTCGAAGTGGGGCTTTCTTCCTCCAGAGGGGACTCTCCGGTTTCGTCTGGAGCGAGGGGACTTCCAATGGTCCCAAATTGACTTCGAAGCACCAGGTGGTTCTCCTGCCCATTTTGCTGCTTGGAACTCTCACATGGTGAGTTCCTATGGTGATATTTTGAGTAAGATTGGCCTTCAACGGGCCAAATGGTTTGGTGAGTTTACTCTCTCCAAAAATAATGCTGCTCTCCCCATTCTTGTTTCTCGTTGGAACGTGACGACTCACACATTTATTGCTGCGTGGGGCGAGTTCACGATAACCCTAGAAGATGTCTGCGAGCTTCTGGGGCTCGAAGCAACAGGTCATGAGCCTTATACCGATGAGCCTCTTGACGCCGAAGAGAGTGCTGACCGTTTGGCGTTGGACCGAATATGCCGAAGTTGCATCGGTTCTTCAAACAAAGCTACCTTCACTCCGCTGATTAATTATTTCTTCAAGGGTTCTAGTGAAGGTAGTTCTTCAATTTCAACGGATGCCCCTGGCCAAGGTACTTCGTTAGAGCTCCCTGCTTACATCCTTGTGATTCTGTCCCGCTTTCTTTTGACGGGAAAACCAAACGATCAGCCCCGAAGGGACCTTATCAACATATCCCTTCGTTTGGCCCGGGGCATCAAACTTCCTTTGGCTGCAATTGCCCTAGGGTCCCTCTACACCTGGCTTGACAGAACGTTGTTCGATATGGAACGATCCCTTGGCCGTTATAACCTGGCCAATTTTGCTAACAGCATCCTTCTAACCAGCTTTCTTTACGTGCGCTTTCCTGTTGTGGCGGCCAAGGCCAACCGTCCTCCTTCTGGGGAAACCATTTTGCCCCCCCGCTCTTATATTTATCACAAGAGGCAGAGCCGAAAAGAGCTGATCGCCTCAATTGATCGTTTTGAGGACTTTGTTATGAGGCCTTACGGAGAGGACGCCTTTGTTCACACTTGTGATTTCTTTCAGGACGAATCCAGGGTGGTACAGGTGGGGGTAGACATTGAAGATCCTCAGTTAGCCGTGGTGCTTCTCCTTTCTCCGGGGTATCTGCCTTCCTACACCGAGTGGGGATATTCCAGCGAACATTACAACCCCAATCGGTGTAGTCGTCAATTTGGGTTTGATCAGGGGGCTCCTCGCTCAGTTTTCCAATCCTCAAACCCGAAGGTTAGCTTTAGTGAGGCATGTTCCTTATTTTCCTCCACTGCTGCGTGGGGGATAAGTGAATCAATGGCTGGGAGAGTCACCATTCCCTCCAACAAGAGGCAAGGGAATGTGACCAGTCTATTTGCCACGAAGTTCTGGCCGAGACAACTGGCTAACATTGCTGAATTCATAGATGGCGAGCCGGTGTACCCTCCAGTTCTTTCATTTGCTGCGATGGAGCTGGGACTCAAAGGCAACTCCATTCTGGGGATTGAGTTCCCTCTAAGCAAAACCCCTAAGGGGCCTTCCAAAGAGCTACCTCCGTTATGCCCCATGACTCCCACTGCCATATCCAAAGGGAAAGGTGCTGGGGTATCCAGGAAGACTGCTCCTTCGACTGGAGCTACTGGTGATGAAGGGTCTTCGCGGCCGTCGACCAAGAAGGCCAAGAGTGGGGTAGCCTCCACGAAAAAGGCAAAGTCCAAATCCCAGATTCCTGTGGCAGCCCTACCCATAGCCTCCGTTCCTCCTCCCATATCTCCTGAAAGGGCCGAGAGGTTAAGGAGGGAGGCGCAGGCTGAGGTAGATCGGGTGAATGCAGAATTTCAACGGCGCGCTGTCGTCGTTCCTCCCTCGGTTGTCTTCCCCACGATCGTCGTCGATCCCACTGAGCCAGCTGCAAAGAGGAGAAAAGGTTCGAAGGTTCCTCAAGCCACTGGTAGTGCCATGACAAGGCTGAGGAGGAAGACTTTAGGCACCAAGTCCCAGCGGAAGCAAGTTTCCTCGGTGCAAGCTTCTCCTTCTTCTTCCCAATCTGAGGTATGCATTGCTGACTTAATTATTATCTCCTTTTTGCTTGAGGGTGACTGTCTTTGCTTGTGTGTATACTTATCCCTCCCCCCCTTTCTTTGACAACTGTTTTGCAGGGGGTTGAAATAGAAAAACCAGACTCGTCCAGTCCTCCCGTGAGCCCTTTTGTGGGGGGACGCTTCGGTGTATCTCATACCGATGTGACTCCTCCCCGTTCCCCCATGACAGGGCTTACGTATTCTCGTCGTTTAGTCAGCCAACGTGCGAGGGATGTCATTGCGGGAGGTGATGCCGTTGACCCTGCGAGTGCTTCCTCGCCTGAAGCGATGACCCTGCCCGAAGTGGCACCTCCCGAGATAACACCTTTGGTCCCTTCAGATTTACAGGCCTCATCCGAGGTTCCTCTGCCCCTTGTACTTGCTGAGGAGAGTGAACCCGAGGTATGATGTGATCTGTAATTTGTTTGTTGTAGTTCTTTCAGTCATATTCTTTCCTTATTTGGCTTACTGAATTGTGATATGTTTTGGGTACCCCAGGTTGAAGTGTCTTCGTTGTTGGAAAGTATTCTTCTTCGAACGATGCTGATGAGACCCTCGACTGTCATTCCTTTGTTTAGCACCATAACTGAGGTAAGCAACACGTCGAGCTATTTCTTCATATTTTCTGTGCCCATTCTTCTTTTCTAACACTTGGCTTTGTGCACAGTTTTCTCCCGATCTTGCATCAACTCCTGTAGTGAGGGCCCAGGTTGGTGTGTTTACACCCCCTCCTGATGTGGCTTTGTTTGAGGGCTCCGTGTCCTCTCGTGATGAACCCCATATGCTTGCCCTTGTGCCCTACACGGGTGATCAAGTTTGGACAAGCGTGGAGGCTTCTGCGTCCAGGGATCCCGTTATGATATCTGGGGTAATAATTTCTCCCCCAACGGTTCCTGTCCCTGTGGCTGCCTCAAATGCTCCCATTGTGACTGAGGTATATCTTTCCTCCTATCTTTTGTTAAGATTTTCATAATCTCCATCCTATAACGTTGACTTAACAACGAAAGCGCTTGTTAAGATTTTTCACAAAACTCCACCTTATAACGGTGACTTAACAACGAAAACACTTGTTAAGATTTTTTTCATAAAACTCCACCTTATAACGGTGACTTAACAACGAAAACACTTGTTAAGATTTTTTCGCAAACTCCACCTTATAACGGTGACTTAACAACGAAAACACTTGTTAAGATTTTTCATAAACTCCACCTTATAACGGTGACTTAACAACGAAAACACTTGTTAAGTTTTTTTTTTTTTTATAAACTCCACCTTATAACGGTGACTTAACAACGAAAACACTTGTTAAGTTTTTTTCATAAACTCCACCTTATAACGGTGACTTAACAACGAAAACGTTTGTTAAGATTTTTCATATCCTTATTTGGGCTTTTCTTTTCAGGTTGCTCGGGAAGATTCGCCCCCAGTCCTCTCACCTGTAGGCTCGCCCTTCCGAGAACCTGATGCTTCGGAAAATTCTATTCATGATGATCAAGGTTCTACGACTGGTGCTGCAGTTGAGAGCGAATCTGGGTGTGAGGTCCCTCTTCCCGACCTAGCTCCTCACTCGTTCTGTCTCATGGTGCTTCGGCAATCTCCTCAAATGCCCGTCAACCATCGGCTGGTGATTGAACAATTGGTGGATCACCATCCTGAGACCTTCACACCGGATTGCCTGCGCTCAAATATTCATGTGATGAGTCACAGGCTGCAAGGCATGGCGATCGTTGTTGCTGAAATTGCTAGTACCCCCACTGCCAGTGTTACCAGATCCCTTCTCAACCAATTTCTAGGTTTTCTGAAGGAGTTGGGGCGTGATGGTTTCCGTTTTGACTGGCTTATAACGCATCTGAAGACTTTGAAGAACCAGCAACTGATCGGCCAGAGGGAAGTGTTGATAAGGTACCAGGAGGACCAACGGGCTGAGGAGGTTAAGTTAGCCGAGCTGGCACCTCTTTTGGAATCGGCCGATGAAGAAGTAACGAAAGCCGAAGAAGCTCTGCGTTTGGCTAAGCTAAAACGGGAAAAGCTCCTTATTGAACGCGCCCAGGTGCAAACCAGGCTAGAGGTTGCTGTCAACGCTCAAAATTCGTTTGCATCAGCTTCTTCGAGCCTCCCCGGGGATTTTTTCTCTTCCCCGGATCTGTGGTTTCTCCTAGCGTAGTAAAACTCCTGTACATATTTTCTTTCTTTCATTCATGTAATTCCTGGGCAGTAGCTCCCTATTTTGCTTGTAATGCTCTCTTCTTTAATGAATGGAAGAATGTACGTTGTTTAGTTTATCTCTGAGTTATGCTTGCTTTCATATCAATGTCTATATTTCATATCATCAGTAAAACTTGTATATTCATAATAAGAAGACCCAATACATCGATGGTACAAACAAACTGTCTACACATGATATACTTTCAGCCATTTATTGTTAATTTTGAATGGCCTATCTTCCTCCAACTTAGAAATTAGGCAATAACCTGAATCATGAGCTTCGTTCACGATGAAAGGTCCCTCCCAATTGGCTGCGAACTTTGGCAGAGGAAGTCCCCTAATGTGTTTCACTGCTGCCTTCAAAACGAGATCTCCCTCCACGAACCTCCTTGGTCTTACCATGTTGTCATATGCCCTAGAGAGCTGCTTTGTATACATTTGAAAATGTTGCATCGCGTTGTCTCTGTGTTCATCCAATGCCTCCAACTGCACATGCCTGTTCTGAGGGAGCATGCTGCTTCGCAAGGCGTATCGAGCCGAGGGAACTTCCAACTCTACTGGAAGAATTGCCTCAGCCCCATAGACAAGGGAGAACGGAGTGTACCCTGTGGGCTTCCTCTTCGTCGTTCGATAGGCCCACAACACTGTTGGTATCTTGTCATCCCACGATCCTGGAAAGTCCTCCATCGTTTTAGCCAAGATATTAACCAGAGTTTTGTTAGTTGCTTCAGCCTGACCATTCCCCTTCGGGTATGCTACCGTTGAAGTGTGATGAACAATGGAGTACTTGTCTGTGAGCATCGTTACTTCTGAGTTGACGAAGGGAGTCCCATTATCTGAGAGAATAACCTTTGGGATCCCAAAACGGCAAATGATATACTCTCTGATGAAGCTACTCACTACTCCAGCCGTGGCCCTTCTAAGTGGTATTGCTTCAGCCCATTTTGTAAAGCACTCCGTTGCTACCAGTATCCATATCTTACCCCTCGACGAAGGATGTATCGCCCCCACGAGGTCGAACGCCCAAGTGTGGAAAGGATAAGGCGTTGCCAGAGAGTGTAAGTCCACCGATGGGGCATGGATCATATTTCCATGAAGCTGGCAAGCCTTGCATTTTCGGACAAATTCGGCGGAGTCTTTCTCCATCGTTGGCCAATAATACCCCAACGTCATCAGCTGATCATATAACTTGGCCCCTCCCATGTGAGCTGGGTCATGGGCTTGTTTGAGGACCTCAGTTGCTTCTTCTTTTGTAATGCAACGCAACGGCCTGTTGTAGTACCCCCTTCGATAAAGCTGCCCCTCTTGGATATAGAACCTCGGGGCCCTTCGCCTTAGTCCCATCGCATCCAATTTCTCCGTTGGGACAATTCCACCCTGAATAAAGTCGATATAGGGCTGCCTCCAGTCTGTTTGGGCTTCAATGAAATGGCACTCAGCTGCTTCGAAAAATAGCTGACACTTATCACAATTCCGTTGTAGTTCTGCCGCATCCTGTTTCATTTTAGGCCAAAAATATCCCCCTCTTTGAATTCTCCTATAAAGAGGTATCTCAGTTGTTTCGCAGTGCTCCTCATGTGTTTTCTTCAACCTCCGCTCTGCCTCCTCTGGCCCAATGCATCTCGATAACCATCCCCCTGCATTTCTGAAGTAAAGATTTCCCTGGTTTGTAAAGTATTGGGCCAACTCTCTGAGTCCCATAGCTCCTTCGCCAGACTCCAGTTGCTTCCTGACCTCTCCTCTCCAACCCGCGTCTCCCTCCGTCGGTAGTATTGACTGTATCACCGAAGGAGCTGTTCTTCGTTGGATCGTAACAATAGTCGTATCGCTCCTCATGACCATCTTTTGAGCAATAGTGGCATAAGCGTCTGGATGTTGGTTCATTGTTCTGGGATGTCTTCTGATTTTGGCCCGATGGAACTGGCTGAGGAGCCTTTGAATGATCGTTTTGTACGGTGCCAAATTCATGTGTTTCAACGCATATTCTCCATTAACTTGCTGAATTACTAAGTTCGAATCACCCTTGATGCAGAGTGAACGAATTCCCCTTCGAAGAGCCTCCAGCAACCCTAGTACCAACGCTTCGTATTCTGCTTCGTTATTGGAGCAAGGGAAATCTAGTTTGTAGGAAAGGCAAATTTCCTCCGTTCCTTTTGAAAGGATGACCCCTGCCCCTCCTTTTTTTTCAGCCGAAGACCCATCGAACTGCATCGTCCATTCCTCATCGGTTGTGTCCAGATAGTTGGCTTGTAAGTCGTCTCCCGGAATGTCTTCTTTAGGTGGTTCAAACGTTCCTGATGGAAAGATTGCCAACAGATCAGCATACGCCTGGCTCTTGATAGCACGAGGAACCACACACTTTAAATCATATTCGGAGAGAATAAGGAACCACCTAGCTGCCCTGCCAATCAAGATAGTTCTAGCCAACAAGTACTTAATAGGATCACATCTAGTTACAATATGAATTGTAAAAGACAGCATATAATGTCTAAGTTTTTGTGCTACAAAGACTAAGGCCAAACAATGCCTTTCTAGGCTGCTATATCTAATCTCCGGCCCATGTATGATCCTACTGAGGTAATACACTGGCCGTTCTTGCCCGTCGATCTCCTGTGCCAGCAAAGCTCCAACGGACCTTGTAGTGGAGGTGAGGTATAGCTGCAACGGTGCTCCTGCCTGTGGAGGAACCATGATTTGCGGTGAAACGAGCAGTTTCTTCAACTCATCGAGGGACTCCTGGTGATCCTTTTCCCACCTGAACTTTGTGTTCTTTCGCAGCAGTTGCATCAACGGGTGTGTTACCTCGGCCAATCCTGGTACAAATCTTCTGAGGTAGGAGACCTTTCCGAGGAAGCTTTTTAGCTCCTTCGCCGTTCTTGGGTACGGCATTTCTAAGATCGCGCGTTGTTTATCCTGGTCCATCTGCACCCCTTGTCGATCAACCACGAAGCCCAGAAACTTCCCACATGTTACTCCGAAGACGCACTTCAATGGGTTCATCCTTAGTTTATACTTCCTACATCGAGTAAACACCTTCTTTAAGTCATTTAGGTGGGACTCCTCCTTCTTCGATTTGATGACCAAATCATCCACATAGAATTCTACAAATTTGTGGAGGAAATCGTGAAAAATGGCCATCATTGTTCTTTGATAAGTGGCTCCCGCGTTCTTAAGTCCAAACGGCATTACTTTGTACATGAAATTGCCCAACGGGGTTCTGAATGCCGTTTTCTCTGCGTCCACGGGGTCCATCTTGATCTGATTGTACCCAACGTACCCATCCATGAAGCTATACATCTCATGTCCAGCCGTGGCATCTATCAAGCTATCGATGGAAGGTAGAGGGAACTCATCTTTGGGGCAAGCCCTGTTCAAATCTCTAAAATCCACACAGATCCTTATTTGATTCTTGTCCTTCTTCCCTACTGGCACAATGCTAGATAGCCACAGGGGATGTTGTATTGGTTTGATGAATCCTGCTGCCAATAAACGCTGAACCTCTTCCTTGATCTTCAAGTCCAACTCAGGTTTATAAGTTCTTGTTGCCTGTTTTACCGGGATGGCTGAAGGTGTCACGTTTAGCTTGTGGCAGCTCACTTCCTCATCTAGCCCTTCCATTTCGGTATACTTCCACGCAAAGACATCTATGAACTCCCGGATTAGCCCAACCAGGGCTTCTCGCTTCGCCTTACCGAGATCCTTCGCGATGAAGATGGGCCTTGGGTCTTCCCCTTCTCCTGCCAGGTTCAACCGCTCCAACTCTTGTGCCTGGGGCTTCGGTTGATTTGCCATGTAGTCTGGTTCTTCGGCGACCTCCTCCACGAACTCCTGTATGTTGGAGTTGTCTATCACCATACACTGTCCCTGTTGATCTATCAAGAAACACTCATATAACGGGTCAGCCCCATCCTCGGTCTCTTCGGCCGCCCGCTCACATCGTTATAAACGGTATACCACCTTCCCCTCCTCAGTGATCACCTTCTTGCATTGCCTGTTGGTAGCTGTTGCCAAGGCCTTCCTCTTCCTTTCTCTCGAAGCCTCAGCGATTCTTCCTCCTGAAAAGCGACTCAGCACGCTTTGCCGTTGGACCTCATGCTCCACAGGATCCATTCTAAGCTTTACTTTGTTTTTGAGCTGCTTCGTAGTACCTTGGGGTCGAGGGATCACCTGATGGGTTTCTTCGGCCCTCACCCCTTCATTATTCGCGGCTTCTTTGCCTTGCTCGTTCAGAGGCCCCATTCTATCTCTGATCGAGGGAACCCATGCCCCCTCCATTCTTCTTGTTAGGACTCGAGCATCTTCCTCCAACTCCGTATAAAAGGCCGCATCCACAAAGTGAGCTTCCTCGATGGCGAAGGGCCTTTTTGTAGCCTTAATGGTCACTTCTGTTCCTTTAACATTCGCCTTGGCGCATTGATGATATGTTGAAGGAACTAAACCTTGATTGTGCATCCATACTCTTCCTATTGGTAAATGATAGGAAGTTGCACTTTCTATTACATGGAACTTGATGTGGGAACTCAGATTTCCCATTACAATTCCCACATTCACATACCCAATGGATTTGGAAGATTGGTTGTCATACCCTGAGATTACCAGAGGCATGGGAACCAACCTTTCTTCTGGGATATCAGCTGCGTGGAAGGAGTTGATCGGCATAATGTTGATGGAAGCACCCCCATCCATAAGCGTTCTTGCAAAACTAACCCCGTTGATACTGGCCGTCACATACAAGGGCCTATTATGAGGGAACCTTACAGCTCTATCTGCATCGCTGAAGGTCACCTCTGATAGGAACTTTTTTACCAGCCTCGCCATGGGTCCTCTCCATTTCAGCGAGGGAACCGCGTCCTTCTTCGCGATGTCAAGGATCGCCCGAGTTATCTCCAGTCTGCTCTCCTTTGGTATCCCCACTTGATCGAAGAACCAAGCGAACTTTGGGGATTTTGAAACTGCGCTGTATTCTATGACTGGACCTGTTTCCTCGCCCTCAACGCTATAGGCGTCTTCTGCGTCCCTAGCACTTGCTTCATCATACGCCAGAACTACGTTGGCCATTCCTCTAGTGCAATACTCAAGTGCTTTATCGAACTCCCTCGTTGCCCCTCTCCCCTCTCGCTCTACCTCTTCATCATAGGCCGTCACAACATTGGCCCCATGCGCCGGGAGCGGGTTATTGTTAACGTTTTGTGGGGGAATTTGCAGCGTTCCCGCCTTCACGTACTTGTCTATGATTCTTCGCAGCATGAAGCAGCTTTCTGTTGGATGCTGGACCTTTCGATGCACCTGACAATATTTGGGATTGGCCCTAGTTGCCACGTCGGGCTCCTCTATCGGGACACCTTTTGGCTCGTAAACCGTTCCGCCTTGGACCATTGCGTTATAGCAACTCATAGCCTCCTCCACCGTACAAGGCAACGGTGGCGGGTCTTCCCTATCCCTTCCGAACTTTCTTTTGTTGTCCTTCCTCTGAGCCTTGCCCCCATCTTCTCTCTCGACATATCCTACCCGTGGGGCCTGTGTCCTTCCCCCGATGGGTTGTATCGTCTGTCTGAACATCATGGGGGCTACTACCGGGGTAGGTCGCACCACCAACGATATATTTCTTGCAGATTTTAAGAAAGCTGAAAAAGTTCCCTCGCGTGTCTCATTGATCAAGTGACAGATATACTCAGGAAGTAATCCCTCAGCACAAATTTGTAGTAACCTAGCCTCCTTAGCTTCTTCCCTCACGTCAAGGGACCTTTCCCTAAACCTTCGGATATAGGCCACAACCTCCTCTCCTGGCCTTTGCCTCTCCCTGCCAAGTTGGGTTAGGGTGAACTCATCTTCTGCCAAGAAGAACTTTCGGACAAACAATACGTGCATCTCCTCCCACGTGGAGACACTATTGGGAGGCAGGTGAGAGTACCAAGTGTAGGCCTTATCAGTCAAGGATTTGGAAAACTCCCTCAGCCTAAGCTTTTTGTCATTGCAATGCGCCCCCAGGTGCTCGACGAAACGCTTGATGTGCTCCTTCGGGTTCCCCCCCTTCCCTGAATATTTTTCAAAGGTAGGGGGAATATAGTCCCTCGGGTAGGGTTCGTCATTGTACTCCTGGGGGTAAGGTGTCCGGAAGTCGTCGTAGACTGCTGCCACCTCGCCCACAGCCTGCGAGGAAGACTGCATGAACTTCAGCATCTCCTTCTGCATCTCTTTTCTCATCTCTTTCAAGGGCGAGGCCACTGGGGCCACCTGCAACGGAGCAGATGGTTGAGCGCTCGTTGCAACTGGAGCGAACGTTATCGGTTGCGCCATTGAAACGCCTGAGCCGCCCACAGTGGGATTCACAACAGAGGGTACACTTGCTGGTACCGCTCCCGTAACGCCTGCCCCTGGTGGGGCCCCTGGGGCCACTCCTGGTGTCACGAAGGCACTAGTCTCCAATCCTCCCAGCATAGTGGAAGCTACTGGGGTTTGCAAAAACTCGTAAAATTTGCTCATGAGGAGCGCCATCTGGGTAGGTCCCAGCCCTACGCTCGTGGAGGGTTGTGCAGCCCCTGGGACGCCTATCGTTATTGGAGCCAGCGGTATCTCTCCCCGAGGAGCCCCATCTCTTAAGGCCTCCTGTTCCCTTGCAGCTTGTTCTTCATTATGCTGTATGTCATCAAAATTGAGTCTTCTAGTAGCGTTATCCTGCGCCATACTCCTTCTCTAGAAGGATGCCTCCCCAGCAGAGTCGCCAAATGTAAGAGAGTACTTTAGATTATATATGTGGAGGCGTAACCCCTATTGAGTATGGTAACCACGAGTTAAATTAGCCAACACCCTAGACTAATTATAGGAAACACACACACAAAACTCAATGAAGATGGACTCAGTTTAAACTCACAAAGCCTCTCGTGTATGACTCAGGGAATAATAATGAACTTTAGAAGTGACTTAGCTAGAGGGAGAGGGAAAATAAGCACCCTAGATACATCCTGATAGGCAGGTATCAACACACCAAACTCCCTCAAGAATCTCTGTCAAATATTAAAAGCTTCGCAATAAAGGACAATGGTGAGTTAGTGAACTCTCTAGTTTGCAATGATTCTTTTTCTTAATTCTCCAAAAAGATCATCCTCTCCTCAAAGGTGGTTGGGGTCCTTAAATAGCCCCCCACACCACCCCCGAGGCAACTCAGTCATTAAAGAGTATGAAAGACATCCCTCATACTTTATGTCACAACATTAAATGCCTGATGCACTAGTTGTCTCCATGTCATAAACATTAAATGCCAAGACATGCCTTTTGCCTATCCACTGTGTGTCAGGGGTTTGTTGTCGCAGAGGTGGTTCACCAACTACCTGACAGCCCCAAATACCACAGCGGTTTACTCAAGTGTATGTCTGACAAACGTTTAGATGGCTAGTGACATCACCCATAGTAGATGTGACATTAAGTATAGGGTTGTTTGGTCCATAACTTAATGCCCGATAGAACTCCAAGCTGCTCCGCTTGAGGTTCCACGGTCAGGGTCCTTCGGTGCTTTACCAGGTGTATCTAAGGTGGTCAGGACAAGCCCCAACGGTGCCTTACTTCTCAATCCTCCAAACCAGGTCCCTCTAAAGTTCCCACAGTGAGGTCATTCGATAGAGCATGAAAGCTCTCCCAGGCCCTGCCAAGCCTGGTCTCTCGCAAGTACCGTTTGACCTCATACAAAACCCTTTAGTTATTATCGTTACGTCATTACAATCGTTAGAGCTTACAGAAATCAATAATGAAAGTACGATGTGACTAAAACAATAAGCTAATATATGATTTGCCACGCTGAGCTGCCTCGCCAAGATGTCACGCTTGAGTTGCCACGCTGAGCTGCCTCACCAAGATGCCACGCTTGAGTTTGCCACGCTTGAGCTTATCCTCAAAACACTGTTGCTAATTAGTGGATTATCCCTAATCCCAGGATTACCTTCAGGCCCCCTCTACAGAAGTCAAACTGTCAACTCGTTAGAAGCTCGTTCGAACGAGCTCGTTCGTACGACCTGGGCAGGTCTTCTAACGAGGTGACAGTTTCGAGCCCAGAAATTTCCTATTACGTTTTTCCCAATTCTCTTCACCTCTAATCTCACCTAAACATCATTCCAACAATAGTTTAAGGTTTCTAATCCTTCCTAAACATACTTAGGTCATATTTTAACATATTTATAGGGTAAATTCATCCTAAACAACACCCAACTAACAAATCTCCCAATTTTCCCAAATCTCATGGACATGAACCCTAGAAAATATAAAGTCATCAATAGGCATAATCAAATCCATTTTTGTGATATAAAAGATGTATTTCTATCAGAATAATTTCCCAAACATGATTCTACATGCAATCTCCTTATCAAAATATGAATTTCTAATTCCAATTCAATGGGTTTTTATCAATCTCCCAAAACAATGAAATTTTCATAAATGCCTAAACATGGAAGAAACATTCGTTGCAAATAACGTAATTAAACCACTTGCCTTAATCGTTCTTCAGATTGTTGTAGATTGGAGATGGTTGGATTCCTCTCTCTCTCTCTGCAGAATTCTCCTCTCTCTCTCTCTCTACAAGTTCTTCTCACAAGATGACAATGGAGGTGGGGGTTGATTTTTGGTAAGTTTTAATCTTTCCTTAACTTCTCCCGTAGCCCACTACTTAGTTTAGTGCTGATAATGGGTTTGTGGGTTTAATGATAAATCATAATTAAACTCTAATTTTCGTGGGTTTTAATTACCAAAATTCTGAAATTACCAAATTACCCTTTTGGGTTGTCGGTATGGCCCAAAAATGCCCCGGGACCCAAACTAAACCCCCGGCTAGTGTTTTCTGACTATTTCGACCCTTCCGGACACGTTGGCGCACTCAAAACGACCATACGATTAATAAAAATAAAATTCACCTTTTTAATTTAAATAATTACATTCCTGACGCGACTGTCACGCGCGTCCCAACAAAATTTCCCAAATTGCCGTATTTCTATCTCACGACAAATTCAATATTTTCAAAATTCATATATTTCCATATATACACCTTATAATCAAATACCAATCACATCTCGTTAGTATTTTATCCGGATTAATTTTTAATTAATTCACATTTAATTTAATTAATACCATAAATAAATATCGATAAAAATGCGGGGTATTACATACTTCCCCCCTAATAACAGAATTTTGTCCCGAAATTCGGAACTAAAAAGTACCTGGTAAAAGTAACTCTGGATAACGTTTGCGCATCTCATCCTCGCGCTCCCATGTGGACTCCTCGACATTGTGATGTCGCCACTGAACACGCACTAACGGAACTATCTTTGACCGCAGTTTCCGCTCACTTCGGTCCAAAATAGCAATCGGCCCCTCCTCGTAGGAGCTATCGGGCTGGAGATCGATGTCCTCCAAAGCAATGTGAGAATGAGCCAAATCATCTCTAAGATATTTCCTTAGCGAGGAAATATGAAACACATCATGAATCCTGTGCAAATGCTCCGGTAACCCAAGTCCATACGCAACAGACCCAATCCCCTCGATGATAGGAAATGGTCCCACATATCTTGGTGCCAACTTCCCCTTCTTCCCAAATTGCATAATCCCCTTCATAGGAGATACCCTGAGTAAAACCTGTTCCCCCACTTGAAACTCCCTGAAGAACCTCTTCGCATCAGCATAGATCTTCTGCCGATCTTGAGCTACCCGAATGCGACTCCGTATCAATTCTATCCTCGCCGAAGTATCCTGAATTACTTCTGGCCCAAGTAGTTTGTTGTCCCCCACCTCCAACCAACATGCTGGGGAACGACAAGGTCTACCGTACAACGCCTCAAATGGAGCCATGCCAATAGTGAACTGGTAGGAGTTGTTGTAAGCAAACTCCACCAGTGGAAGATACTGCTCCCATCCACCCCCGAAATCAATGATGCACATACGCAACATGTCTTCCAACATCTGATTTGTACGCTCGGTTTGCCCATCGGTCTGCGGGTGATAAGCCGTACTCAACCGCAATTCCGTGCCCATGGCCTCCTAAAAACTCTCCCAAAACCGTGAAACAAATATCTTGTCTCTGTCGGACACGATATTTAGGGGCACACCGTGAAGTCTCACTATTTCTGCAATAAAAAGCTGGGCATACTATCCCGTAGTGTAGTCGGTCCTTACGGGTAGAAAATGAGCGACTTTGGTCAACCTGTCCACAATTACCCAAATGGAGTCGTGACCTCTCTGTGACGTAGGCAACCCCGTGATAAAGTCCATGGAGATGCTCTCCCACATCCACATCGGGACCTCTAATGGCTGTAGAAGTCCTTCCGGTCTCTGATGATCCACTTTTACCAGCTGAAAAGTGGCGCATTTAGAAACAAACACGGCAATATCTCTCTTCATCTGGCTCCACCAATACTGACGTCTCATGTCCTGGTACATTTTGTCCCCATCGGGATGTACTGCGAACCGTGAGCCGTGCGACTCTGCCATCACCCCGTGTCGTAATTCCTCCCCTTCCGGAACTACTAGTCTTCCATTGAACCGTAATCCCCCGTCTGAACTAACGGTATAGGACTCGGCTCCCTCTGCTAATAATCGAACTATCTGTTCCTGACAGAACGAGTCATCTGCTTGTGCCTTCACCACTTTCGTGACAATCTGCGGTGTAATAGTCATCACTGACATGAACGATCGAGCCACTGCATCCTGGTGTCCCAACTCTTTCCACTTTGCCTTCCACACCCCTGCCACCTCATCTACTGGCCTACGGCTCAACGCGTCTGCTACCACGTTATCCTTCCCCGGGTGATATTGGATATCAAACTGATAATCCTTCACAAACTCAAGCCACCTCCGTTGTCGCATATTCATCTCCTTCTGCGTGAATAGGTACTGTAGGGACTTGTGGTCTGTGAACAATCGAAACTTCTCCCCCAAAAGATAATGTCTCCAAATCCGAAGGGCAAATACCACTGCCGCTAACTCCAAGTCATGGGTGGGGTAATTCTTCTCGTGAGGCTTAAGCTTACGGGAAGCATAAGCTATGGTCTGACTCTCCTGCTGCAATACACCTCCAAGTCCTTGTAAGGACGCATCGGTGTAAACTAGATACTCAACTCCCGGTCTCGACAATGCTAACACAGGTGCTGAGGTCAACTTGTCCTTCAACTCATTGAATGCCAACTGACAGGCATCACTCCAAATGAATGGCACGCCCTTACGAGTCAGATGGGTCAAAGGACCCGCTATCTTTGAGAATCCCCGAATAAACCTCCTGTAGTATCCTGCTAAGCCCAAGAAACTACGGATCTCAGTCGGTGTCGTGGGCTGTCCCCACTCCCTCACCGCGGATACCTTCCCCGGATCAATAGATATCCCCCGGTCGGAAATAATATGCCCCAAAAACTGAACCTCCTTCAGCCAAAACCCGCACTTCTCATACTTTGCATACAACTCGTTCTGACGTAGCGTCTGCAAAACCTGCCTCAAATGCTCGGCGTGCTCCTCCTCTGTCTGGGAGTAAACCAGAATGTCATCAATGAAAAAAATGACGAACTGGTCCAGGAACTCTCTGAACACCCTATTCATCAAGTCCATAAACACGTCTGGAGCGTTGGTCAAGCCAAAAGGCATAACCCGAAACTCGTAGGAACCATATCTCGATAAGAAAGCAGTCTTCGAGACGTCCTATTCCCTGATACACAACTGATGGTATTCCGATCACAAATCAATCTTTGAGAAGAAAGAAGCTCCTCTCAACTGGTTGAATAAGTCATCGATTCGGGGCAACGGATACTTATTCCATATCGTGACCTTATTGAACTCCCGATAATACACACACAACCTCAACGATCCATCCCTCTTCTTAACGAACAACACAGGGGCACCCCACGGCGAGGTAATCCTCCGGATAAACCCCTGGCCCAATAATTGCTCAATCTGATCCCGTAACTCTCTCATCTCAGCTGGAGCCATATGGTAAGGTGCGCGGGCAATAGGCCGAGTGCCCGGCGTCAAATCAATCACAAAATCTATCTCTCGACTCGGAGGTAATCCAGGTATATCCTGAAATACATCGGCAAACTCTCGAACAACCGGAATCGAATCAAGTGGTATCACCACTTCCTTAGAGGTCTCCTCCTCTATGTAGTACAAATGAGTGGACAATCCTCCCTCAGGGCGATGCATCACCACTAAAAACATCTCTTGCCCGGGAATGGCAAAGATAATACTCCAACTAAAACAGTCAATCATGGCTCGGTACGCTACTAGCTAATCCATACCAATAATGGCATCATACTCGGTCATCTCTAACACTAACATACCAGCGGGTAAAGTAAACCTCCTGATCTCTATACCCACACCTCTATACATAAGAGAAATCATGGAACCCCTACTCAACGGTGAGTCTACACAAGTAGCGGTGCTCTCTGCGGTGTCTAATAACCCAATAGTGCGTGCAAATCTCATAGCAATAAAACAGTGTGTAGGCCCCGTGTCAAATAAAATGCGCCCTAGAGTCCCCTGAATAGAGAACATACCCTCAATGGATGGTGGATCCTGTGGGGCTGCGACCTGCTGGAGCTGATACACTCTCCCATACTGAAGCTGTCCCTGCTGAACTGGGACTGCTGGAATGGGTGGTAATGCTGCCATCTGTGGTGCTGGTAGGGCGGCAGGAAACATAGGCCTCTGTGGCTCGTGTTGAGCACCCTGCTGCTGCTGCTGTGGGGCCTTGCCCATATCAGGACACTCCTGACGTTTGTGGCCAATCTTACCACAAATGAAACACTTCCCCTGGAAGTTTCCCTCTCGCTGTCCCTGCTGACCACGGCCCTGGGGACCGTTACCGTTTCTGCCCTGGCCTTGCTGGCCGTGGTGAAACTGCTGCTGTTGACCATTTTGACCCTGTTGGACCTAATGGCCGTTCTGACCCTGCTAGCCATTCCAAAATCCTCCCTGACCGTTCCTGAAACCCCCTGATCGGAATCTCTTAGAATCCCCCTGCTGGGAACCCTGATCACCCTGCCTATACTGACCCTGAGCTGATTGTGCCCCGCTGGCACCATTTCCCCCTGTCCTGCCCTGATGGCTGGACTCTCCTGATCGCTTCCCCTCTGTCAAGTGAAAGCGGTGGTCCTGGCAATGGAGAAGTGCAGCGTTAACCACGTCAGAATAAGTGTCCAACGAGAGGTTCCCCAACAAATGCTGACGGATCCTCCATGTAAATCCATCGGTGAACTTCTGGATCTTCTTCTCCTCTGTCGGTATCTCATCCGGGGCAATATTCAGCAAATTTGTGAATTCGGCCTCATACTCGGCCACCGTCTTACTGACCGGGCGGAAAAAGTGTGCGCGTGTAAAGTGCACAATCGTCGTGTGTTTCGCCGCCGCGATACAAAAGAACCTAATATACTACTACACTTGACAAGCAAGCCCAGCGGTAAGTCGGGTATCGAAAATCCACAGGGAGTGATTAAATTTTAGATTTTAACTGTTTTAATTACTTTAGGAATAAAAATGGTGTAAAAGAAATAAGAAAAGGTGATGTGTGGTTATTGTGACTAAATAAAAAGAGAAGTTAGGCTACACAAAAAGGAAAGCGAGGATCGGGATCGCATCCACGCATTCACGGGCTAAACAACTACTACTTAGAATTCCGGCTCGAAAGCAATTTAATCGAGCATTTACAATTAAGCATAAACATCACGCAATAAGGAATTTAACCCAAAATTGCGAGATTAAACATTTAATCAAAAATGGTCACACGCGGATTAAATTCGGATAATCGCTATAAACACTAACGTTGCGTGATAAATAAAGTTAAGCGCATAATAATCCGACTTTAATACGAGAGGTTTCAATTAAATGCAATTTTACACGAAACCCTAAATTTCGAGCTCCGAACCCGAAAATGGCGGATATGCAATCCCGACCCTATTTATCTAGGGGCTAAGCATGAATAAAATAAATTAAACTAATTAACTAAGAAAGCAATAAATTAAAACAAGTAAACTAATTAGAAAGCAAGGAAATTATCTAGAAGGCAAGAAATAATGGAAAACAAGCTATATTAATGGTAGAGGGAAGATGAATAGTCAACATACAATCCACATGGGGTGTCAAACCAAGAGGAATTGAAGAAGAACCAAGAAAACCCCCAAAACCCTAACTAAAAACTAACCTAAAAACGTTCCTAAACTGATATATATGTTATTACAACAAAATTTGGCTTATATAGTAAGTTGGAATAAAAATAAAGAAGAAAGAAAAGAAAACAAAATATCTGCAGAAAACAGAGCATCGATCGATCGACCCCTTTGGTCGATCGATCGACCTAGGCAAAACTTCGGCAAAAAAGAATGGTCGATCGATCGACTAGAAGCGTCGATCGATCGATCAAGCAGGGCAGAATGCAGCAGCCTACTGCATTCCTCTTCTTCTCCTTGTCCTTCTCCTCTTTTGCTTCCTTGTTTTTCCTCCGCTGAAATCTTCGTAACTTCTTCGTTATGCATCCGAATCGCGCACCGTTCACGGCCATGCGAAGCTAGCGAGGAGGGCTACAACTTCCGTGAGATGTCGGGCTAGGTACCCAAGCTGTGAAAAGACTAAAATGCCCTTGCGCGTGCGATTGTGTACGAAACTTCACCGGAATGCATCCGAACTTCATACTAAGCATCCAAATACCTACAAAAGCTCAACTAAACCCTGCAAAACATGTTAACATAGAAATCCGAGGTTGTCTGGTTAACGAGCATAAATATAGGGATTAAGATACCTGAGGGGGCTAATAACGCGTAGGTTAACGGGTGAAATACGCAATATTTGCATCGTATCACACCCCCTAACTTACACATTGCTAGTCCCTAGCAATGAAATAGGAAACAACAAGAACTACAAGCAAACCAAAAGCAGGAGAAGTACAAAAGTAAAGTATAAAAGCATAAGGCCACTTTCGCGGGTGCACGATTGCATTTAGCATATGCAATAAGCCGTTAAACCCCTAGGTTACCCTAGTGGACGAGTGTCGTCTCGTGAGGGTTTTCAGGGATGAAACCCACAAACATCATATGGTTTCCTCAGAATATGCCCAACCCAACATGCAACAAGCCCAACAACAACGAAAAAGATTTCAAACATGTTATTAGCAAAGTGAATGAATTCACACAAAAGTCCAAATCATTAACATTATAGAATGCACCTCATAGAATTGAAACCTTAAAATGTGGGAGGGGAGTGAGCACATGCAAAGTGTGATTTGGCAAAAACTTAAATAAACCAGATATACATTAAAGCAAGCATATATTCAATCCTCACGGGCATTACGCTCATCAAGCGAATTCACTCAAAACAGGGAGGTAACACACGGAACATGTGGGCTTAAGAGTAAATGTAAATGGAAACTAGGCCGCACACATGTCACAGAAGAAGAACGCTATATATAAACTGAAAAACTGTAATCTCAATGAAAGGATACCGCACACTAAAAGAGGCGAAATGCATTTTCACACATTATCACAACTATTATGACTTTTAAATTAAATGCACCCTAAGATCACATAGGACTTTATAGGGTTATGATGTAGGTATGGCTAGGGTACGAAATGAAGGAATGTATATACGGATTCAAAGTGTTCGGAATGAAAACTCGGGATAATGGAAAAATGGGGGCAATATCAAAAATTGGAAAACAAGTTCCAAAACAAGCATTAGATATATCATCGGGGAAAGTAATCAAAGCTTATTGAACACTATACACAACATTTACAACTTTCTCTTTCTTTCTTTTTTTTCATGTTTTCTTTTGTTTTCTTTTTCTTTTTCTTTTTGCTTTCTCTTTTTTTCTTCACTTTTTTTTTACATCACTTTTCTTTGCTTATCAAACTCTCATATGCCTAAAATTGCAATCGAAATACAACAACAACATTCAATCCCAAGTAACATTCCAAACAAAGGTATGTAAGGTGTATGTATGGCTTAAAACTCCAATTTGGAGTTGGTTATGGGATTTTGGGTAATGAAATGAAAGGCTAGTATTTAGGCTCAAAGGGGTTGACTAGGGAACATATAAGGTGAGGTCAAGGCTAATATGGGTGATATAACAAAGATGGCCTATGATCATTTCACAAAGTTTACGCAATTCTCAAGTCAAAATAATATATGAAAATCATGCTCAAGTAACACATTTCAAGTATGAACTCAATTAATGAACGGTCAAATGCAAGATTAGTGAGATTACCAACGAATTCAACGTTTTCAATGAGAAAAGAATAGTGTATACACTCACAAACGACGAAAGGTACAAATCTTACTCGGTGTAAGTATATACAATGCAACAAAAGATTACCGAGTTATAAAAATCTTAAACCAAATCAATATAACAAGGAAAGTGCATATGCTCATGGGATAAAGTTTAATTCATGAAGTTATTCACAATATTAATGATTTGAGGACTAAAGTCTAATAACTTCTAAAATCGAGAACATGCATCATTGAGTTGTCTATTGGATCGGGCAATTATTGAAATTTATCACTGGAAACAAGGCAAAATGCCCAAAAAAGGAGAAAAAAGAAAGAAAATATTTTTGAAAATTTTCAATTTTTTCACAAAAAGGCATACTTAGTAACTAAATGTGAGCAAATCCATGGACTACACATGAAATGGATAGAATATCCTACACCCCCTAACTTAAATGTTGCATTGTCCTCAATGCGCATTAAGAACACAACATAAAGAGAGGAAAAGAACGATATTACCCAAAATTGGAGCGATCTCCATAAGCGCGAGTCCAAAGGAATCTACAAAACAAGTTAGTACCGAGCATAGCAAAAAAAAATAACAAAAAGTTAACTAATTACACTAGACTAAATTAAAAGGAAAGAAAAGTAGGAAATAAAGAAAATTAAAAAGCTAACTATTTACAACCTACTATTTAGACTTCACACTAACTATACACTAGAAGTCTAAATAGTTGAGGGTCCACCATAAGAACGATTTGACTTTGGAGGATAACCGGTGTACCCTCACATACAAGCATGCCTTCCGAAAAGTATGAATTCCGTTTGAACAACGGAAGGCATGTGGGTGGTGAAAAAAGTGAATAATCGCCAATTTGAAATTTTGGGCGGACGATGGGGGATTTGGATAACAAGGGGGAAAGGTACACTTGAGGTCCAAGAAAAATTGACTCATCTCCCAAAGATTTTTCAAATGGAATGGGAGATGGTGCACACGTGGGGATAACATCCATCGAAAACAAGTTCGGTAAAGAGTCCTCGTCGGCAAAAAGTGTAAAAATTTTAAAAGTTTCTACCGACTCATAGGAATCAACCGGTGATTCTAATGGTTCGATCACGGAAAACGAATATGGTGATGAAACAAATTCAATCTCAATCGACTCATCATCAGAAGGAGATTGAATTTAGGGGAGAAAGATGCACACTCGATGAGAAATTCTTCGAAAAATTTAGGTGAAACATAAGTTTCCACCTCCTCGTTGTTTTGTGCATAAGAATTCATCTCATCGCAAAGTGCACCAAGTCTCATTCCAACATCATTTAGGCTTTCCAAACCTTGGGAGTAAAGAAGTAAAGTTTCTTCCAAAGTAGGCTTCCTCGGCTCAAGAGCCTCGGACTCCTCATTTGGTTGAAACTCGTCTTCGAAAGTAATGAAATAAAAATCGTCATTGGATTCGAATAATGAATCCAACTCAAGCTCCCAATAACGATTTTCATTCCGATAAATGTTTTCAAGTCTTTCATTTTCAAGAAAATCTTGAAAATGGAAAACTTGAAAACTGTCCCCAAAGTATGAATCATTAGAATAGCCTTAATAACTATAATAGTAGGACATGATTACCTCGTTGTTTGTAGATGGAGAATCCGAGCAAGAAAGTGAGCAACCACGAATCAAAGTTTCTTAGCGCTCAAATATGCTATCCTGCAAAAAAGGTTAAAACAAAGAATACAAATACAAAAGGAAAAATACTACGAAATAATAAAACAATTACTATCTAAAACACACTCCCCGGCAACGGCGCCATTTTGTGACCGGGCGGAAAAAGTGTGCGCGTGTAAAGTGCACAATCGTCGTGTGTTTCGCCGTCGCGATACAAAAGAACCTAATATACTACTACACTTGACAAGCAAGCACAGCGGTAAGTCGGGTATCGAAAATCCACAGGGAGTGATTAAATTTTAGATTTTAATTGTTTTAATTACTTCAGGAATAAAAATGCTGTAAAAGAAATAAGAAAAGGTGATGTGTGGTTATGGTGACTAAATAAAAAGAGAAGTTAGGCTACACAAAAAGGAAAGCGAGGATCGGGATCGCATCCACGCATTCACGGGCTAAACAAATACTAATTAGAATTCCGGCTCGAAAGCAATTTAATCGAGCATTTACAATTAAGCATAAACATCACGCAATAAGGAATTTAACCCAAAATTGCGAGATTAAACATTTAATCAAAAATGGTCACACGCGGATTAAATTCGGATAATCGCTATAAACACTAACGTTGCGTGACAAATAAAGTTAAGCGCATAATAATCCGACTTTAATACGCGAGGTTTCAATTAAATGCAATTTTACACGAAACCCTAAATTTCGAGGTCCGAACCCGAAAATGGCGGATATGCAATCCCGACCCTATTTATCTAGGGGCTAAGCATGAATAAACTAAATTAAACTAATTAACTAAGAAAGCAATAAATTAAAACAAGTAAACTAATTAGAAAGCAAGGAAATTATCTAGAAAGCAAGAAATAATGGAAAACAAGCTATATTAATGGTAGAGGGAAGATGAATAGTCAACATACAATCCACATGGGGTGTCAAACCAAGAGGAATTGAAGAAGAACCAAGAAAACCCCCAAAACCCTAACTAAAAACTAACCTAAAAACGTTCCTAAACTGATATATCTGTTATTACAACAAAATTTGGCTTATATAGTAAGTTGGAATAAAAATAAAGAAGAAAGAAAACAAAACAAAATATCTGCAGAAAACAGAGCATCGATCGATCGACCCCTTTGGTCGATCGATCGACCTAGGCAAAACTTCGGCAAATCAGAATGATCGATCGATCGACCAGAAGCGTTGATCGATCGATCAAGCAGGGAAGAATGCAGCAGCCTACTGCATTCCTCTTCTTCTCCTTCTCCTTCTCCTCTTTTGCTTCCTTGTTTTTCCTCCGCTGAAATTGCCGTAACTTCTTCGTTATGCATCGGAATCGCGCACCGTTCACGGCCACGCGAAGCTAGCGAGGAGGGCTACAACTTCCTTGAGATGTCGGGCTAGGTACCCAAGCTGTGAAAAGACTAAAATGCCCTTGCGCGTGCGATTGTGTACGAAACTTCACCGGAATGCATCCGAACTTCATACTAAGCATCCAAATACCTACAAAAGCTCAATTAACCCCTGCAAAACATGTTAACATAGAAATTCGAGGTTGTCTGGTTAACGAGCATAAATATAGCGATTAAGATACCCGAGGGGGCTAATAACACATAGGTTAACGGGTGAAATACGCAATATTTGCGTCGTATCACTTACCCTCCTGTCTAAGGCTCATCAACTTCCTCCTCATTTCCGTGTGAACAGCTGACGGAAAATATTTGCGGTCGAACCGCACCCAAAACTCCTGTATATAGAGAGTATCTCTCTCCTCTGCGGTGGTAATAGACTCCCACCACTGCAATGCAGATCCCACTAGCTTGAAAGTAGCTAGTATCTGCCTCTGAACATCGGTGCACTCATACATCCTCAAGTGCCTCTGAATATCCTTCCTCCACTGACTAGATACCACAACATCGGAGCTACCTGCGAACTCCGGAGGGTGTTCTTTCTGAAAAGAATCTCGAACACGTTCCCAAGCATATGGGAATGCATGTGCCTGAACTGGCGCGGCTACTGGCGCCTGGGGTGGTGCCTGCTGTACAATGGCGAGAGCGGCATTTACCGTTTGGGCTACAATGGCTGCAACCTCGGCGGCATTCATGGTGCCCTGTACTGGAGCTGGCTGTGGCTCGGGCTGTGCATTCCTAGGAACCCATGGTGCACGTCGTGGAGGCATCTGAAATAAGAGTAAAGTCTATAAGTTCGCAGTTATAAACTTAAAATAGCTGAAGAGCGAAGCATACATAAAGGAATACATCAGTCCTAAAATATAGGGCTCTAAATTAAAGAAAGCTCAGCGGAAATATAATAAGCCGTACAAATCCTAAAGGAAACTAGAACCTGATGCTCTGATACCACCTGTGACACCCCGACTAATTAAATATCGGGTAGCTACTCCTTTATTAAATTAATTCAAAATGCCAAGTTAGTTCAGTTAATAGCATCACTGTTGAAAACATTTTAATGATTACTAACCACCTAGTATTTAAAAAGTGAGTTGCCAAATTTTAAGTTAACTATGATTAACATACAATAAGTGAAATGTAAAGGATAACATAACCATTCACAATAAAGTCCAACTATAGTAAATCAACAAGTAAAAATGAGTCTAGAGGAAATACTCCTCACAACAATCCCAATATGGAAAGAAATAAAACAAGTCTGCATCCTGAATTAATTACAAACCAAAAGTCTGAATAACTGAAGGAAATGAAATGTCTCTAAAACAAATGGGCGACATGCCCTACAACTGATGAAATCTGAATATAAAGTCAAGGCAAATGAAGCGTCTACTAGTAAGGCCCTGTAACTTCCACAACAGCTACAGCTCGTCACCTGACTGGAAATACTATGCATGGTGTCCTTGTGGCTGGGCACCTAAAAAGATTTTTACAAAAACTAGATTTGAAAGCAAACGGGTAAGAGCCCGAAAGTGGAGAGTATTTTAAAATAAGCAAGTGTTTTAATAACATTAAAACAATGAATGAAAATTACATGTTAGGATGTGCTCTCACATGAAATACTCACCTCTCGGCTATTTGTGCACTCCTAACGTTCCGTACCCATACAAGTGTTTCTCATATCTAACTAGACCAAAACAAATACTGTCCTTTCTACTCGATTCGTACTATAAGTCCCAACTTTATCAATTTAATAAAGATCTTTACTTAAATTCTCAAATTTCAAAGTATTAGTAGTACAATTTACCAAAGTTTATCTCCCATTTTATATTCTCAATGCGTTACTATAATGATTCTCACATTCAAACATAACAATTCTTTTCATTTAACCGTATATTATTCACATCATAAATATACAATATAAGCACCCCGAGGCTAAGCTGTGGTGCACTCATACTCTGCTATCCATTCCGGTACATCACGTACATAAGGATCACAAATTCCGAATCTCTCAGGAATTGTTAGAATAAGCACAACACACGAAAATGGAGGCGAACATAATTCAACATATCCATGGGTCACGTACATACCTACGCTCCATAGTTAGCTGACTTATTAACTCACAAATAAGTCATTCTAGCATTATGTTCTCTAGGCACCAATCTAAGTCCGGGCACACAAGGATTAGATGACCCTAAGCGAACGTAAACCTCCCGTGATAGAAAGTATGGTAGGTATGTCATACACATAAAATCATATACATATACTAAGCATGCACACATCTTAGTACTTATCATATTTTATTAGTGGTATACTTATCATTCTTATACCAATACACGTGTCCCCTGTTTATATATACACATCATCCATTATCCTCACGTCGTAATTAGTTATTCGCGTCCTAATCCACAATTACCATTTGGTTCAAATCATTCTTCTATATTTTACTCCCCAATATATCCCGAATATCCCAACTATCTCAATTAGTCATCAAGGTAATGTTATCTTTGCCATTAAACAAGGTTACGGGACACTAGAAATCAAACCAGGCCAAAAAGGCCATTCTGTCAACTCGTTAGAAGTCTCGTTCGAACGAGAGTTCGTTCGAACGAGAGTTCGTTCGAACGAAATGGGCATCTAACGAGATCTCGTTCGAACGAAAGGCATCGAACGAACATCCCACTCGTTAGAAGTCAAACTGTCAACTCGTTAGAAGCTCGTTCGAACGAGCTCGTTCGAACGACCTGGGCAGGTCTTCTAACGAGGTGACAGTTTCGAGCCCAGAAATTTCCTATTACGTTTTTCCCAATTCTCTTCACCTCTAATCTCACCTAAACATCATTCCAACAATAGTTTAAGGTTTCTAATCCTTCCTAAACATACTTAGGTCATATTTTAACATATTTATAGGGTAAATTCATCCTAAACAACACCCAACTAACAAATCTCCCAATTTTCCCAAATCTCATGGACATGAACCCTAGAAAATATAAAGTCATCAATAGGCATAATCAAATCCGTTTTTGTGATATAAAAGATGTATTTCTATCAGAATAATTTCCCAAACATGATTCTACATCCAATCTCCTTATCAAAATATGAATTTCTAATTCCAATTCAAAGGGTTTTTATCAATCTCCCATAACAATGAAATTTTCATAAATGCCTAAACATGGAAGAAACATTCGTTGCAAATAACGTAATTAAACCACTTGCCTTAATCGTTCTTCAGATTGTTGTAGATTGGAGATGGTTGGATTCCTCTCTCTCTCTCTCTCTCTCTCTCTCTCTCTCTCTCTCTGCAGAATTCTCCTTTCTCTGTCTCTCTACAAGTTCTTCTCACAAGATGGCAATGGAGGTGGGGGTTGGTTTTTGGTAAGTTTTAATCTTTCCTTAACTTCTCCCGTAGCCCACTACTTAGTTTAGTGCTGATAATGGGTTTGTGGGTTTAATGATAAATCATAATTAGACTCTAATTTTCGTGGGTTTTAATTACCAAAATTCTGAAATTACCAAATTACCCTTTTGGGTTGCCGGTATGGCCCAAAAATGCCCCGGGACCCAAACTAAACCCCCGACTAGTGTTTTCTGACTATTTCGACCCTTCCGGACACGTTGGCGCACTCAAAATGACCATACGGTTAATAAAAATAAAATTCACCTTTTTAATTTAAATAATTACATTCCTGACTCGACTGTCACGCGCGTCCCAACAAAATTTCCCAAATTGCCGTATTTCTATCTCACGACAAATTCAATATTTTCAAAATTCATATATTGCCATATATACACCTTATAATCAAATACCAACTCACATCTCGTTAGTATTTTATCCGGATTAATTCTCAATTAATTCACATTTAATTTAATTAATCCCATAAATAAATATCGATAAAAATGCGGGGTATTACAATAAACACAAGGTACAATAAGACTAAATTAATAAACAGGACTAAATGACGAGCTCTCTCGATCAGCTTCTTCGCTGGAAGGTCCCTTTGAGTTGCCACGCTGAGTTGCCACACCGAGTTGCCACGCTGAGTTGCCTTAATCCCAAACATTGTTGTAAATATGGGGATTATCTCTAATCTCAGGATTACCTTCAAGCCCCCTCTACATTTTCCCCTTCGTGTAGAGATTTGTTATGTGAACAAGAACTGTTTGCACGAAAACTTCTTAATCTAGTGAACCTTCTCTGCGTGAAAAAAATTCTAGCTTCTTTTCTTTTGTTACAACCACTGTGATTTCCATCTCCAAAAAAAAGTAAAATTCTCCCCGATGTATCTAAGTCAAAATGCTGCGGCTTATTGGCACTTTGGCGAAGGGACATTGACATTTTTTTCTGATCACTGAGCTTCAACCATTCTGGCCTGACTATTTGAAATTCATTCGATACACCTGCTGACTTTCTCAAATACCCGTTTTGACTCTTGGTAAGTGAAATTATCCAGTTTGTGCCGGTGTGGATTAAAGTTGTAGGCGGTGAGTTTGTCTCTAGGATTCCCCCTATCGTTGTGACTTATGAAATTCTCCCTTATAATGTTTCACCATGTTCAAAAAAGCAGAAATTCTCCCCGATGTAGCTAAGTCATAATTAAACAACGTTTGGACTTGTGGAGAGGGGATATCAAAGATTTTTTGGACAATTGGGATAGCTTTTCCATTAGGGGTTTATTGGATATGTTTGACAAAAAATTCTGGTGCCAAAACTCAAACTTCCCTAGCAAGGAAACCCTTTTTATTCCCCATGCATCACTTCTCAACTGACGTGGCGCTGTCTTTTTGACTGTTAGGGCACTTCCCAAAGTGCCACATGTCCATTAGAAATGATTTATAGGTGGCTTTGCACGTGTGGTGGTGGCAAACTTAACAGGCGGGTTTAAAAAATATTAAACATTTATATTTCAACTCTTCTCTTTCATTCGTCTTCTTTAAGCTTCCATCTACTCTTAGAGAGAGAAACTTTACCAGAACTCCATTGTTACTAAGCTTTCGCCTAGTTTTCTTCTTCCCCTCATATGTTATGCCACCACTTGTGGTTGCGCTCCTCCCTTTTTCATTCCTAGCCCTTCTTTACCAAGTTGTTTCTTTCCTCGCCACTTACTATGGATTCTCCAAGTGTTTCCAAAGCTACCACCACCGTTGCTCAGCCAAGCTCCCCTTTTGCCATCTCTGGCACCGCTGCTACCAATAGCACTGGTACCCTAGACGCTGCTCGTCGAGAGAAACTAAGTTTCTACCACCGGTCTCCCATTTTTGGCAAAGATGATGAGTTCTCTGATGCATGCAAGACCTGCCATTTTTCAACCAAGTACGATCCTTTACTACCGGGTGATGAAGATGATCATTCTTCAAAGTGGGGCTTTCTTCCTCCAGAGGGGACTCTACGCTTTTTTATTGAACCTCATGCTCCATTGGGTCCGCTATAGGCCTCATCCTGTCTTTGAGCTTTTTCAAAATTCTTTGGGGCCGAGGGACCACTTAATGGCCTTCTTCGGCCATCGCTCCTTTACTGCTTGCAACCACTTTATTTTGCTCATTCAAGGGCCCCATCCTTTCTCTGATCGAGGGAACCCATGATCCCTCCATTCTTCTCGTTAGTAACTGGACATCCTCGTCTAATTCTATGTAAAATTATGCATCAACCAGGTGAGCTTCCTCGACAGCGAAGGGCCTCTTCGTAGCCCTAATGGTCACTTCCGTTCCCTTGATATTCACCTTGGCGTATTGGTGATACGTCGAAGGAACTATCCCTTGGTTGTGCATCCACACTTTTCCTATCAGCTGATGATAGGAAGTTGCACTCTCTATTACGTGGAACTTGATATGGGAACTCAGATTTCCCATCACAATCCTAACATTCACGTACCCAATGGACTTGGAAGACTGGTTGTCATATCTCGAAATCACCAAAGGCATGGGGACTAACCTTTCTTATGGAATATTAGTTGCGTGGAAAGAGTTGATTGGCATGATATTGATGTAAGCTCCGCCATCCATAAGAGTCCTTACAAAACTAACCCCATTAACACTGGCGGTCACATACAATGGCCTGTTAGGAGGGAACCTTATGGACCTATCTGCGTCGCTAAAAGTTAGCTATAACAGAAACCTCTTTACCAACCTAGCCATGGGTCCCTTCCATCTCAGCGAAGGGACTACGCTCTTCCTCGCAATGTCAATGATTGCCTGGGTTATTTCCAATATACTCTCCTTTGGTATCCCTACTTGGTCAAAGAACCTGGTGAACTTTGGGGATTTTGATACTGCACAGAATTCTATGACTAGGTTTGCTTCCTCACCTTCAACGCTGTATACATACTCCATGTCTTTAGCGCTTGCTTTATCATTATCTAACACTATGTTAGACACTCCCTTAGTACAATCTTCCAAAGCTTCTTCAAACTCCCCATGCTTCATCATTAGATCTCTTTCCTCTCTCTTTGCCTCCTCATCATAGGCCACCACCAGATTAGCCCCATGCGCTGGGAGTGGGTTATTATTAACGTTCTACGAAGGGATTTGCAACGTTCCTGCCTTCAAATACTTGTCGATGATTCTTTTTAGCATGAAATAACTCTCCGTTGGATGTTAGATCTTTTGATGAATCAGTCAATATTTGGGATCCTCCTTTGTTGCAGTGTTGGGTTCCCCAATGGGAATGCCCTTTGGTCCGTACACCGTTCCTCCTTGGACCATTGCGTTGTAACAGCTGACAGCCTCCTTCGCTGTATAAGGCAATGGTGGTGGGTACTCCCTGTCTCTTCTAAACTTCCTCTTATTTTCCTTCTTCACTACCTTACCCCCATCTGCTCCTTCGGTGTACCCTATCCGTGGGGGCTGAGACCTCCCCCCCACAGGTTGTATCGGTTGCCTAAACATCATGGGCACTACCACTGGGTTTGGTCGTACAACCAATGAGATATTCCTTGCTGCTTTTAGGAACGCCAAAAAAGTCCCCTCGGGCGTCTCATTAATAAGACGACAGTTGTACTCAGGAAGCAGTCCCTCCGCGCAGATCTGCAGTAACTTGGACTCTTTGGCCTCCTCCCTCACATCGAGGGACCTTTCCCTGAACCTTCGAACATAATCCACCACTTCTTCCCCGGGTCATTGCTTCTCCCTCCCTAGTTGGGTCAAAGTAAACTCATCTTCCGCCAGAAAGAACTTATGGATGAAAAAAACGTGCATCTCCTCCCATGTGGAAACACTCCTGGGAGCTAAGTCAGAATACCAAGTGTATGCCTTATCGGTTAAGGACTTAGAAAATTCCCTCAACCTGAGTTTCTTGTTATTGAAATGCGCCCCTAAGTGTTCAACGAAGCGTTTAATATGTTCCTTCGAGTTTCCACCCTTTCATGTGTATTCTTCAAAATAGGAGGAATATAATCTTTTGGGTAGGGATCATCGTTGTATTCCTGGGGGTAAGGCGTCCGAAAATCATCATAGGCCGAACCTACCTCACCCACAGATTGCGAGGAGGCTTGCATGAATTTTAACATCTCTTTCTGTATCTCCTTCCTCATCTCTTCCATGGGCGACGCCATTGAAGCGACGAACAACGGGACTATAGGCTACGTGCCCGTTATAGCTGGAGAAATCATCACAGTTGGAGCCGTTGATACTCCCAGGGTTCCCACCACTGGATTTACAATTAAGGGTGTACTTGCTGGAACTGTCCCCGTTAGGACTGCACTTGGTGGGGCCGTTGGGACTGTCCTTGGAGTCACAAAAGAGTTGGCTTCAAATACTCCTAACACCGTTGAAGCTACGGGAGTTTGCAAAAACTCATATAATTTATTCATGAGGAGTGACACTTGGGTTGGTCCCAACCCGACGCTCATTGAAGCATGTGCCACCGCTGGGACACCTATCTCCGCTTGGATCGAAGGTACCTCTAGTCAAGGGGCCCCATCCCTTGAAGGTTCTAGTTCTCTCGCGACCTGTTCTTCATTGTGTTGAATGTCATCAAAGTTAAGACTTCGATTAACGTTATGCCTCCCCAATAGAGTCACCAAATGCAAGAGGATAGTTTAGAATAGATGGAGGAATAACCCCTTTTGAGTACAATAATTATAAGTTAAATAGTGACACTATTGATTAACCACATGACATACAAACACGACTCAATAAAGATAGACTCAGTTTGCACTCACAAATCTCTCGTGTATAACTCAGAAGGTAGTAATGAACTTAGAAGCAACTTTGTCTAGAGGGAGAGAAAAAATGAGCACCCTAGATACACCTTGGAAGGCAGCCACACATCCTCACCACCCTCAATGATCTCTATCAAGTATTAAAAGCTTCGCAATAAATGACAATGGTGGGTGAGTAAAAATCTATGGTTTGTAATAAATCTCTCTAGTAATAACTTCTAGATTCTCAATAAGAACATGATCTCTCCTCAGAGGTGGTTGGGGTCCTTGAATATCTCCCCACACTACCCCCGAGGCAACTCAGTCATTAATGCTTATGAAAGACATCCCTCATACTTTATGTCACAAGCATTAAATACCTGATGCACTATTTGTCTCCACATCATAAGCATTAAATGTGAAGACGTGACTTTTGCCTAACCACTGTGTGTCAGGGGTTGCCCTCATAGAGGTGGCTCACCAACTGTCTGACAGCCTTAAATACCATGGTGGTTTACTCAAGTGCAGGTCTGACATTTCCTAACCGGTTAGTGAAATTAGATAAAGTGGATGTGACATTAAGTAGAGGGTTATTTGGCCCACAACTCAACGACCGATGGAAGTCAAGGCTGCTCCCCCGAGGTTCCATGATCAGGGTCCTTCGGTGTTAACCCAGGTGTATCTAAGATGGTCAGGACAAGCCCCAACGGTGCCTCACTTCTCAATCCTCCAAACCAAATCCCTCTGAAGTTCCCACAGCGAGGTCGTTCGATAGAGCCTGAAATCTCTACCAGGCCCTTCCAGGCCTGGTCTCTCGAGAGTACCATTCAACCTCACACAAAATCATTATACTCATTACATCTTTACAATGGTTATACTCATAGTCGATATAAAAATAAGGTACAATAAGACTAAATTAATCAACAGGACTAAAGGACGAGCTCTCTCGATCAGCTTCTTCGCTGGAGGGCTAGATTTGTTATAAGGGACTATAGGGGATTTTATAGTTGATGATATTGACGATTGAATTAATGAAATTGTTAGGGCTAGATTTGTTATAACAAAAGACTGGGCTTATGATGAATCTTAAAAAGTTTTGATGAAGAAATCCGTACAGAATTGAGGTATAAACGTTTCTAATGGAGATTCCGTCGGCTATGCCCGGTAGAAAATCGTGTTTTCTAACTTTTGTTCTCTAATACGTTTTCTCCAAAAATGGCTCCAAAATGACCCAAAACGGCATTTTAAAAATCTGGACAGATTCGTGCGACAAGTTTTAAGAAATATTTTTTTATTTGTTATTCCGTTGGAGATTGCCTAGATTGATAGGTGTGACTAATTACCCTTGGATTAATTAGAGGATTAATTAAATTGAATAGGTATGTTTATGATTTAGTATATTGTAATCTCGTTGTTTAAGTGATTAGATATGAATGCAAGAAATTGAATATATATGTTCATGATTTAGCATATTGTAATCTTGTTGTTATTAAGAATTTATTGCATGAAATTGAAGGGTGGATTGAAACTATTGAATTTTGGACCGAGAGATAGAGAGTCCGGGTATACTTGAATGGGTTACGCAAAAATAATGGGAATTAATTAGTGTGGAATTAATAAAAATGAAGTCGGACCATAGGCTTAAATGTTTTAGGCTTGGGTATGGTCGTAATACTCCAATAGCCTGGATTTCTATATCTATGTTGATGTGTAGTATATATATATATGATTTATATATGTTTGTATGAATAATATATATAGTACAACCATACCAATATTAATGCTATCATAGGAGGTTGCGCGATGTGGGTGAGTCCCCTGACTAGCGAATGCAAGGTGACTATATTCCCTAGGCCAGAGCATCCATATTAGAGGTGGGACCGTTATGGTATAGAGAGGACACTTAGGAGGGAACTATGGTCGCCTCCTAAGCGTCGATGATAGCATTTATATCCGATATGTGTGTGAATGTTGAGATATGATACGTATATATAGTGCAGAATTATATACGGGAATTTATATATATACATGGTGTGAAATATATAAATAATATAACTTGTGAAATGGTTATATGGTATCAAGTTGGACATGGATATAAGTAAGTTATTGTGAAATATAACTTATAACTCGTATACATTATGTGAATTGTATAAAGGAAATAACTAGTGAGAATGTTACATGGCATTAAATAATAAATGATTTAACTAAGTTAATGTGATTAATAACCCATAAAATGTATACGATACTCACTCGAGTCGGGATAGTGGGAAATAGTGAGTTATATAAGGCAAGACTAGTTATGGAGGGTTAGCTAGATGGGTCATTTATAGTTTCGGTAGGCTTGCACATTAGTTGAGGGGTGAGGTAAACTCAAGGGAGTGCGCGACACTAATTTAAATATGAAGATAATTTGCATTTTAATTTCGTGCATTTAAATACACTTGCTAAATATTTTCAAATGTTTTTGGGTTCTAACTCTTGCTATAAAATATTTTCAAAAACCTTTTAGGTGTCCTACCACAGGGGCGCCAATCTTGATCTTTCCTATAGGGTGCGCAACTACATCTTATGTGGATTGTTGTGGGATTTTTATTTAGAAGCTTCTCTCATTCTATCTTCAGATTGGGACTTTTTCAGTTGTACTATTGTGTTTGTACTTTCATATTCAGTCTTGGTATGCATCGCTATTATTTTATACTTGCACTTTGTGGATTGCTTGTAGTCGATGTTGCTCGACAAACACTTGTACTTATTTTGTGGCATGTTTAGCTTCTTTCTTGTGATAGTTAATTTGGTTTCCTAGTATGTTGATTGAGTTTGATTTAATTCATAAGATAAAATTTGGCATCAGCTTAATTTAAGACTTGGTGATTAGTAATTAAAAAGTTTTTCTAGAGTGATGCTAAGAATGAACCAGATGAGATTCCTGTTTAATTTGGTATAGGACTGATCACCCAGTATTTTGTTAAGCGGGGTGTCACAGTAGCTCCCCCCACCAAGGCACAGACCAGGGTAAGCCTCGAGCCCCATGATCTACAAACCAGTTCCCCTAACTCTCAATATCCAGGCCTACGCTATAAAATAGCGCGAGAAGAATTTTGGCATGGTCGATAAAGGATACTCAGGTGGGACCGCCATACGAAACCCCTCTGACATCCACATAAGCAGCATTATAGGGCTACCCCTCAGAAAGTCCGAAAAACCCTCCTCCCACACATCCAGGCCATTCAAGGTCTTCGCCAGTATCACCGCCGCAGAATTACGATGGTATGACATCCAAGAAATAATAGCACCCTGTTGGGGATCCACTATCGTCTCCCCAGTCACCACCAGAACTTTTGAAACAATGCCTAGGATGACGGCCTCGACATATCGAGCATCACCCACATCCTACAAATGCACGAACTGTAATACCGCTAGAAGGGAAATCATTCCCCTCGTAACCAACGGCCCGACTGTCGACGGTGGGATATGAAGAATCCCAACCAGCAATTCCCTAGGAAAACGGGAAAACTCAGGTAGAGTCACAGAAATGCTCGAACTTATCCCCAGCATTAAAAAAAATTCCTCGTAGGTAGGACAAATCTCATCCAAACCAAAGCGGAAGACATGATCCTCGGGATACCAAAACTCGACAGCCGCCATCAGCATGTTCCACTCAATGGGCCAGTTGCACCACAAAGAGATTCACCATATGTGGAAGGTGTCATAATCAACATTATAAGAACACATTGCTTCCAAGGCTTCGAGGTAGTTGGAGAACTCAATCCTACTAGGGAGAGCCAACTTGCAAAAAGATAATGAGTAAGCAAGAATGTGAAAATGAAAGTGTGAGGAGGAAAGTCCCCTTCACACCCCCTTTTATACTTGGAAGCTCTCAAGAAAGGACAAGGAACCCTGCAGAAATCGGGGTAAAAACTTGCCCCACCAAGTACCAAGTAATTGAAGAAAGTGTAATCAAAGCCTTGGATTTATTGTACTGGAGTGATATGATGATAGGCAACCTTGTATTTTGGGAAAATTCCCTTTTTTCTCTTTTGTCAAAATAAAAAAAAATAGCAAAAATAATTTTTATGTTAAGGAAATTCCAGATTTTCTATATACTCATGCTTTTACTAATTTTTTTTTAAACAAAATACTTCTCGAATCAATTTTCAAAATTCTTTTTACGGTCTTTGCAGCAAAGTAAAAAGAGCATGTGCATTAATCACTAAATCAAAGAAAATTAACAAAAAACTTCATTCTTCATTTGCATATATTTTGCTGTATTACATTAACATTTTGCAGGGAAAGAAAAAGTAGAAAAACAATAGGACTCAACTCGAACCTAATTTCTTTCTCTCTCTTCTCTCTCTCTCTAAGATCCCCATCCCTAAGGCGTTCCCTCTTCCCCCCTGCGGCGAGACGATGTGCCCCCACTTCCCGAGCCAGACCCTTCCGCGGACGAGGAAAATGGCACCAATCAAGAAAGGATCATAACCACCTCACGAATATGAGAAGTCGCTGAAGATATCCATTCCCTGATGTCCTTCAGCCAGGTGGTCGAAACACTGATATGATGCGAAGAAGAATGGAAAAGATCAAATCAGTCAAGCATGAGGAAAAAGAAAGAAATAAAAAAAAACATATCGCAGGCCTAAGCACCTCCTTCGTCAGACCCAACTCCTCGGAGTCCATCGCATGAGGATGATGCTATAGATGAACAAATCCCCCATCGGATCACTGAAGATTGAAACTAGGAGAATACAACATCACAAAAGAAGGCCCTGATATCGTCGCTGCCACCGCTAACGTGGCTGCCCCACCAGCGCTATGAGATGACCCCACCTGCAGACTCAAGCCCCCTCTAGGGAGAGGAGTCACATCATATATACTAGGGGCATCATTTAACTCGAGAAGAAGTCCAGATAGTCCTACATCACCGTTATGTCAGTGTACAGGGAGTATGACTCTCCCATCATCGCAGCCTCCCAGGCATCATCAAACATCTCCTGCACACGCCTCATAAACATAGGGGGCCTCATCGGTGGCACCAAAACCTCATCCTCCATGATTTGCAGGACTACTCTCTCCCCAAGATACCAGGAGTATCTAAACTCATGCGCTGCATATGCGCATGTACCCCAGTCACCCCGATGTGCTGAATAGACGTCCCCCAGGGATAAAAGGTCACTTGTAAATCCCAGTAAAAGTGAAGGATCATTGTCAATAAAAGATCATCAAATGAAGATAACAGTCTCAAAGACAAAAGAATGCTTACTCTCTCGTTCGTCAATCCATTCAAGGACTGACGCACTGTCTCCAGAGAAAGATTCTTCTTTGACTGTCGGTTGGATCTCAGCCATCGAAACATCCGAAAGAAGTCCCCAATGGAGAGCTGGGTGTTCAACCAAATCACCTCATATAACCACATCTGTAAAGGACAAGGATAAACATTCAAGAAATCAAAAAGAAGTGCATGAATGGAAAATGAGAATGCATAAAGGAAGATATGCAAAATAAAGAATACCTCCAGAAGATACGTGGCCCTAGTGAAACTCATCCAGTAGCACTGGCTGAATGCATCCAAAGAATAGTAAAGGGTAGACAAAGTCAGGATCCCCCATTCATAGAAGCGGATGTTCGAAAACACCCTCAGAAAAGGCAAAAACCACAAGTGGACGATGTCGCCACTCGTCGCCACCAGAAAACTTCCCAACACCAGCAAGATAAACATGTAGGCCATCTGACGCACCTGCTGCCCATCACTCTCATCAACCCTCCTCCTCAATAAAAGTTCCCTCAAAGAGGACAAGCAAAGAGAATCTCGAGAAACTACCCTCTCCACATCACCCAGAGTCGGCGTCACCGCCTCCGACGTCACCCTAAGTGTCCTGTGCACCTCAATTTAGGCACCCTCACAATCCATCCCCAGCAACTACTGAACATCAATAGGAGTCATCGTCATCTCCCCGAAGCCAAAATGGAAGTTGTGGTTAGTGTCCCACCACCTATCTCCCAAAGCACATGGAACCACAGTGGAGCGGGGCATCTCATCTAAAGCCGACGCTAGCCTCCCAAAACCTACAGAGGACACCATCCAGCGCACCACAACCGGAAGGTGCTACCAAGCATCCTTAAGCCCTGTCGTACCATGCGCATGAATAGCCAACAGGGAGACGTTAGACTATAAAAAATAAAGAAAATCCTTATCATATTTAAGAAATAAAGCAATCTCGTCAAGAAAGAAGAAAGGAGTACCAAGAGTCATGCAATACTTACATAGCCACCAGGGTTCACCACCGTAGAAGAGAGAAGATGCGAAGCCTCATGCAGAAGAGTCTAATCATCCGCCAGAGGCTCAAACGAGTCAAAATAGTTCTCGCTACGCAATGCAAGGGGCACCCTAGCCCTCCACTCTAACCCTGCCCAGTCATCGGCATTGAGAAGTCCACCATTTCGAATGCTAGGACGATTTGTAAAGGTTTATAACAGAATAAAAGAAGTCAAAAAGTTGTGCAAAATGAGGAGAACCCGCCCCCTTTTTATAGGAGGCTAAGGGTCATGCCGATCGGCAATCCCCTCCACCCACTGATCGACACTGATCCTTTCACCTGCTCGAGGTACCCAAAAAGACCGTGCCAATGCCGATTGGCACACCTCCATCCATACCGATCATCACACTCTTCAAAATTTAGTATAAAAAGTCCAAAAAAATACCAAAAAATCCCGAATAATTCCCAAAAAATTCCTGAAATTGCCAAATCCATTCTAACACCTTGTTCACCAAGGAAAACATCTTTTACAACCCCCGCGGAATTCCAGAGAATCATTCTACCCAATAACATATCTAAAGGACACTTCAAATTTTTCCCAACTATAAATCCTCAGATCATTCACTATTCCCCAACGGAACCTAAAATCCAATCCTCCTTCCTAGTGGAATACCTAAATTTCCCGAAGGAAATGAACACCTCTATTAGGTCAGAATTGACCTCGGTCTTGGATCGTCACCTTAGTTAGGTCAGAATTTACCTCAGACCTTGGTTGTCATCTTTTTCAGGTCAAAATTGACCTCGGCCTTGGATCGTCACCTCAATTAGGTCAGAATTGACCTCGGTCCTCGATCGTCACCTCTTTTAGGTCAGAATTGACCTCGATCTTGGATCATCACCTCAGTTAGGTCAGAATTCACCTCGATCCTCGATCATCACCTCTCTTAGGTCATGATTGACCTCAGTCTTAGATCGTCACCTCAGTTAGGTTAGAATTGACCTCGGTCCTCGGTCGTTATCTCTTTTAGGTCAAAATTGACCTCAGTCTTGGATCGTCACCTCAGTTAGGTCAGAATTGACATCGGTCCTCAGTTATCACCTCTCTTAGGTCAGAATTAACCTCGGTCGTAGATCATCACCTCTTTTAGGTCATAATTGACCTCAATCCTCGGTCGTCACCTCTTTTAGGCCAGAATTGACCCCAGTCTTGGATTGTCACATCAGTTAGGTTAAAATTGACCTTGATCCTCGGTCGTCACCTCTTTTAGGTCAGAATTGACCTCGATCTTATATCGTCACCTCAGTTAGGTCACAATTGATCTCAATCCATAGTCGTTACCTCTTTCAGGTCAGAATTGACCTTGGTCTTAGATCGTCACCTCAGTTAGGTCAAAATTGACCTCGGTCCTCGGTTGTCACTTTTTTTAGGTCAAAATTGACCTCGATCTTGGATCGTCACCTCAGTTAGGTTATAATTGACCTCGATCCTCGATCGCCAACTCTCTTAGGTTAGAATTGACCTCGAACTTGGATCATCACCTCAGTTAGGTCAGAATTGACCTTGATCCTTTATCGTCACCTCTTTTAGGTAAGGATTAACCCCGACCCTTTGAATCAGTCATCCACATCCCTTAGGTCCACAGAAATGACCTCCCTTCATTATGTGGTGTCTATTCGATTACCATCACTTATTCTAAGCTCACCCATTGAGGGGCTCTTTAGACACCACATTCTAGAACCCCCTAAGTCTCTCCTTATATCCTTGGCACTTTTCCTTTCCACCTTAAACCTAGGTCGTACTCTGAGTACAGATCTAGAGTCCATTGACTGCCCCCGAGACCCATTTGACTCTCGTCAACTCTTTAGTCAGAGTGAAAGCTCTTTAAATCTTTGAAGGGATCCGAATACACTTTCCAATGGTTAACCCTATGCACGAATTGGCATAACGGTTCAGATGAATGGACCATTTCACTACTGAAAATCGATTCAGAGGCCATCGGGCACTCTTGGGTCCCGAGTTGATCACAATCAACTTCACCATCAGAGTGAAATCTCTTTGAATCTTCAAAGGGCACTGAAACCCCTTTCCAACGGTATGGACCATTCATAAAACAACATAACCATTCAGATGAACGATCAGTTTTTCCTCGAATATCGATTCGAAGGCCACCGGGCGCTCCCGAACTTTATTTGACCAAAGTCCAGTCTTCATCTTAAATAAGACTGAATGAATCTCCAAAGGGCACTGAATACCCTTTCTAAAGATCCGCGCCATGCCCGATTCTGACCTACGATATGGACGAATGATCTGTTTTACTCCAAGAGGTCACCGGGCACTTTCGGGCCCCGTTTGACCAAGCTCAACTTTCTGAACCAAGCAAAAATCTTTGTAATGTTGGATTAAATCTCCTAACCTTTCCAAAGGTTTACCCCGCGTGCAATTCTGACTTACCATACTAACAAATGATCTATTTTTGTCTAGTCCCGTCCAAAGGACTGACATGCGTTTCTGAGCCACATTTGACCTAAATTCAACTCCCTACCCGGGAGAGGTCCCAAGGAATATTGAAGGCCTCCTAAATACCTTTCTAACGTTATGCCCCCTGCACAATTTAGATCAATGGTTTGTGCGCTACGATCATTTTTTTAGAAAAGTCCGCATGAGACTGCCAATTGGCAAGCCCTAAATGCTGCCTATCGGCAAAGTGTCAAGGGTGACACTGGGGTAGGACGATCATCACCCCCTTTTTCTATAAATAGGGGCCATGACCTCACTCCCAAGACACAAGAAATCCATCAGCATCAGTGATCTTAGCAACATTCTCTCGAAATCAGCGAAGTTCCATATGAGAAATCCCATTTAAACCTAAATACCCATCCTTTTCACACCCAATTTGGCAAATATCCTTCTCTCTCATCAACATTCAGGGTAGTTCATCAAAGATCCAAGCTCAAGCTCTACGAAAGGTTCAATTCCTTCTCCCTTTGTTTTAATTTCTTATTTTTTTCATAAGTTACATTAGATTCATATTCTAGTTTCACTTTAGTTCATACATATTAACATCTACGCTTTTATTAGTATATTGCACATAATTTATTTTTCATAAAAAAAACCCCAAAAAATGAAAGAGGGTTACACTAGTAAATTCCGAACGGAATTATCTATCACACTTTTTTTTTCGAAACCAAAAATACATTTTCTACCCATACACGCATAATAAAATTCCGTTCGAATCTATGGGATAAACCCCACCCCTATTCTACATTCGAACTGTGTGGACTTTGATGCCTTTATATGCTACGTAGGCGTCTCAGATTAAAATTCGAGACTCGAGTCCAATTTTTCGATTTTCCAACTTCTCTTGTTTTCCAAATTTCTCAAAATCCCTCATTTTCACAATTATCATACATACATACATACATACATACATACATATATATATATATATGCTTGTTCGCGTCTCATCCCACATATATTGTCGTTTCCCAATAGCGATTATTATCTCGATGACCGCTCATATTCTATCTTCTACATTTATTATTATTTTGGGAATATTCCAGTGGATGACCTCACCCTATCTTTTCCATGGTATTGGTCGAATGATTCCAATTCCCATCATATAAACACATACACACACACTTCACGGGAATAAAGAAAAATATTAACATTTTCCCATGAGAGACCAAAAGGGCGGTATGGGTGCCTAACACCTTTCCATTCTGTAACTTAGCCCCCGGACCTCCGATATATTGGTTTCGTATGCATCAATTTTGTCCTTGATGCCACTCTTTCGAAGTGACAACGTGTTCATTTCCCTGTTTTGATCAGAATAGGTTGGCGACTCTATCTCTTTACATTCACCCCACACCAACTACGATCAATGCACCTTTTCAAAGAGAAGGGTGCGAGATCACGACGTAGTTCTTCCTCAAGGGATCCTCCTCCTTCCGCCTCCCCCCCCCCCCCCCCCCGGGGAATGAACATCGCATCGTCCAGAATGGCCAAAAAAAATGACTTTCCTTTTTCATTCGAACGAGCCTTGAATTTCATTCAAATGAGTCATCGACCTCAAAATTTATGAATGCACTATAAATACATGTTTCATGTTTAGATTTTTTATGAGTTTTTCCAGATTCGTTTTCACACATCTTTTGCAGAAGTTTTTTAATGTTTTGTGTTCTAAAACACTTTTTAATTCACAACACACATCCTAAAAATCGTTCTTGTGAATTCGTTGAAATCCTAGAAAGTTTTAGTATCTTGTATACACCTTTGTGGAGAAGGCATCTCCATGGTTGACTTGTGAAAACCGAGGGGATCACTACTGAAGATGAAGGCTGAGGCAATAGGAAGACTGTGGTCTTTGTGGTTCTTGCGAGAATCATTGTTGAAGAGGATGAAGGTCACATGAGGGAGATTCGTCGGGATGTATTTCACTCATAAGTTTGTAAGTTACGATTTGCAAACTATATTAGTGAAATAAAAGAATTTACCCGAAAGGTTTTTTTTTCTCTAAACTTTTTCTTTATTGAATGCTTCATTTGATTTACCTGTTTTATCACATAGATGTATGTTTAGGATAAAAAGATAAAATTGATTAAGTTAAAAACTTGAAATTTTTGACCATCCTTGCCAAGCATATTTATTTCCGCATTTTTATAGTGGTATCCATGAAATCCACTCTGTCTATGTGGTGTCAGATCATACTTACCAGCTTTCTTAGACGTAGTCTTAAAAACATGACATTGAAGGGAAAAAATTTAAAATATCTTCTAAACCGCCCCGCCAGAGGCACGAGCACCTCACACAGGACTAACGTATCACGTATCAATTGATCGTGTAATCACAAAACTCCCTCTTCAAGAATAGTACCAAGACATGAAAATAGTTAGACTTAGTCTTTAAAACATGATGTCGAAGGGTGAAAATCAAAGGTGCACTAAAAGGTCCCCACAAGAGGCAAGAACACCTCGCACGAGACCAAAGTAATGTTTAGTAACTGATCGCATACTCACGGGACTCTCGATTCCAGAATATGACCAAAATTTGCAAATACTTAGACATAGGATTGAAAACATAATGTTGAAGGGTCAAAACCCAAACAATCACAAATGTCCTTGTTAGAGGCACGAACACCTTACAGGGGACCAACGTAACATGTAGTAACCGACTACATAGTCCTAAGACTCCTGGTTTTAGAATATGACCAAAACTTGCATTTTGTTAGACCTTAGCTTGAAAAAAAGCCGTTGAAGGTTTGAAATACAAACAACCCCCAAATGGTTTTGCAAGAATCATAAAAACCTCGTACGTGACCAACATAACACGTAACAGCTGACTGCATAGTCATGGGACTCCCGGTTCGGGAATATCGTCAAAACTTTTAAATAATTAGACTTTGGCTTAAAAAAAGCCGTTGAAGAGAGAAAAGTAAAAACTTACCCACATGGCCCCACAAGAGCCACAAACACCTCGTACGAAACCAACGTAACACGTAGCAATTGACTGTATAGCCAGGAGACTCCCGATTTGACAATATGGCCAAAAATTAAAAATATTTAGACATAGGCTTAAAAATATGTCGTAGAAGGGCGAAAACACAAAATAACCCCCAAACAATCATGCACGAGGCATGAACACCTCGCACGGGACCAATGTAACACATAAAATTTGATCGCATAGTCACGGGAATTCGGGTTCGATAATAAGATAAAATCATACAATAGTTAGACTTAGGCTTGAAACCATGCTGTTGAAGGGCAAAAATGCAGAAAACCTCCAAACGACCTTGCGAGAGGCCTGAACACCTCGTACAGGACCAATATAACACGTAGCAAATGACCGCATAATCACATGAATTTTTCTTCAAGAATATGTTTAAAACTTGCAAGTGGTTAGGCTTGAAACCATGCTGTTGAATGGAGAAAACGTAGAACAATCCCCAAATAGCCCCCGCAAGAGGCATGATCACCTCGCACGGGACGAATGTAAAATTCAGTAACTGACCACATAGTAATAAGACTCTCGGTTCGAGAATATGGCCTAAACTTGTAAGTAGTTAGACTTAGGCCTAAAAAATGTCATTGAAGGGTAAATGCAAAATAGTTCTCAAATAACCCCCAAGAGGCACGAATACCTCGCACAGGACCAACGTAAAACATAGAAACTAACTGCGTAGTCACAGGAATTTCGGTTCGAGAATATAACCAAAATATGTAAATAGTTAAACTCAGGCTTATAAACATGACATTGAAGAGCAAAAATGAAAAACAACCCCCAAATAATCCCGTAAGAGGCACGGACACCTCACACGAGACCAACGTAATATGTAGCAACTAATCGCATAGTCATCGAAATCTCGATTCAAGAATATCACCAAGACTTGCAAATAGATAGACTTAGGCTTGAAAACATGATGTTGAAGGGAGAAAATGCAAACTAGCTCCCAAACGGATCCGCAAAAGGCACGAACACCTCGTATGGGACCAACGTAACATGTTGTAACTAACCGTATAGTCATAGGACTTTCGATTCGAGAATATGACCAAAAATTAAAAATAATTAGACTTCGGATTGAAAAAATGTCGTTAAAAGGCGAAAATGCAAAACCCCAAATGACCCCATAAGAGGCACTAAAATCTTGGACGAGACCAACGTAAAATGTAGTAACTGACCGCTTATTAGGCATAAATTCTTCCCATTTATACCCTTAATTTAGAGAATTTTATCGCTCCGCGAAGTGTAATTCAAGTGGATTTATATTATATCTTTGCTATTGACAAATTCTAATGAGTACATCGAGTTTCGGGTCTTCTTCATCTATTTTGCAGGTATCCAGTGTTGTAAGTCGAGTTCCATATCAAAACCTTCAAAGAAACACAAGAAGGCAAGGGTTCTGCAAAGACTGACAAAAGGGAACCGAACCCAAGGAAGCCAAAACGAATCGAATCCCTCATGGGCAAAGCTTTTGTAAAGGATGGTAAAACAGAACTGAACCGAAGTGATGAAAAAAATGAATCGAATCCACCATGGAAAAACTTCCTGTAAAGAGACGAAAAGATGGAACCGAACTGAAGCAAGAAAAAAATGAACCGATCCCATGATCAAAGAGTTTTCTGTAAAGGCTACAAAAGACGAAACCGAACCGAGCCCTTTACCCGGATCAGGTCTATTCTTGATTTTTTAGACTTATCCACTTGTGAAAATTAGAGTTATTCTTAGTTCAAACTCTTGTATTTCGTAGTTAATAAATTGTACTCCTCCCAAACATAGAAAGGGTGCTTCTAGGTCATGAAGGAAGCTTTGTAATTCATTTTAGAGGAGAAGAACAACAAACCCTAGTTACTTTCAAGTTGCAATTCAAGTAAAATCATTGTGATTTCTATTTCAATCTTTGTTCTAGTTACTTGTTCATTACTAATTTCATCTTTCTTCATCTTCATTCATTAGTAAAAATGGATTTTTTCATTCTAAACGTGTTATTTTTAAGTTTTCATATGTCCGGCTAGATTTAAAAGGTCGGGATGCATGAACTCAACCTGATGTGTTAGTTTCATGTGTATAAAATTAGTCCTTTAAATTTAGTGATTTATTACGACCGTATTGTGTAGAAATACGACAATTGTATATCTTTGGATCTCGTTTGCTTCAAGGTAATCGAGATGCTTCAGAATGCAATTCGAGTGTAACTATCGTAATACCGATTTACTCGTCCTCTGATTAAGTATGGTGCGGGCTTGAACCTCATATAAGTAATGCTTGGGAGTACTAAATTTCGGGTCTAATTAATCACTTAAATTTACGATTATTTTTATACCTTCAATACCCTAGGATTGAGGGATTGTATTCCCATCCTGTTTTTTTTTATCATATAGTTTAAAGTTCTAAGTCAATCATCATTAATATTTTCGGTAATTTAGAATAGTTGCATTCCATTCATACTTTGGTGCATTAAATAAATATTTTCAAAATTGCATTTAGATGTAGTCAATTCCCCAAACAGATCATCTTTTCCTTTTTCTTTAGAGTCAGAGTAAGGATTCCTTCGTCTGTCCAATGTCGTTACAAGTCTATTATCCTATTTCCTTGAGGATCGATACCCGACTTATCGGATTATTACTTGAGTGACAGGCTTGCACATGAGCCTATAGAGTACGCGCTTCTAAGACACATTCTTAGTCACGTCAAGTTTTTGGCACCATTGCCGGTGAACTATGTAGACTTAGGATTAGATCAAGTCAATCTAAAGCTTTGACCAAAAAATTGCAAAAATACAAAAATATAAAAAAATTTAAAAGCACAAAAATAGTCCTTATCATCTCTCACAAGTCTGTTAATGCAAAATTCTGAACTCACTCCAATTCCCCATAATACTCCAACCCACATTCACAAAAACCCGGTAGTTAAGTATGACACTGATAGCCCTCACACTCCTAATGCTCCACTATTCTGGGTTCCACCTCCCACACCGTCACACTCAATGGCAAATAACATTCCATTTTCCCTCTTAGGACACACTTCAGAGCGCGCTCTGAGTATACCAAGTGAGGACACAGAGTCTTTGAGTGAGAGAAATATGTCTCAACACGGTAGTGCAGGCGCCGGTGAGGAAGAGTTCCCATATCGCCCTTTGAGAGATGTCTTATATCCCGAGCGCACTGTCACTCCAGGATGCATTTTACTCCCGTATAATGCAGGGTAATTTCACTTTAGGAATGTGATAATACATATACTTCCCACTTACCATGGAATGGATTCAGAAAAGCTATATGCCCACATCATGGAATTTGAGGAGGTGTGCGAGACTCTCAGTGATCAAACTTGCACAAAAGATGTACTCCGCCTTAAACTCTTCCCATTCTCACAAAAGGATAAAGCTAAGAACTGGCTATGGTCTTTACCTCCAAATTTGATTTCATCATAGAACGAGCTACAATCTAAATTTCTCAAGAAATTCTTTCCTCCACATCGAACGAACTCCGTCAAGGCTCAAATTCGAACTTAATGACAATTAGAAAATGAGTCGTTCGATCGATGCTTTGAGAGTTTCAATGAGTTAATTACTTCGTGTCCCCATCACGGTTTTGATAAAACACAAATCATTTCATTTATCCATAAAGGGCTGAACATTAATTCCAAGCAACTCGTTGAAACCATGTGCGATGGTCCATTTGTCGACTTAGATGCCAACGATGCTTAGCGTCACTTAGGTATGTCGCCGAGACTACCCAATCCTAGGATACATCTGACCCTAATGCTCAAAATTGAAATTGCCATGTGACCACCACTCCATCGGCATCCGGCCTATTTTACAGAGAAAAGAATTCTATGATGGACTGTCGAATCGATGTAATTGAGAAAAGAATGCGAGACCTACTTGAAGTATATGGAAGAGGACTAACTGGATCCATACCAAACCCATCAAGAAGGTGTGTACAATTTGTGAGGCGGGTCATTCAACTGAGGAATTCCCGACTATACCCGCCTACAAAGTTATGCTTCAAGAATAAGTAAGTGGTATAGGAGGATTCAAGGGAAATTTCGGTGCACCGCACAGGAATTCTTACAACCCTTCATGGAAAAACCATCCTGGTTTTAGTTATGGACAACAACATGCGGCAATGAATCCTAATTCACATGTTGCTCCTCCTCCACCACCGCACTTTCAACAAGCTCCATACATGCAAGGACATGTGCAGGCACCACCACCTCAAGGAGTATATATCCCTCCACCGCGAAGAAATCTCGAGGATACGATAAATCAATATATTAGTAACCAGAATGCATCCAATGCTAGATATGATCGCATGATCAGCGACATAAATGTAAATATTTCAAAAATGCAATTGTCGTGGAGTATCCAAGATAAGGGCAAGTTTCCTGCCCAGGGCCAAAGACCTCCCCAAGGTCGAACTAGTGTTAGCTCTACCTCGACAGAACATCAGGAGCAATGTCAAGCTGTGACCACTCTTTGTAGTGGGAGAGTTGTTGATTTATCACCTCCCCCACACGATGTAACTAAAGATAAGGAGATTTCTCTTTGGCACGAAAGAGGCCGAAGATGTCTCCTTGAACGAAAGTGATAAAGAATACACTAGTGAGCCCGAGGTAGTAGTGAAACCATCCACCGTGGCATCGTTTCCTCAAAGGTTGGTTCCTTCCCATAAAGGAAACCCCTGTGATGAAGTGCTAGACGTGCTGAAGCAAGTAAAGCTAAATTTACCCTTCCTCGATGCCATTAAGAAAATTCCAGCTTATGCGAAAGTCCTCAAGGACTTGTTAACAGTGAAGAGGAAGATGAAGGTAAAGAAAAACGTCTTTCTAGCACAGAACGTGAGCTCCATCCTACTTAATGATATCCCGACAAAATTTAAAAATCCCGGTGCACCCACAATTTCCTGCATCATTGGAGACAATAAAATTGAAAAAGCCTTACTCGACTTGGGAGAAAGTGTCAACATCCTCCCTTACACAATCTATAGGAAACTTGATCTAGGAGACCTCAAGCCCACAAATATCACTCTCCAATTAGCGGATCGAACCGTGAAGATCCCAAGAGGTATAGTTGAGGACGTGATCATCCAAGTTGACACTTTCTACTTCCCGGTAGATTTTATCATTTAGGAAACGAAGCCCTCCTTCGCCTCGAGAAATCATGTTCCCATCATTCATGGGCGCCCATTCTTAGCTATGGCTAATGTAATTATCAATACTCGAAATGGGAAGATGCAACTCACCTTTGGGAACATGACCTTAGAAACTAACATCTTCTATATAGCCCAACATACTGGGGAAGAAGATGATCTTCACGTGGTGAGCTTAATCGACGAGATCGTAGAGGAGTATTTTGAGGAAAACTATTATGGAGATGACTTAGGGTCCTTTTTAGTATCGAACCATGGGAGTGAGGGAATTTACACCGAATTCGAGAGGGAAGTTGAGGAGTTGAGAGAGTTACTCGATGAGAGAGCGTCGGATGAGGACGCGAGTGATGTGAATTGGGTTTCTTGATTCGAGGAGTTACCGCCAAGGGAGACACTCATGGTTCCCTCCAGTGACAAATTTCCTACCCTTTAATTAAAGAAACTACCCTACCATATTAAATATGCATACCTAGGAGAGGATGAGACATTTCCTATTGTTGTCTCCTCTAGCCTAGACGAAGAACATGAGGGTAAACTCTTAAAGATTCTAAGGAAACACCAAGGTTATTTTGGTTGGTGTATTGCTGATTTGAAGGGAATAAGTCCTTTGATTTTCACCCACAAGATCCATCTCGAACAGGATGTAAAACTCTCTAGAGAAATGCAAAGAAGGCTAAACCCCAACATGAAAGAAGTTGTGAGAACTGAAATCATTAAGTTATTGGATTTTGGGATTATTTACCCAATCTCGAATAGCAAGTGGGTGAGCCCTATTCAAGTTGTCCCGAAGAAGTCGGGAATGACAGTGATTGAAAATGCAAAGGGAGAACTAGTTCCTCAACGTACCACCACCGGGTGGCACGTTTGCATTGATTATCGAAAACTCAATGCAGGAACTAGAAAATACCATTTCCCCTTACCATTTATTGATTATATTCTTGAGAGAGTAGTGGGCCACACTTACTATTTCTTCCTTGATGGTTATTTCGGATATAACCAAATTGAGGTAGATGTACTTGACTAGGAGAAAATGACCTTCACTTACCCCTTTGGAACGTTTGCCTACAAACGTATGCCATTCGACTTGTGTAATGCACCCATACTTTTCAAAGGTGCATGTTGAGCCTATTTAGTGACATGGTTGAGAGAGGACTCGAAGTGTTCATGGACGATTTTAGCATTTTTTTCACCTCTTTTGATCGTTGTCTAGAAAAACTAGAAAAAGTACTTGCCCAGTGTGTGGAGAAGAACTTAGTGCTGAATTGGGAAAAATGCCATTTCATGGTAACCGAGGGCATAGTTCTTGGCCAAATCGTATCATCCAAAGGGATTGAAGTTGATAGATCAAAGATAGATGTCATAGCCGATCTACCCTCACTAAAATCGCTCAAAGACGTGCTCTCCTTCTTGGGCCATGCGGGGTTTTATCGATGGTTCATTAAGGACTTTAGCGCCATCGTTAGACCTTTAAGCAACCTACTCATGAAGGAAACCCCATTTGAGTGGACGAAAGAATGCCATAGCGCTTTTGAGAAACTAAAAATCATGCTTGTGTCCGCTCCCATCATGCAAGTTCCAGATTGGTCTCTACCATTGGAACTTATGTGTGATGCTAGCGATTATGCAATAGGGGCTATGTGGGGCCAAAGAAAAAACAAACAGGATCATGTCATCTACTACGCTAGCCAGACTCTTACCAGACCACAACTCAATTACTTCACCACAGAGAAGGAGTTGCTAGCGGTAGTCTTTGCTCTTGATAGATTTCGATCCTACCTTATCGGTTCTCCCATCACTTGCTTCACCGAACACGCACCATTAAAATATCTACTTACGAAGAAAGACGCAAAGCCGCGCCTCATAAGGTGGATCATACTCCTACAAGAGTTTAATCTCTCCATTAAAGATAATAAGGGAATAGAAAACGTCGTTGCCGACCACTTATCACGGCTTTCATTCGACATACCTAGTGATCTAATACCTATTAACGAATACTTCCCAGATGAGAATACCTCTTCTTTGCCCTGGTTTGTGGATATAGCGAACTATCTTGTCATGGGAGCCGCCCCTCCCGATTGGACACCGCAAGATAAGAAGAGGTTCATTACTTGGTCGCGAATCTTTTTTTATGATGATTCACTCCTGTTTAAATATTACGTCGACCAAATCATCCGATGTTGTGTACCGGATGACGAAATCCCTAAAGTCATCCAATTCTGTCATTTGGAAGCTTGTGGAGGTCACTTTTCGACAAAAAAAGACGTCCGCTAAGATCCTTCAATTCGGTCTCTATTGGCCCACCATTTTCTTGGGATGTGAATAACTATTTCAAATCCTGTGATAGGTGTCAAAGGATGGGGGCGATCACCCGATGAGATATGATGCCATTAACTCTAATACTCATTATCGAAATCTTCGACTGCTGGGGTATTGACTTCATGGGCCCTTTTCCCCCATCTTTTGGTTTCCTATACATCCTTATCGCAGTAGACTTCATTTCTAAATGGGTGGACGCAATAGCTACCAAGACCAATGACAATAAAGTGGTGATCAGATTCCTACAGGAACACATACTTTCCCACTTCGATGCTCTGAAAGCAATAATCAGTGATAATGGCATGCACTTTTGCAAAAGGCCATTCGAGAAGCTCATGACAAAGTATGGCGTCGTTCACAAAGTTGGAATGACCTATCACCCATAAATAAACAGGCAAGCCTAATTAGCGAGCTGAGAAATCAAGAACATTCTCGAGAAGACCGTCAATCCCACCTGGAAAGATTGGTCAATTCGATTGAACGATTCACTATGGGCCTATCATACCGCATACAAAAATCCGCTTGGCATGTCCCCATTCCTCTTTGTGTATGGAAAACCTTCCCATCTTCCTATAGAATTAGACCATAAGGCATATTGGGTGATTAAGAAGATGAATTATGACATGGATAAAGACGGTGAAGCTCACAAGCTTCAATTAAATGAGTTAGAGGAGATACGCAATGATGCATATGAGAATGCAAAAATTTCCAAAGAACGGATGAATCTCGCTCACGATAACATCATTCGACGCAAAGAGTTTCTTCCCGGACAAAATGTGCTTTTCTATAACTCTAGGCTTCATCTTTTTCTGGGTAAGTTGCAGTCACGATGGTCTGGCCAGTTCATTGTAAAGAATGTATTCCCGCACAGAGATATTGAGTTATACAATTTGAAAGGGGGAAATATCTTCAAAGTAAATAGACAACGCCTAAAGCCACATCTAGAGGCGTGTGTGGAAGAGGTCGACACCGTTTGGTTGTCAGACCCTGTTTACGGAGTCGATTGAGTTGGCAAGAGAGGTCTTCGCACCCCCGACGCGTATGGGGTGAATTCTTATGTATAGTAGTTATGTTTTGATAGATTAGATTGAGTCTGTAAAAAGGTTACGCAAGAATATGTTTAAGATCACGCATTTTTACACAGAATTTATGAGGGAATCGAGGAATTCAAGTGGGAGAATAAGTGCAAGAGTCTAGAAAAGTGAAGAATAGGATTCCACTGCAGCAGACTGAGAAAAGGAGGTTCTAAGAAAGATGGAACCGAACCGAATCCCCAAGATGGATCGGTTCGGTTTGGGAAAATAAAAAAAATAAAAATCACCAGAACCGAATCGAATTGCCCCTGAATCAGATCGGTTCAATTCCTGTGATTTTGCTTCTCCCGAGGAGCCCATTCAACCCCCCTATCCTCTCCCTTTCCTCCATTCTCCCCCCGTTCCCTCCAACATAACCACCCCCTTTTCCCTCCAACACAACCACCCCCTTTTCCCTCCAAAAATCCTCACCCAAACACCTATAAATACCTTATCTTCCTTCCCTTTCCACTCACACCTCCAAATATCTCTCCCTCTTTACAAACCCTAGTCTTCCCTCTCCTAAGTCCCGGACTTTCCTAATGGCCAATCAACCTCTTCCCGTAAAATATTTGTCCACCGAAGTTCTGCCTAACGGAAATGGCGTATACCACTCCCATATGGAGCGAGTATGGTGTGAGCGCTTCTTCAGTTTTGCCTGCCAATTGCACATTGAGCGGGTGGTCAAATGGGACGAGCTTCCTCGCCCCGTCACCACCCTTTTTCGCAAGTGAGGGTGGACACAATACCTGTAAGAGCCTCATCTAGTCATTTGGGCAGACGACGTCCGGGCATTCTATGGCACTCTCATCCACACGGGTGACTTTGTGTGCCAATCCTTTGTTTAAGGCCATCCTATTCCATTCTCCTTATCCATCCTCGCCTTCAAGCTTGATGAAAAGGGCGTTCCCCACCCGGAAGTATACGACTACCCCACTAATGCCCCCACCATTCCCAAACAGCAATGCATTAACCGACTCACACCCGATGACATTTGGGACTGGGGTACTTTCCCCGTGGGCCGTCTCAATGACAAGGCGCGCATCACATTCCATATCTATTCTTTAAAGACCTTGTTCACCAACCTTTAATACGTTGCACCTACATTTTTTAGACCAAAAGGCATTACATTATAGCAATAAGTTCCTCAGGTGGTGATAAAGGCTATACTTTCCCTATCATCAGGTTTTATTTTTATTTGGTTATAACCAGAATAGGCATCCATAAAGGTTAAAAGCTAATGTCCTGATGTAGCGTCCACCAACTGATCAATTTTGGGCAAGGGAAAATGGTCTTTTGGGCACACCTTATTCAAATAAGTGAAATCTACGCACATACTCCATTTATCATTATTCTTTTTACCATTACAACATTGACCAACCAGTCTAGATACTTCACATCTTCAATAAATTAGAATTTTAAAGTTTCTCTACTTCCTCCTGGACAGCTTGTTCTTTTTAGGACTAAAAACCCGACATCTTTTCTTGATCAACTTGGCATCCTTGCTGATGTTGAGCTTGTGATAGAAAAAATTAGGATCAATTCCTTGGATATCCTAATGGCTTCAAACAAATACATCTCTCCGTTGCCTCAGAAACATAATCAACTCTCGTTTAAGGATAGGATCCAGTGTTGAAACCATTTGTGTAATTCTTTCTGGTTTATTGTCATCCAGAATGATCCTTTAGTAGCTTCGACAATCTATCCTTTAACCAACTCCGTTTCATCTCGTGAATCTAAGGTTTCAACCTCAGATTCACCATTAGGCTCAGTTGTATCCACTTGGTAAGTTGTAGTCTTCTTCTTCAATTCAATTAGATCTTCTTGCTTGACTAATGAGTAGTAACACTCTCTAGCCATTTTTTGGTCGCCTTTCATAGTATGCTAAAATGAGTTAGAAAGTTCAAGCACTGATGGACTGTTGATAGTATGTTTTCAAACTTCTATAATCCTACCCTGTCGAGGATCACATTATAGGTAGATTGAACATTCTTATCCATCACAAAAAATGTATTTTCTCTGCACGACTTACTGGCCAAATGCCATCAACACTTCTAGCTTGATTATTCCCAAAGGGTAAAATTTTTCACAAGAAAATCCTATTAATGGGACGTGATAGGGTTCCAACTGGCTGAGCTTCAAGTATAAACTCTGAAAGTAAGGATAAAATAAATTACCAGCCGAACTCCCATTGTCAATCAAAACTCTGGCAATGGTGATATGCTAGATTCTGAATTTGACAACCAATAGGTCATCATGGGGATAAAGTACCCCAGAGAGATCATTTTTCGAAAGCCAAATAACTAATTTGTCTTAATTCATTTTTGTTAGTTGATCATCTTCATTCAGATATATCCTCTGGATATACGTTCAATCCTGGGCTTCATTCAAGTAAGTTTTCCTTTCAGTAGTGTGATCACCTCCACCTTCATCGCCACCTGTAATCATATAACAATCAAATGAGCCAAAATTAATCATAGATACCTTACGTTCTGGTTCATTAGGCTTCTTCGGCAGATCTGGATCAAATTTATAATCGTCTTCATGATATCTCTTCTTATCATCTCTAGGCTTGTATGGAGAATTTGACCTTCTTCTAGGTACTCTGCTATCACGTCGATTAATAAATTTATTGAGTTTTCCTCGGTGAATGAGGGATTCTATCTTATTTTTAAAGGGATGAACTTATTTATTATATTACCATGATCCTTGTGGAATTTAGAATATTTAGAACTCTTAACTTTTTAGGCCATCGCAAATCCTCATTGTGTTTAATATCTTCGAGGATATAGTGAATGCTAACACTCAATGGAGTGTAGTTTTCTTACTTTTTTAGCTTGTCTTCCTTCCTTGGCCTCTACTCTTTTTTCTCCTTGTTATCAAGTTTCGCATCAGGCTTCGTGGATGGACTCTGTTTTGTAGCCATAGCTTCATCGACATTTAGTATCTTTATTGCTTTTGCCAAGAGTTCAACCATAGTTTTGGGAGGGTCTTTAGCCAAAGTATAATATAGTCTCTCAGGAAGAAAACCACTCATAAGAGTAGTGATGGATGTTTTCTCCTCATAATCAATCACCTCCAACTTTTCATTATTAAAACGTGTAATGTATGTAATACCCCGCATTTTTATCGATATTTATTTATGGGATTAATTGAATTAAATGTGAATTAATTGAGAATTAATCCGGATAAAATATTAACGAGATGTGAGTTAGTATTTGATTATAATGTGTATATATGGCATTATACGAATATTGTAACTATTTAAATTGTCGCGAGATTGAAATACGGCAGTTTGGGAAATTTTGTTGAGACGCGTGTGACAGTCGCGTCAGGAATGTAATTATTTAATTAAAAATTGAATTTTATTTCTATTAACCATATGGTCATTTTGAGTGCGCCAACGCATCCGGAAGGGTCGAAATAGTCAGAAAACACTAGCCGGGGGTTAAGTTTGGGTCCCGGGGCATTATTGGGCCATACCGGTAACTTAAAAGGGCATTTTGGTAATTTCGGAAATTTGGGAATTAAAACCCACGAAAATTAGAGTTAAAAATCTGACTTAGTCTTAACCCACTAAGCCATTTCCAACCCCAATCAAGCTAGTGGGCTACGGGAGAAGTTAGAAACCTTAAACTTGGCAAAAACTAACCCCACCTCCATTATCATCTTGAGAAGAACTTGTAGAGAGAGAGAGAAATAGAAGAATTCTGCAGAGAGAGAGAGAGAGGACAACTCAGCCTTCAAGATTCAACATCAAATTCAGAGAAAGATTAGAGGCAAGTGGTTTAATTATAATTGATTTAATGCTATGCTTTTCCATGTTTAGGATAATCATCAAATTTATCTTGGAAGATTGATTAGACCCATGAATTTGAGGATTAAAACTATGAACTATGTTAGGAATTGCATGTAGAAACATTCTGGGCGAATTATGCATTCAAAACAGAACCATTGATGATCCAAAAACGGATTTTTGAAGAAGTTTATTAATGTTCTTGAAAGAAATAGAAAACTGGAATTCTTGATGAAGTTTTGATCCAAACAAAGCCCTTGAATGATGAATTATTGGTTTTAGAACGTTAACACTGTTGTAGGATGGTTGTATGATGATATTATAGCATTATCTTAGAGTTTCATGTTTGTTAATGGTGTTTTGAGATGGTTTGAAAACTGAAAATCGAAGCAGTCCGCAGCCTACCTGGTGCGTTTGATCGATCGACATTCATCAGTCGATCGATCGACCACCATCGATCGATCGAAGGTCAAGGTCGATCGATCGACCTTCCCAGAAAGAGTAAAATTTCCCTAGTTAAATTTTAATGATGTTAACCCTTGGAAAATATTATTGGAGACCTTATGAATATCCTTAGACTTAAGGAAGACTAGTAGGTATGGTTATAAAGTTCGGACCTTAATTAGAATTTAATTTGAGGAATTATTCTAAAAGCTATTGAAGCTCGATGAGTGAGATAATATTAGGATTAAAAGAGTAATTTTGAATAAATTGATGAATTGAGGTTTGGGGCAGAAGTAAGGACCTTAAGAATAATGATGTAATATGTGGGAATAATAGGAAACTTAATAACCCCTTTGAGTTAGGTTTTAAGTATAAGAATCTATGACATGAGATGTGTCGACAATCTACTTTATATATTATCGGAGGACTAAAAATGTATACAATTGGAATAATGGTATAAGGATGTAGAAAATACCTTTATTGATATTGAGATATCTAAGATGTGTGCATGCTTAGTATATAATCTTATGTGTATGACATACCTACCATACTTGCTATCACGGGAGGTTTAAGTTCGCTTAGGGCCTTCTAATCCTTGTGTGCTCGGATTTAGTTTGGTACCTAGAGGACATAGTTCAAGGGAATGACTTAATTGTGAGCTATTAAGCCAGCTGACTATGGAGCGTAGGTATGTACGTGACCATGGATATGTTGAATTATGTTCGCCTCCATTTTTGTGTGTTGTGCTTATTCTAACAATTCCTGAGAGATTCGGAATTTGTAATCCTTATGTACGTGATGTACCAGGATGGATAGCAGAGTATGTGTGCACCGCAGCTTAGCCTCGGGGTGCTTATATTGTATATTTATGATGCGAATAATATACGATTGAATGAAAAGGAATTGTGATGTTTATTTATGAGAATCATTTATAGTAACTCCATGAGAAGATAAATAAGGGGATAACCTCCAGTAAACGGTAATGCTAACAATTGAGAATCCGAGTTCAAGTAAAGCTATCTATTTAAGTAATAACATTGGGAATTCATATTGTGAATCGAGTAGTTGGGTTAGAACTTATGATGGTTTAGTTAGATAAATAACACATGTATTGGGTACAGGAACGTTAGGAGTGCACTGTTAGACGAGAGGTGAGTATTTCATGTGAGAGCACGTCCTAACATGTATCTTGCATTCATTGTTTTAATTGTTATTAAAGCACTTGCTGTTTTTAAAATACTCTCCACATTCGGGCTCTGACCCGTTTGCTTTCAAATCTATCTTTTTGTAAAAACCATTTTTAGGTGCCCAGCCACAAGGACACCATGCATAGTATTTCCAGTCAGGTGACGAGCTGTAGCTGTTGTGGAAGTTACAGGGCCTTGCTATTAGACGTTTCATTTGCCTTGACTCTATATTCAGATTTCATCAGTTGTAGGGCATGTCGCCCATTTCTTTTAGAGACATTTCATTTTATATTTCAGTTATTCAGACTTTGGTTTGTAATTAATTCAGGATGCAGACTTGTTTTATTTCATTTCATATTGGGATTGTTGTGAGGAGTATTTCCTCGAGACTCATCTTTAATTGTTGATTCGTTATAGTTGGACTTTATCGTGAATGGTTGTGTTACATTTCTATATTTTATTTATTGCATGTTAATCAGATTTAATTTAAAATTTGACAACTCACTTTTTAAATGCTAGGTGGTTAGTAATCATTAAAAATGTTTTCGACAGTGATGCTATTAACTGGACCAACTTGGCATTTTGTATTGATTTAATAAAGGAGTAGATACCCAGTATTTAATTAGTCGGGGTGTCACAGGTGGTATCAGAGCATCAAGTTCTAGTGTCCTTTAGGATCTGTACGACTTATTATGTTTTCGCTGAGCTTTCTTTGATATAGAGCCCTATATTTTAGGACTGTTGTATTCTTTTATGTATGCTTCGCTCTTCAGCTATTTTAAGTTTATAACTGCGAACTTACAAACTTTATTCTCATTTCAGATGCCTCCACGACGTGCGCAGCGAGTTCCTAGGGATGCACAGCCCAAGCCACAGCCAGCTCCAGTACAGGGCACCATGAATGCCACCGAGGTTGCAGCCATTATAGCCCAAGCGGTAAATGCCGCTCTCGCCGTTGTACAGTAGGCACCACCCCAGGCGCCGGTAGCCGCGCCAGTTCAAGCATATGCATTACCGTCTGCTTGGGAACGAGTTCGAGATGCTTTTCAGAAAGCACACCCTCCGGAGTTCGCAGGTAGCTCCGATGTTGTGGTATCTAGTCAGTGGAGGAAGAATATTCAGAGGCACTTGAGGATGTATGAGTGCACCGATGTTCAGAGGCAGATACTAGCTACTTTCAAGCTAGTGGGAGCTACATTGCAGTGGTGGAAGTCTATTACCACCGCAGAGGAGAGAGATACTCTCACTATACAGGAGTTTTGGGTGCAGTTCGACCGCAAATATTTTCCATCAGCTGTTCACACGGAAATGAGGAGGAAGTTGATGAACCTTAGACAGGAGAGTAAGACTGTGGCCGAGTATGAGGCCGAATTGACAAATTTGCTGAACATTGTACCGGACGAGATACCGACGGAAGAGAAGAAGATTCAGAAATTCATAGATGGATTGACTTGGAGGATCCGTCAGCATTTATTGGGGAACCTCTCGTTGGCCACTTATTCTGACGTGGTTAACGCTGCATTGCTCCATTGCCAGGACCACCGCTTTCACTTGACAGAGGGGAAGCGATCAGGAGAGTCCATCCATCAGGGCAGGACAGGGGAAATGGTGCCAGCGGGGCACAATCAGCTCAGGGTCAGTATAGGCAGAGTGATCAGGGTTCCCAGCAGGGGGATCATAAGAGCTTCCGATCAGGGGGTTTCAGGAACGGTCAGGGAGAATTCCGGAATGGCCAGCAGGGTCATAACGGCCATCAGGGCTAGCAGGGTCAAAATGGTCAACAACAGCAGTTTCACCAGGGCCAGCAAGGCCAGGGCAGAAATGGTAACGGCCACCAGGGCCGAGGGCAGCAGGGACAGCGAGGGGGAAACTTCCCGGGGAAATGTTTCATTTGTGGTAAGATTGGCCACAAACGTCAGGATTGTCCTGACAAGGGCAGGGCCCCACAGCAGCAGCAGCAGGGTGCTCGACACGAGCCACAGAGGCCTATGTTTCCCGCCGCCCTCCCAGCACCACCGCAGATGGAAGCATTACCACCCATTCCAGCGGTCCCAGTTCAGCAGGGACAGCTTCAGTATGGGAGAGTGTATCAGCTTCAGCAGGCTGCAGCCCCACAGAATCCGCCAGCTATTGAGGGTATGTTCTCTATTCAGGGGACTCTGGGGCGCATTTTATTTGACACGGGGGCTACACACTATTTTATTGCTATGGGATTTTCACGCACCATTGGGTTGTTAGACACCGCAGAGAGCACCGCTACTTATGTAGACTCACCGTTGAGTAGGGGTTCCATGATTTCGCTTATGTGTAGAGGTGTGGGTATAGAGATCGGGAGGTTTACTTTACCCGCCGATATGTTAGTGTTAAAGATGACCGATTATGATGCCATTATTGGTATGGATTGGCTAGTAGCGTATCGAGCCATGATTGACTGTTTTAGTAGGAGTATTATCTTTTCCATTCCCGAGCAGGAGATGTTTTTAGTGGCGATGCCTCGTCCTGAGGGAGGATCGTCCACTTATTTGTACTACTTAGGGGAGGTGACTTATAAGGAAGTGGTGATACCACTTGATTCGATTGCGGTTGTTCGAGAGTTTGCCGATGTATTTCAGGATATACCTGGATTACCTCTGAGTAGAGAGATAGATTTCGTGATTGATTTGACGTCGGGCACTCGGCCTATTGCCCGCACACCTTACTGTATGGCTCCAGCTGAGATGAGAGAGTTACGGGATCAGATTGAGCAGTTGTTGGGTTAGGGGTTCATCCGGAGCAGTACTTCACCGTGGGGTGCCCCTGTGTTGTTCGTTAAGAAGAGGGATGGATCGTTGAGGTTGTGTGTGGATTACCGGGAGTTGAATAAGGTCACGATACGGAATAAGTATCCGTTGCCCCGAATCGATGACTTATTCGACCAGTTGAGAGGAGCTTCTTTCTTCTCGAAGATTGATTTGCGATCTGGTTACCATCAGTTGCGTATCAGGGAGGAGGACATCTTGAAGACTGCTTTCTTAACGAGATATGGTTCCTACGAGTTTCGGGTTATGCCTTTTGGTTTGACCAATGCTCCAGCCGTGTTTATGGACTTGATGAATAGGGTGTTCAGAGAGTTCCTAGATCAGTTCGTCATTGTCTTCATTGATGATATTCTTGTTTACTCCCAGACAGAGGAGGAGCACGCCGAGTATTTGAGGCAGGTTTTACAGACGCTACGTCAGAACGAGCTGTATGTAAAGTATGAGAAGTGCGGGTTTTGGCTGAAAGAGGTTCAGTTTTTGGGGCATATTATTTCCGACCGGGGGATATCTGTTGATCCGGGGAAGGTATCCGCGGTGAGGGAGTGGGGACAACCCATGACACCAACTAAGATCCGTAGTTTCTTGGGCTTAGCAGGATACTGCATGAGGTTTATTCGGGGTTTCTCCAAGATAGCGGGTCCCATGACACATCTGACTCGTAAAGGTGTGCCGTTTATTTGGAGTGATGCCTGTCAGTTGGCATTCGATGAGTTGAAGGACAAACTAAACTCAACACCTGTGTTAGCATTGCCGAGACCGGGAGTTGAGTACCTTGTTTACACCGATGCGTCCTTACAAGGACTTGGAGGTGTACTGTAGCAGGAGAGTCAGGCCATAGCTTATGCTTCCCGTAAGCTTAAGCCTCACGAGAAGAATTACCCTACCCATGACTTGGAGTTAGCGACAATGGTATTTGCCCTTCGAATTTGGAGACATTATCTTTTGGGGGAGAAGTTTCGATTGTTCACAGACCACAAGTCCCTACAGTACCTATTCACGCAGAAGGAGCTGAATATGAGGCAGCGAAGGTGGCTTGAGTTTGTGAAGGACTATCAGTTTGATATCCAATATCACCCAGGGAAGGCTAACGTGGAAGCAGACGCGTTGGGCTGTAGGCCAGTAGATGAGGTGGCAGGGGTGTGGAAGGCAAAGTGGAAGGAGTTGGGACACCAGGATGCAGTGGCCTGATCATTCATGTCAGTGATGACTGTTACACCGCAGATTGTCACGAAAGTAGTAAAGGCACAAGCAGATGACTCGTTCTGTTAGGAGCAGATAGTTCGATTATTAACAGAGGGAGCCGAGTCCTATACCGTTAGCTCAGACGGGGGATTACGCTTCAATGGAAGATTGGTAGTTCCGAAAGGGGAGGAATTGCGACATGAGGTGATGGAAGAGTCGCACGGCTCACGGTTCGCAGTACATCCCGGTGGGGACAAAATGTACCAGGACATGAGACGTCAGTATTGGTGGAGCGGGATGAAAAGAGATATTGCCGTGTTTGTTTCTAAATGCGCCACTTGTCAGCTGGTAAAAGTGGACCATCAGAGACCGGCAGGACTTCTACAGCCATTGGAGGTCCCGATGTGGATGTGGGAGAGCATATCCATGGACTTTATCACGGGGTTGCCTACGTCACAGAGAGGTCACGACTCCATTTGGGTAATTGTCGACAGGTTGACCAAAGTCGCTCATTTTCTACCCGTAAGGGCAGACTATACTACGGGACAGTATGCCCATATCTTTATTGCAGAAATAGTGAGACTTCACGGTGTGCCCCTAAATATTGTGTCTGACAGAGACAAGATATTTGTTTCACGGTTTTGGGAAAGTTTTCAGGAGGCTATGGGCACGGAATTACGACTGAGTACGGCTTATCATCCGCAGACCGATGGGCAAACCGAGCGTACAAATCAGATGTTGGAAGAGATGTTGCGGATGTGCATTATTGACTTCGGGGGTGGATGGGAGCAGTATCTTCCACTGGTTGAGTTTGCTTACAACAACTCCTACCAATTCACCATTGGTATGGCTCCATTTGAGGCGTTGTACGGTAGACCTTGTCGTTCCCCAGCATGTTGGTTGGAGGTGGGGGACAACAAACTACTTGGGCCGGAAGTGATTCAGGATACTTCGGCGAGGATAGAGCTGATACGGAGTCGCATTTGGGTAGCTCAGGATAGGCAGAAGAGCTATGCTGATGCGAAGAGATCCTTCAGGGAATTTGAAGTGGGGGACCAGGTTTTGCTCAGAGTATCTCCTATGAAGGGGATTATTCATTTCGGGAAGAAAGGGAAGTTGGCACCGAGATATGTGGGACCATTTCCTATTATTGAGCGGATTGGGCCGGTTGCGTATAGACTTGGGTTACCGGAGCATTTGCATCGGATTCACGATGTGTTTCATATTTCCTCGCTAAGGAAATATCTTAGAGACGGTTTGGCTCATTCCCACATTGATTTGGAGGACATCGATCTCTAGCCTGATACATCCTACGAGGAGGGACCGATTGCTATTTTGGACCGAAGTGAGCGGAAACTGCGGTCAAAGATAGTTCCGTTAGTGCGTGTTCAGTGGCGACATCATAATGTCGAGGAGTCCACATGGGAGTGCGAGGATGAGATGCGCGAACGTTATCCAGAGTTATTTTTACCAGGTACTTTTTAGTTCCGAATTTCGGGACGAAATTCTGTTATTAGGGGGGAAGTATGTAATACCCCGCATTTTTATTGGTATTTATTTATGGGATTAATTGAATTAAATGTGAATTAATTGAGAATTAATTCGGATAAAATATTAACGAGATATGAGTTAGTATTTGATTATAATGTGTATATATGGCAATATACGAATATTGTAACTATTGAAATTGTCGCGAGATTGAAATACGGCAATTTGGGAAATTTTGTTGAGACGCGTGTGACAGTCGCGTTAGGAATGTAATTATTTAATTAAAAAGTGAATTTTATTTCTATTAACCGTATGGTCGTTTTGAGTGTGCCATCGCATCCGGAAGGGTCGAAATAGTCAGAAAACACTAGCCGGGGGTTAAGTTTGGGCCCCGGGGCATTATTGGGCCATACCGGTAACTTAAAAGGGCATTTTGGTAATTTCGGAAATTTGGGAATTAAAACCCACGAAAATTAGAGTTAAAAATCTGACTTAGTCTTAACCCACTAAGCCATTTCCAACCCCAATCTAGGTAGTGGGCTACGGGAGAAGTTAGAAACCTTAAACTTGGCGAAAACCAACCCCACCTCCATTATCATCTTGAGAAGAACTTGTAGAGAGAGAGAGAAAGAGAAGAATTCTGCAGAGATAGAGAGAGGACAACTCAACCTTCAAGATTCAACATCAAATTCAGAGAAAGATTAGAGGCAAGTGGTTTAATTATAATTGATTTAATGCTATGCTTTTCCATGTTTAGGATAATCATCAAATTTATCTTGGAAGATTGATTAGACCCATTAATTTGAGGATTAAAACTATGAACTATGTTAGGAATTGCATGTAGAAACATTCTGGACGAATTATGCATTCAAAACAGAACCATTGATGATCTAAAAACGGATTTTTGAAGAAGTTTATTAATGTTCTTGAAAGAAATAGAAAACTGGAATTCTTGATGAAGTTTTGATCCAAACAAAGCCCTTGAATGATAAATTATTGGTTTTAGAACGTTAACACTGTTGTATGATGGTTATATGATGATATTATAGCATTATCTTATAGTTTCATGCTTGTTAATGGTGTTTTGAGATGGTTTGAAAACTGAAAATCGAAGCAGTCCGCAGCCTACATGGTGCGTTCGATCGATCGACATTCATCAGTCGATCGATCGAAGGTCAAGGTCGATCGATCGACCTTCCCAGAAAGAGTAAAATTTCCCTAGTTAAATTTTAATGATGTTAACCCTTGGAAAATATTATTGGAGACCTTATGAATATCCTTATACTTAAGGAAGACCAGTAGGTATAGTTATAAAGTTCGGACCTTAATTAGAATTTAATTTGAGGAATTATTCTAAAAGCTATTGAAGCTAGATGAGTGAGATAATATTAGGATTAAAAGAGTAATTTTGAATAAATTGATGAATTGAGGTTTGGGGAAGAAGTAAGGACCTTAAGAATAATGATGTAATATGTGGGAATAATAGGAAACTTAATAACCCCTTTGAGTTAGGTTTTAAGTATAAGAATCTATGACATGAGATGTGTCGACAGTCTACTTTATATATTATCGGAAGACTAAAAATGTATACAATTGGAATAATGGTATAAGGACGTAGAAAATACCTTTATTGATATTGAGATATCTAAGATGTGTGCATGCTTAGTATATAATCTTATGTGTATGACATACCTACCATACTTGCTATCACGGGAGGTTTACGTTCGCTTAGGGCCTTCTAATCCTTGTGTGCCCAGATTTAGTTTGGTACCTAGAGGACATAGTTCAAGGGAATGACTTAATTGTGAGCTATTAAGCCAACTGACTATGGAGCGTAGGTATGTACGTGACCATGGATATGTTGAATTATGTTCGCCTCCATTTTTGTGTGTTGTGCTTATTCTAACAATTCCTGAGAGATTCGGAATTTGTAATCCTTATGTACGTGATGTACCAGGATGGATAGCAGAGTATGTGTGCACCGCAGCTTAGCCTCGGGGTGCTTATATTGTATATTTATGATGCGAATAATATACGATTGAATGAAAAGGAATTGTGATGTTTATTTATGAGAATCATTTATAGTAACTCCATGAGAAGATAAATAAGGGGATAACCTCGAGTAAACGGTAATGCTAACAATTGAGAATCTGAGTTCAAGTAAAGCTATCTATTTAAGTAATAACATTGGGAATTCATATTGTGAATCGAGTAGTTGGGTTAGAACTTATGATGGTTTAGTTAGATAAATAACACATGTATTGGGTACAGGAACGTTAGGAGTGCACTGTTAGACGAGAGGTGAGTATTTCATGTGAGAGCACGTCCTAACATGTATCTTGCATTCATTGTTTTAATTGTTATTAAAGCACTTGATGTTTTTAAAATACTCTCCACATTCGGGCTCTGACCCGTTTTCTTTCAAATCTATCTTTTTGTAAAAACCATTTTTAGGTGCCCAGCCACAAGGACACCATGCATAGTATTTCCAGTCAGGTGACGAGCTGTAGCTGTTGTGGAAGTTACAGGGCCTTGCTATTAGACGTTTCATTTTCCTTGACTCTATATTCATATTTCATCAGTTGTAGGGCATGTCGCCCATTTCTTTTAGAGACATTTCATTTTATATTTCAGTTATTCAGACTTTGGTTTGTAATTAATTCAGGATGCAGACTTGTTTTATTTCATTTCATATTGGGATTGTTGTGAGGAGTATTTCCTCGAGACTCATCTTTAATTGTTGATTCGTTATAGTTGGACTTTATCGTGAATGGTTGTGTCACATTTCTATATTTCATTTATTGCATGTTAATCAGATTTAATTTAAAATTTGACAACTCTCTTTTTAAATACTAGGTGGTTAGTAATCATTAAAAATGTTTTCGACAGTGATGCTATTAACTGGACCAACTTGGCATTTTGTATTGATTTAATAAAGGAGTAGCTACCCGGTATTTAATTAGTCGGGGTGTCACAATGTATTCCTTGGTACTTTCCCCAACTTGTTGCCTTATACTTAGAAGATGAGCTACTATTTTCACTGGCTTAGCTCCAATATAGAAATTTTTAATAAATAGTTATGCAAACTGATTGAAGGTGGCAATTTATCCTCGGTGCAGGTTATTATACCATATTTGGGCTGACCCCGTAATGGTAATTGAAAATGCTATGCACCTCATTTCATCAGGTTCTGAGTAAATATCAGTTGTGGCATGATATTGCTTAATATGGAGAACTAGATCAGTCTTACCGTCATATTTGGGATTGACCACAGGAGCTTTAAATTTTTATGGCGTAGAAAAATCCATAATTGTCTGAACAAATGGGATCCTTTCATAAAACTCTGCTGCAAAGGATTCTTGGCTTTCGCCATTTCACCCAACCGGTCTTCTAACCTCTGGATTGATCCTTTCTAGGATGGAATGCCTGCCTCATATTTATACAAAGCATCTCGGCCATGCCGACCATGTGTCTACATTGAACACTCCTCCTGAGAGGTCTGCTTAGTGCGTACAGATCGTCGGATTCCTGATCTTGATCTGACTAAGGTTTTATGTTGGTCGACTGAGTGTTGAGTGTTCTTGGATATTGCCTTAGGAAGATTTCTATTTTCTCGGGGGGGCAAACGAATAAAGGTTGAATCTCTGCTTATCCTTTCCAAGACAATTGGACTTTCAGGATAAAAATAATGGATGTCATAGAGTTCTGTGGACCTGAGCAATGAACTTGCTCCTGGACGATAAGAGGTGTCTCGTGAAGATCTGGAATAACTATGTCGGATGGATCTTGGAGGTGGAAGTAACATTTCTCTTCTGAATGAAGGTTTACAGGAGAAGGATGGAGACCTAACTTGCAATGACTGAGTAAATTTCCTTGTTGTGTCCTGCATGGCTTCTTGTCCTCTCGCTATACTTGCCAAGATTCCACTTAGGTCTGTCACCATGGGCGGAGAAGATGAAATATGTGGACTACCTTCATTTCTGATACTAGACTAAGGTTCAGTCATCATGCTTTGACACAAGAGTATGTAAGAGTAAGAATGACAATTAGAAACACATTCCCACAGACGACACCAATTTGTTGATGTAAAAAACTAAAGTAAATCTAATTTAATAATCATAAATAAAATATATAATAGTAAAATAAAGAAAGAGTTTTTAAAGCGGTTAAACTATGTAAGAAAGCCTATATCCAGTATTATTTTATTGATTTGTGTGGTTACAAAAATCTAGGTACTCTTGTATATCAGAATATCCCAGAATTCATTTGATAATGCCCCTGATTAAAGGGATACAACGTATTTATAATGACCCCGAGGTCGAGGGTTGGAATGTCAAGGGATGGATTTTTTTTATATAATTAAGCATTTATCCTTACGTATTTAATGTGATGATTAGTTGTGTAAATCTTGTGTAGTATGACCCTTGGTATGACGAAACTTCGTTATCGTGCTGGTCGACCTTCTTTGAGTTGGTCGGCATTCTATGTGTCGGTCGACGATCCATGTATTGGTCTGCAGATTTAATTCGTGCTGACTAGGACATTGGCCACGTAGGAGGACATGTGTTCATGTATGATTGATCCACGTAGGTGGATAATTTTTGGCCTAAAGATTTACTTTTGCGTTGTTTTTGTGCCGTTACAACTAGGTGCATGAATATGCAAATTTTGTAACTAATTGACAAAATGTCTTATGCATTACATTTATGAGACGACATGTTACTGAAGCCTGTTAATTTAGAATTACTTGCTATGCTTGAGAGGAAGATGGAAATGAAATCTAGACAACCCACTCTAATGTTGAGACCTCGCCGAAACATGCAACACATTAAGACTAGGAGCAAGCCCACTCCACCAGTTGAAAAGGAAAACTTCTTAGATGGTCAATTTTTTTGGGAGATTTTTAAAATAAGTGAGTAAAACCTTGGTGTGTGAAAGCTTGTCCCACATTGGAAGTGTGTGGAGGAAAGTGTGAAACAAAGCCAATATAAAAGGGAGAGTGTCACATATTGGAAAATGAGTAAATCTAAGTGATACTCGCTAAGCTATAAAAGAAGTGGGAAATCTTTATCCCACATTGGAAAAATATAAAGAAATTGTGCACTTAATAAGTACAAATGGAGGATGAAGACTTACTTTATCAAGCATTTAAGGGGGCTATTTAAGAGAGATCTAATAAGGTGGGAAGCACCATATGCATGCGCGAGCTCGCGCGGGAGGGGGGGGGGAAGTGAACTGCAGAGGCACTATGGCGCACTTTGAACTTCACATGCCACGTGTCCGCAGTGGTAGAGGGTTTTCGAGATTCGTCCGGGTCAGATCACGGTAGCTCGCGCGCGGTCACTTGTTGTCCGTATAAAATTAGTTCGATTTTACTTGTGCTTATTAGGAAACGGTTTATGACTATTGGTATTTAATAATCACACCATTTATGGATTAATTAAGAATGTTAAATCAAACAATCATGACCCTTGAAGACAAAGCCTTTCATTCCCTATTAATAAAGGCTACCTATTTCGAAATTGCACATTATTCAGATTAACCCAGTTTCAGATTTCCCAACCCTTGCAATTACTCACTTACAACTTTCAGGTATATAAAAATTCTCTTACTTTGTTTTGTGTGACAAAATAGAATAATAACTTGTTTGTCTATTTTTCGCTACTACATCCAAGGTCTATCTTCAAACATACAATTTGTAGACAGTGCAACTGCTTCATTGTATCATATATACAGATTTACGAATTCCCATTTATATACCAAATTATCTTAGTGGGGCAAATACTGTATTTAAGAAAGTGACATCACGCCTTGAAGTTTTCAGAATTATTTTGAAGTTCAACAAAGTTGTATTCAAAAGTTTACATTATTGTATTGAAGTTGACATTATTTTTATAAATAGAAGAGTTTCGTTTCTTCCTTTACCTACATATATTCCAACATTCTAAATACAGTTCCACCAAAAATAGCAGACTCTTCCAAATCACTTCATTAAATAACAAAAGACTTTGTTAAGTTGGACCGTTTGATGGTGGAAATTTTTTACGTTGGCAGAAAAGGGTTCACTTTTACAACACTAAAGATTGTATACGTCTTGTCATAAGAGAAACCAATTAAAAAAGAAAATGAAACTGTGGAACAGAATAGGAAATTCACAAAATGAGAGACCGACAATTACCTCTGTCGTGGTTACATTCTCAATGCACTTGTTGATAATTTGATCGACTTGTACAAAAATGTTGGGACTGCAGAAGATTTATGGGATAAATTAGAGACCAAAAATATTACGCAAGACGCTACAAGTAAGAAGTTCCTTATCGACCAGTTTTTAAGTTTTAAAATGCATGATAATAGGCCTGTGCTAGAACAATTTCATAACATCCAACGCATCTTAAATTATTGCAAACTTGGATGATAATATAATTGTTTCTACCACAATTGCAAAACTTCCTCCTTCATGGAAATATTATAATAAAGAACTCAAGCACAAAAAAGAAGATCTTTCACTTGAAGAACTAGAGACTCATTTAAGAATTGAACAAGAGTATCCAATTCTAGATGGTAAAGACGAATAAGAAAATTATGTTTCCAAGGTCCATATGGTGGGAGAAGGAAGGAGAAAATATATGGGTATCATAGAAAGAATAACAAGCGAAAGAATTTTTCAAACAACTCTAAAGCACATAAAAAGAAGAAAGGCAATTGTTTTCATTGTAAGAAACTAGGTCACTTTAAGAAGGATTGTCATGAGTTCAAGAAACTAAAGGACAAAGGAGGGTCATCAGATACAAAGCATAAATTTATTGATATAATTTTCAAGGCTAATATGCTTGGAGAAGATAACTCTTGGTGGATTGATTCTGGTGCCACAAGGAATGTATGTAAGGACAAGAGCTTATTTTCTACCTATGAAACTGTGGAAGGAGATGTTCTCTATATGGGAAATTCTTCAACTGTTATGGTTAAAGGCAAAGGGACAATGGATCTCGATTTCACTTCTGGAAAAATCCTTAGTCTCACCAATGTTTTTCATATTCCCGATGATAGGAAAAAATTAGTTTCTGGAAGTCTTCTTAACAAATTGGGCATTAAGCTTGTATTTGAGTTAGATAAATTTGTTCTGCCTAAAAATGGTACCTTTGTAGGCAAAGGTTATTTGTATGAGGCCATGGTCAAGCTCAAAATCAATGAAAAAGATTGTTTTGCTTATATCGTTGATTATCTTTCATTATGGCATAGTCATTTAGGACATGTTAATACAAAGAAACTGCATTTCATGGTTAATTTAAGTTTAATTCCTAAATATGAGAATAACATGAATGGAAAATGTAAAATATGTATGCAAACAAAAATAACAGGATTACCTTTTCCAAAAATAGAAAAACTACATCTTTGTTACAATTAGTACATAGTGATGTTTATGATTTTCATAGAACACCAACTAGAGGCGGTAGTAAATATTTTGCTACATATATCGATGAATTTTCAAAATTGTTACGTATTTCTTTTAAACTTTAAGCATGATGTGATTAATAGGTTTAAGACATATAAAAATGAAGTTGAAAATCAATGTGATACTAAAATCAAATGTCTTAGATTTAATAGAGGTGGTGAATATCACATTCCTCTATTTAGTGAAGATATGGGTATTATGCATGAAGTTACAACACCTTATACACCACAACAAAATGGAGTAATAGAAAGAAAAAATAGGACACTAACTGAAATGGTTAACGCTATGCTTACATTATCTGGTTTAAATAAAGGGTTTCGGGGAGAAGCACTTTTAACTGCGTGTCATATTTTAAATAGAATTCCTGTTAAAGATAATAAGAAAACTCCTTATGAATTATGGAAGAATAAAAAACCTAATTTAGGTTATCTTAAATTTTTGGGTTGTAGAGCTATTGTAAGACTACCTCAAACTAAGAGAAAGAAATTAGAAAATAAATGCATTGTGTGTATTTTCATAGGCTATGCACAACATAGGTTAGTGAACTTAAAGATTTTGTTTAGGAAAATACTATAATTGAATCTAAAGATGTTATTTTTTATGGACAAATATTTTCTTCTATTCATAGAATAAATAATGAAAGGGATTAAATACTCCCTCACAATTACAAGATAATACACCACTAAAATAAGAAGAGATTATAACAAGTAAAAGACCTAGAAAAGAAAAGAGTTTTGGTCCTCACTTTATAGGTTATCTTTTTTAAGGAACTAGAGACACCTTGTAATCATTTTTCTTTGACTCTTAGTATTAAAACAGACCCACAAGCTTATAGTGAGGCAATTAAGTCTATAGATTCAGTATGTTGGAAAGAAGCCATAAATGATGAAATGGATTCAATCATGGGAAATAAAACTTAAAACTTAGTATACTTACCTCTAGGATCTAAACTTATCAAGTGTAGATGGATTTTTAAAAAGAAGATAATCATAGATAGAACAATTGATAAATTCAAGACTAGATTGGTGCTAAAGGTTTTACCCAAAAAGAAGGAATTTATTATTTTGAACCTATACACAAGTTTATAGAACTTCTACTATTAAAGTCTTGATTGCACTAACATATATATATATATATATATATATATATATATATATATATATATATATATATATATATATATAATTTTAGAATTCATCAAATGGATGGGAAAACTTCATTTTTAAATGGTGACTTGAAAGAATAAATTTACATGGGACAACCTGAAGGGTTTGTTGTGCTTGGATAAAAACATAAAGTATGTAAACTAATTAATTCCTTATATGGCCTAAAACAAGCACTCAAACAATGGCATGAAAAATTCGATAAATTTTTCATTTCTTATGATTTTAAAATTCATGAATCTGATAAATGTGTTTACAGTAAATTGCTAATGATAAAGGTGTGATCATTTGTTTGTATGTGGATGACATGTTAATTCCTGGTACTAGTTTAGAAAGCATTAATAACACTAAGAGTTTTCTATCTTTTAAATTTTATATTAAAGATATGGGTGTGGCTGCTGTCATATTAGTAATGAGAATAATAAGAAAAGATTAAAATATAATTCTAACTCAATCTCATTATGTTAAGAAAATTTTGAAGAAATTTAATCAGTTTGATATCACACCTATTAGTACACCTTTTGAACCACAGCTAAAGATGATCCTTAATACTAGTACATCTATTTCACAATTGGAATATGCATGAGTAATTAGTAGTTTAACGTATGCCATGACATGTAATCGACCTCATATTGCATATGTTATTGATAAATTAAGTAGATATACTAGTAATCCTAGTTTATTACAATGGAATGTTGTTAATAAAATATTAAAATATTTAAAAGGAACTATGGACTATGGTATATAGAATAGTGGATATCCTTCAGTATTAGAAGGTTTGTCTGATGCTAGTTGGATAACTGAGTGGGAGGATCATTCCACAACAAGTGGATGGATTTTCACTCTTGGTAGAGGAGCTGTTTGTTGGGGATCAAAGAAACATATTAGTATAGTTAACTCTACAATGACAGTTGAGTTTATAACATTAACTATAACTAGTAAAGAGGCATAATGGTTAGGAATTTTGTTAATTGAAATTCCAATGTGGCCAAAACCAATGCCTTCAATGTTTATACATTGTGATAGTGATTCGACATGTTCCAGAGCTTATAGTAAATTATACAATGGAAAATCTAGACATATTGGTTTGAGACATAGTTTAATCACAGTGGGTTATGTAAAATCAAGTCAAAACTTGGCTGATACATTTACAAATGGTCTTGCAAGAGGATTGGTGTCTAAAACATCATTGGGGATGGGACTAAAGCCCATAAACAATAATCACTCTTGATGGAAATGAAACTTGATACTTGACACTTTCAAGTCTCAAGTTCAATGAGTAAAGTACATCATATGACGTGATTGTAAGCACTACAAAATCAAACAGCCCAAAGATAAATGCTTAGTACATGTAGTGAATAATGAATTAGGATGGGTTTGATCTTAATAGACTTAGGGTGTTTTAGTTATATGGACACCTATGATAATCTACCTATATGCATGCAGAAGTGGTGCCTCTTCCTATGAGAACTGGGCTGGACTCTAAAGAATGCATAAAATCATGGTACAAACACAAGGGCTAATACATGTGTCGTATTATATGGATAATCAGTGACTTAAAGATTTGTGTGTGTAGACAAGTCTGTTTTATCAATATGGATTGATAGTTCAAAGACAAGTCTGCTACGCTTTTATAGTTAGCCTTGACGAATCTTCACAGAGTATTGGTACAATTCATGAGACACCAGTACTTATACACAGTCTTACAGACAATCAAAGATTTATAAAACTTATTTTGAAAATGGTGGAGGAATGTTAGAGGGATTTAAACAAAGCTTAGTGTGTGAAATCTTGTCCCATATTGGAAGTGTGTGGAGTAAAGTGGGAAAAAATTCCAATATAAAAGGGGAGAGTGTCCCACATTGAAAAATGAGTAAATCTAAGTGATACCCACTAAGCTATAAAAGAAGTTGGCAAACTTTGTCCCATATTGGAAAAATATAAAGAAAGTGTGCACTTAATAAATAAAAATAGAAGATGAAGAATTTCTTAATCAAGCAATTAAGAGACCTCCAATATGGTGCAAAGCACCGTACGCACGCACGTACATGCGCGCGAGCATGTGCAAGGAAGTGGACTATAGAGTTGCTAGTGGCTCACTTTGCACTTCGCATGCCATGTGTTCTCAGTGGTAGTGGGTTATCGAGATTCGTCCGGGTCGGATCACGGTAGCTCGATTATGGTCATTTTTTATCCATGTAAAATCGATTTGGTTTTACTTACACCTATTCAGAAATGGTTTCTAATTGTTGGTATATAACAGTCACACCATTTCAATATTAATTAAGACTGTTAAATCCAACAGTCTTGACTCTTAAAGACAAAGCCTGTCATTCCCTATAAATAAAGGTTGCCTAATTCAAAATTGAACATTATTTAGATTAACCCAGTTTTAGATTTCCCAACCCCTGTAATTACTCACTTACAATTTTTAGGAGATACGAAAATTCTCTTACTCTACTTTGTGTACAGAAATAAAATATGTATTTGTGTGTTTGTTCTTTGCTGCTAAATTCAAGGTCTGTCTTCAAACATAGAAATTACAAATAGTGCAATTGCTTCATTGTAGTTTGAGTATGGATTTAAGGATTCTCATTCATATACCGAATTATCTTGGTGGGGTAAACACTCGATTAAGAAAGCAACATCACGCACGTCTTGAAGTTTTTAAAATTAATTTGAAGTACAATAGAGTTGTATTTAGAAGTTTATTATTGTATTGAAGTTGACATTATTGTTATAAAAAAAAGAGTTTCATTTCTGCCTTTGCATACATATTTTCCAATAATTTTTTTATTTAGGGAAAACATAAATGAAAATAGAGGTGTATCATTCGAATACAACTCATTAAGTAACATCCTCTAGTATACATCCAGCAGGCTTTCGCTATAGTCTTCGTAGGAAAACCTAGAAAGGTTTTCTATAAATTTTTACAGAAGTAAAATGATTCCTCCCATTCATTTTCTAGAAAAGTACAAGAAAAGAGAATCTTTGAAAGCAAACAATTCAACCTCTTTTAGCACATTGTACCCTATTAATTGTTCACAAATTCCAATGAGACAACCAAGGTCATACCCATTAGAAAATGCATGAGCAAAATTTATAATTGCTCACTTTAATTTTATTTGGCATATCCCGTTACACCCCACTGCACCTTCATGATCATTATCAAGTCTTCAAATAGTAGAAACATTAGTGACATATGCAAGATCGTTTGTCATAACTTTATCCGAGAAGAGTTATGAAGTGGTTTGATAAATCTTTAAATTTTCAGGGGTTATTTTACAAAAGTTTCTTTTAAAAGTTTTCAAAATATTTTTAAAATGATTTTATAAAGATTTTTTTGAAAATCTCACTAACACGTTAGAACGAGACTGACATGTCATTTGAACGAGTTGCGTATGATCGTTAAAATGAGGTTCCCCCATTCGAACGAGATTTTAAACGATGCCTTTTTTAACTATGGAATGTCATTCAAAGTGGCGTTGGATAATGTTTAAACGAAATTAGGTACCTCATTCGAACGAGTTGGTAGTTCGTTCGAAGAAGTATGTGTGTTTTTATTTAAAAAAATACATTTTCTAATCTTTAATCCTTATCGCTTTGCAACTACTTTCCATATAACTAGAGATAACGGATTACACCTTTTTCCTAGCCTTTTAGAGTTCTTTTTTTTATCCAACTCTATATTTTTTTCAATAAAACCCCTTAGATATTTGAAGATCACTTTTCCAAATCAAGAAGAACACAATTCATTATTCAAAACCCAAATAGAGATTTTATCAACCGCTGATTTATAGGGTTTTCTCTATGGCTGATGAAGAAAGGATTTTGCACTCTGAGGCTAATTGTTAGATACCGATGGAAGAGTTGATTCATGTGGGTGGTGCTTGAATGCATCACTTTCTGTTAAATATTTGAAGACCATGTGCATTATAATTAGTGGAGGTCTAAGTAGTCTATAAGTCATCGAGTCTGTCAAACTCTTTTATAGTGCTGAAATATTAGTTTTGATCGAAAGGAATATTTGCTCATATATTCTTCTTTATTTTGTTTTGTTTTTATTATTTGAATTAGAATATTTAATTTGGACTCTATCTTGCATGCACACCTAATTATAATCAAGATAAAATTTGGTTAAAAATTTGATCTTTGTGTGTGTAACCTAATATGTAAGTGACTCCATATAGTCCTATATCTGTAAATTGGTATCAGATATGGTTAAACTAATATACTTTATGATCATTAAATTAGGTTTATATGAATAATTTATATAATAAGGTTCCTATTTTGATTGGTCTAATTATGCATATTGGAAATCGAATGAGGCCCATTTTGAAAGCAATTAATGTGCGTGTCTGGCTTGTCAGTAAAAAAAGGGTGGACACCACCTACTATGACTAATAGTGATGTCATAAGTCCTAAACTTATCACCACTTGGACAAATGATGAACTAAAATGAAGAAGTTTCAACTCTCGTGGCTTAAGTGCAATTTGTGTAGCCATCATACCTAGCGAGTTACGTCGCATCATGACGTGCACAATGTCTAAGGAAGCGTGGGATATCTTCTAACTAACGTAGGAGGGTACCAATGTTGTTAAAGATTCTAAGTTACAAAATCTCACCAAAAAGTTTGAAACTATTACTATGATAGAATCTGGGACTTTTAAAGAATTTTATGCTAGATTATCTGATATAGTCAATTCTAGTTTTCATTTGGGTGAGAGAATTCCTGGAATGCACGTTGTGAAAAAGATTTTGAGATCCCTATGCCTCGATTTATTCCTAATGTCACTCTTTATAATTCGTTCGGAATTTTAGATATGCTTAGATTAAACGGACATATAGGAGGCCGTCAAACTTAAGAAATCAATATGTTTCCTAAAACTGTTAAGCCTAAGGGAAAAGAAATTTCTTTGAAAGTTTAATCTAAAAGAAAGAAGAGGTTTCTTCTGACTCTGATTATGATTTTGATCTAGATTATCTTTCCCCTTTTGCAAAAATTTTCAAAAATCTTCTCAAGCTTAGAAAAGAAAATACTTCTAAAGAAAACAAAGGTTTTGAGAAAGATAAAAATTTTAAGTCGGGCAAGAGTATCCTAAGAAAGATGAGGAAAGATATTTTGAGTGCGAGGGTAAGGTCCAAAGCTCATAAGTGTGCTACAAGGTTAAAAAGATAGGGCAAGGACAAAACTACTTTTAATGCCAGATATCAATGTTGAGTCAATGGATTCTGGAGATGAATCAACGCATGAACGTAACTTTATCACTTCCATGGCGAGCCATATTGTTACTTCACATACGTTTCATGTCGATAAGGATGTTTCCAAACATGATGACCTCGATAGTGAGTCTAGTTATTGTGGAGAGGGTGACAAAGATGAATTCTAGAGTGAGGGAGAAAGTGGCCTTCAACGTGATTACGTCGAGATTTGTGCCGAGTCCTTTAAAATGAAAAACTAAAATAAAAATTTGGATCTTACGGTATTAGATTTAAAAAAGGAGTTGAGAGAGTCTAGATAGAGTGATTACTCCAAGAGAGTTTTTTTAAGGAAGAGAGTCATTTTAGCAGGGAAGGAAAACGGTGACTTACGAGAGATCTTCAAGCTTTTTTGGAGACTCATGAAAAACTTTAATGTATATGATCAATCCAGCGAGATTTTACTATAAGAAGTAAGGATCGACAAAAATTTCTATGGGATCATTACCAAGTACTCCTTTGTGCACAATAATGCCACGGTCTCCTGTATGGGCCTTTGGCATCAACGACTATGTTAGTAAAGAAAGACCTAGTACGTAGCTTACCATCGCTTGGGAAACTAACTTCCTTGGTTTGTGGTCCTTACCAATAAGGAAAACAGATTCAAAGTCTCCATCGAAAGTTGAAACCATTACAACCACTCGTGTGTTGGAGTTCATACATATGGATCTTATGGGTCTTACTCGTACGGAGAGCGTTAGTGGTAAGAGATAAATTCTCGTGATGGTTAATGAATTTTTGAGATACTCTATCATGGGATTTCTAAGAGAAAAGTACGATGCAATTGAGTTACTAGCAATCGAGTGTTATATCCTATAAAACCAACACAGTGTCACTATTAATTGAATGCGTAGTGATAATAACACTGAATTTAAAGAAGCCATAATGGATAGCTATTGTGATGGAGCGAGAATAAACATAAGTTTTCAGCCTGTTGTGAAATGTACATAATTTTTCAGAAGAAAAATAGAAAAATAAGCATAATTGGGTTAATAGTGCATTTTTGAAACCTCGTGCTCATTTTATACTCATAACCTTAGATATTGGTAATCACACATGAAAGGTTTATTTTGAGTATTGACAAGTTTAGAATGTAAGCGACATGGTCTGGATGCAATTTGGGCAAGTAACTGTCAGTCACGAACCTTCAGGGGCAATATAGTAAATTCAAATGACTCACACTTGAACAAATCAAGGAAATTGTAGGACTTGAATCAAGGGATACCAAGGTTCAAATGACGTGTCAATATGAGATCGAACGAAGAAAAAATGATCTTGAAAAGTTCAAAACCGAAAGAAAGTCAAAGTCTCATGTCAAACTCTAAGTCAAACCCCATGAACCTAATACTATTGAAATATTGTTGGTCCCAAAATATGGGTCATGTCGATTTTTGTAGTTCGTCGATCGAAGGTCGTATGTAAAAGTTATGAAATTTGGGGGGTTTATTGTAAATTTGGAAAATGAGGTTTTATTAAGGGTTATGTATATTTCATGCCATTTCTATTAGTAAGAACGTACTTAGTTCACTGGTGAGAGGAGCAAGTTTTTATTGAGCTTATGTTCATGGGTTCGAAACCCTCAAAGCGCAAATCTCCATTTCTATTTTCCCTGACGTGCTGCCATGCGTGCAAGAGGCGTGTGGACCCAAACCCTCCTTTCTCTCCTTTGTTTCTGGCGAATCCAGTGCCACCCAATGAACCTTAAGTTTTTTTTTTGTATCTTCTTTGTTTTATGGGGTCTTTACACATAGTTCCCATTTATCGGGTCAACATTCTTATAAGTCCCATTGACTTTTCAACAATCCTATAGGTCCTATTCCAACTTTTTAAGGAATTTTTTCACAATTTTACCCTTTTAAAACCAACCATCCGTAACTTCCTTGAGGAAGTTACATAAGTGGTTGGACTTTTTTTTAATCTTTAAATGATCATAACTTTTGATTCACAAATCCGTTTTTCGTAAAATTACTATTTTTGAAATCTGCTCGACGAGATCTATCAAACATGATCCATGATGGCTATAAAATTCCAAAGAAAAAAATTTACACAAACAGTAAACTTTACTGTATGCACTAGAATATGAAATAGTTTTATATATGTGTCATTTTCACAAACAGACGGTAACATTTATTGTGGTAATATTACACAGTATATATATATATATATATATATATATATATATATATATATATATATATATATATATATATATATATATATATCCGGTGGACCCAAACCCTTTTTTTTCAAAATTACCTTATATCTAAAGGTTCACGCTAGCGGTATCCAATCCTTACCACCACTGTTGGCGCTTCAACGACCTTCGTCAGAGCTCCGATTTTGGGTGGGTAAGGGTGGCATGTGGTGCCGCTGGCACGGACCTTTGAAAATAAGAGACTTTTGAATAAATGGGTTTTGGATCCACCGGAGTATCATGGGGTGCCGCTAGCGCGGACCTTTGAAAATAAGATTGTATAAATGGGATTGGGATCATCTGGAGAACCGATTTGGGGTGAGTAGGGGTGGCACAGAACTTTAAAAATAGGAGCATATTGGATATATATATATATATATATATATATATATATATATATATATATATATAGTTTGTAAAAATGTCATAGATATTAAACTTTATTGTATTCACCAGAAAATGAAATAGTTTAATATTTGTGACATTTTCACAAACAATAACATTTACTGTGTTAATATATTTATGAAATAGTTTTATATATATAACATTTTCATAAACAGTAACATTTACTGAGTTAATATTATATAATATATATATATATATACATGTATATATATATATACACACGGTAGATCCAAACCTTTTTTTTTTTAAATTACCATATTTTTAAAGGTTTACGCTAGCAACATTAAATCCCCACCACTACCCATCCCCATTGTCGAAGCTTCAACGACTTTCATCAGAGCTATGATTTAGGTGGGTAGTAGTGGCATAGGGTGCCGCTGGCGCGGACCTCTGAAATTAAGAGAATATTAGATAAATAGAGTTTGGATCCACTGGAGCTCCGATTTGGGGTGAGTAGGGGTGACATTGGGTTAGGTTTATATCTATAACATTTTTACAAACGTTAACATTTACTGTGTTATAACACAATATATATATATATATATATACACGGTGTATCCAAATCTCTTTTTTCTGATATTGTCTTATTTTTAATGGCACGCGCTAGCGGTATTTAATCCCACCCACCACCAACCCCAATTATCGGAGCTCCAACAACCTTCATCAGAGTTCTGATTTGGGTTGACATGGAGTACCGCTAGCGCGGACCTTAGGAAATAAGAGAATATTGGATAAATGGGGTTTGGATACACCGGAGCTCCAGTTTGAGGTGAGTAGGGGTAGCATTGGATTATGTTTATATCTGTAATATTTTCACAAATAATAAATGTTACTGTTTGTGAAAGTGTTACATCGGCATCCCATGCCACCTCAAATCAGAGCTCTGATGAAGGTTGTAGGAGCTCTGATAAAGGGGGTGGGTGGTGGTGGGGATTGGATGCCACTGGCGCGGACTGTTAAAAACAAGATAATATCAGAAAAAAGAGGTTTGGATATATATATATATATATATATATATATATATATATATATATACTGTGTTATATGAACACAGTAAATATTAATGTTTGTGAAAATGTTATAAATATAAACCTAACTCAATGTCACCCCTACTCATCTCAAATCGGTGCTCTGTTGGATCCAAACCCTATTTATCTAATATTCTCTTAATTTCAGAGGTCCGCGCCAGCGGCACCCTATGCCACTACTACTAACCCAAATCATAGCTCTGATGAAAGTCGTTGAAGCTTCGACAATGGGATTGAACGTCGTTAGCGCAAACCTTTAAAAATATGGTAATTTTGAATAAAAAAAGAAGTGGTTTGGATCTACCGTGCGTGTGTGTGTGTGTGTGTGTATATATATATATTATGTAATATTAACTCAGTAAATGTTACTGTTTGTAAAAATGTTGTATATATATATATATAATGTGATAACATAGTAAATGCTATTATTTGTAAAAAAATCATAGATATTAATTTTTTTTGTATACACCAAAAAATAAAATAGTTTTATATCTGTGACATTTTCACAAACAATAACATTTACTGTGTTATCACATTATATATATATATATATATATATATATATATATTCAATATGCTTTTATTTTTAAAGCTCTGCGCCATCGGCACTTAATGTCACCCCTACTCACCCCAAACCGGTGCTTAAGAGTATCCAGATCCCATTTATCCAATCTTATTTTTAACGGTCCGCGCCAGCGGCACCCCATGACACTCCGGTCGATCCAAAACCCATTTATTTCGAAGTCTCTTATTTTCAAAGGTCCGCGCCATCGGCACCACATGCCACCCTTACCCACCCCAAATCGGAGCTCTGACGAAGGTCGTTGAAGCTCGAACAATGGTGGTAAGGATTGGATGTCGTTAGCGCGAACCTTTAAATATAAGGTATTTTTGAAAAAAGAGGGATTGGATCCACCGGATATATATATATATATATATATATATATATATATATATATATATATATACTGTGTAGTATTACCACAGTAAATGTTACTGTCTGTTTGTGAAAATGTCACATATATAAAACTATTTCATATTCTAGTGCATGCAGTAAAGTTTATTGTTTGTGTAAATTTTTTTCTTTGGAATTTTATAGCCTTCATGGATCTTGTTTAATAGATCTCGTCGAGCAGATTTCAAAAATAGTAATTTTACGAAAAACGAATTTATGAATCAAAAGTTATGGTTATTTAAAGATTTAAAAAAAAGTTCAACCACTTATGTAACTTCCTAAAGGAAGTTACAGATGATTAGTTATAAAATGGTAAAATTGTGAAAAAATTCCCTAAAAAGTTAGATAGGACCTATAAGATTGTTGAAAAGTCATTAGAACTTATAAGAATATTGACCCGACAAATGAGACCTAAATATAATTATTCCTTGTTTTATTCTTTTCTTCAAACAATCAGCCTCCCATGACTATTTACTTCTGTCGAGATTGTCCCTTGTCCATTTCCTTTCTTTTTGTAATTTTTTATTATTATTTTCTTTTCCAAAAATTGATTTGTGCTCAGATTCCTTTTCAAGTGTTCCCCACTTTTGACCTTTTCATTTTCTTTTATTTATTTGTTTTTATCCTTTACTCCTCCCCCTTTTCTTTCATCCACGATTCACTCTTTTTACTGCCCCATTCCTTTTGTTTTGTCTTTTTGTTTTATTTTCTTCCCATGCCCCATCATCTCTTGTCCCAGATTTATTCATTTTCTCCCTTGTTTTGCTCAAATTGTTCCCCACGCTTTTATACTTCTATTATCCGTAATTATTTCATATCACATTATTCATTAGTCTTCTGCACACAAAGTATGAAGGGTATATATGAGGGAGAGGAACAATTCGGACAAAACAAATTTTTATTGAGAGATGGAATCTTTAGAGTATATTTTTAGGGGCACCAAAAAAATTAAATTTGTGTATTTTATTTTTTGTGATCCTAAAATAATTTATGTGCAAGTTTGGAGAGACTATATTGTATCGGAATTCAAATATAGGGACTCCAATTTTATAAGTTCATTATTATTAATGTGAATTAGTATTTCATTTTGCAATTTTTGTGTTTTAAATATGCTATTAGTTTAATTTAAATTACTAGGATTACGTGAAATTTATGATTATTATTTAGTGTATGTTTTGATTGGTTCAATTCGCTTAAATTACTTAATTGTTTCAAAATGTTTTAAAAATTCGTTATTCATTTAAAATAATCACGAGAGTGATATTTTAAAGGTTTAAAATAAATTATTTTATTCACAGCCTTTGATTTTATGTACTTACATTTGATGAATTATGCTTATATTATATTATTTGATTGTCTATGCTTATATTTGATATTAATGATTGGGAGTCATATTTTTAATGCGATATGGATTTTGTCATCCAAAAAGAGATAAAAATATTTATTTGAACTTTCACGTTTTCATCATTAGAAATTTACCCCATGAGGGTCAGTACAATTTTGAGTTATAAAAGTAATAATAAGTTAGACTAATTAACCATAAGCTAGTAAAATTGTTAAATAGATCCGAAATCCTGATAATATCTCCGTAATTATTATATAATTTGTGTTCGCTCAGTTATTATTATCTTATTTTGTTTTATCTGTACATCATATCTATACACCCATTTTGTCTAGTTGGATAGTTGAAAAGAAGAACTAGACAATTCAATAGATGGCTAGATCCTTGCTTCTTGGAAGAAATGTTCCGAGAGATTTTTGGGCATAGGCAATTAATATAGCATGCCATACGGTGAATCGGGTATATCTTCATCCACACACGTTACGCACTCCATATGAGTTATGGATAAGGAAGTAACCCAACCTAACGTGCACTACACCAAAAATGTCGACTTGTCACGGTCTTTGAACATGAGAAGTCCAGCCTGTTAAGGTCAAAGACCGTGACGAGTCTGGGGGTGACAACTTATTTTGTCATGGTCTTTGACAGTTACAATTCTGGGTAGAATCTAAAAAAAATGTTGGGCAGCATGGCCACTGCCCAACAGTATATTGTACTTGTTATAGCAAAATTGTACGTGTCCAAATAACATATATCCAAATAAAATAGAAATAATAGACCAAATTATGGCATATATAATCCATGTCCAAATAAAATAGAAATGAAAATATCCATCATATCCAAACCAACATGCACCAAAATAAAAAAAATACAAATATAGTACAATATCCAAATAAAAATATATAAATAATGTCATGAAGAAGGAGCAGGTCGGAGGAGGAAGGAAGGTCACACGGCATATGAATTGAGACACCCTTTAATATGTTGAACGCCACATTATTGGCGTAACCACAAAGATGAGTTCTCCTTTCCCTCCATCACATGCGTGACGAGCACTCTTGCCTCAATATCTTGGAGGGGGCGTCCATGCCCCGGCATACCCGGGAGGAAGCTCGGATCCCTTAACCCCCTTGCTATCGATTGCCCATAATATTTGTCGAGTAGAAACACGCTCGGCTAACCAATTGTTGACATACGCCGCTCGACGGGGGTTACGATGGGAAATGGATCATCATATGGCGTCAAGTTCGTGCGTATATGTGATGAAGCAGTGACGTCCTCATCTACCTCTACCTCCTTCTCCTTGCCCATGAACAAATGACGCTTCATGAAGGCGTACATATCTAGGACCATCGCCTCCAACCTTGATGGTTTTTCGTCATGGCCGTCCACCTTATGTGCTAACCCGCTGTTACTCGTCTCCGTTCCAATGATCCTAAACTTCCCCACCTATGAACTTAACCCCTAGTCCTTCCCTTGTGATCCGGTCTGAGCACTTGGTTGAGTGCGTCCGAAGCCAAATATGCTTTGTCGGCATGGAACTGCGACGCATGCACTTCCTTAAGCTTTACCTGAAAAGATAAAAATTACACAATTAGTTAGTCAAGTAAATAAAAAAATTATAACGTAATTAAAAAAATTAAACATTTATAACTTACAATGGTGGCTGCAACGCTCAGGGCCATCTCATTGTCTTTGCCCTTTTTTGTCTGAATTTCCACATAGGCATAGAGCCTATGTGACCTACCCCTAGGGCCACTCCCCATGTCCTGAAATAATATAATACAGAATTAGTAAGTAACGCAAAGTAATGCTAAATTAGAATAACATAAAACTAAAATGAAAGAAAAATAAAAACTTACGATCCTATGCTCCACCTCGGTGTAAGACGTCCGCCCGGAGTACTTCACATTCAACTTTTTTAACCCGATTTTCCCTTTTCAATTGGCAAGATGCCAATTGCTGCTCAGAGATCTCATTATCGATAAACTTTTACCACTGTGCCAATGAGATCGGCTCCTTCAGGGGGATGGTGTCAAGAAGTCTCATAATGGACTCTCGGGTCTTCCTAAAGCACCGGACCCATAAATTCTTCTTCCATGTCTTATAATGATCCCTCAATTATTCCAATGTGGAGTCGCGGTGTTGTGAGGGCAGGCCGAATTATTCCTGTCAAACAAATACAAACTAAAAAGAAAATAAGTGTTAGTTGTTTATAACTAAAAATATAAATATAAATACACTACTTGTAGTGCCCCCCAGATGTTTATCTTGAGGTCAATAGGCACAAATGTCCAATCATTTTACCCCGAGCCAACGATTACCTTCAGCAACTCTAGCCCTTTATCCAATAACATCGTCTTATTCTCGATGACGGACCCCAATTTTCCCCATTTTGGGGGCCTACGAGTATCCCTCGTCGCCTCTGCTACCGTGCCCGAATGGAGTCATTTTCTATCAAAATTCTTATTATTAGTACAAACATGTATATGGACTTTGAATTAATGCTCAAATCCGATTATAACAATATATACCAATTTATACTAATACCAAATTCAATTTACACAAATGCACACTCCCCCCCCCCATGCACACACACTTCTGGGTGTAGCCTATGTTCTCTGGCGTAGCCTATGTTCAACTCCGGCCAGTAAAAAATGGGAACCTTTATCAAATCTAAAACTATGAGCGGGGGGTAAAAACCTCCTATGTCAATGGTATACATTTTTTGATCTAACGGGAAGACGAAGAGATTTAGTTTCCTCTCCACAAATAGGACACCCCAAATAACCATGTACTACACAACTGGACAATGTTCCATAAGCTGGAAAATCATGAATTTCTCACATCAACATAACTTTCAGTGTAAACTCTTCTTTTATAAAAGAGTCAAATGCTTGCCCACCCTCTTCCCACAACTCATTTAATTCTTCTACCAAAGGATCCAGGTAGATATCGATGTCTTCACTTGGTGCCTTTGTCCTAGGTATCAACAAAGACAACATCAAAAATTCAGGTCTCATATAGTGTGAAGGAGGGAGGTTGAGTGGGGCTAGGATCATTGACCATACACTCTGATTGGCGCTTAGATTTCCAAATGGATTGAAACCATCTGTTGGTATTACCAAACGAATGTTACGCTGTTCTCGAGAAAAATTGAGATACTCAAAACTCATCCTCTTCTAAGCTGTAGAATCAATAGGTTAGCGCAAGAGATTTTCCCCTGCTTCCACCCTAGCATGCCCAGTCATTGGCTCCGCTATTCATGGTACTATGAAAAACTTCTTTAATCTAGGCCTAACGGGAATTTTTTTAGCACTTTTTGAGGCACTTTTGAGCTTGTTCCTTCCTTGTCAGTACATTGGACATATCTAGGTCCATCGCATATTGGACACCGATCGAGATTTTTATACTCCTTTAAGTATAGTATGCAGTCATACACGCAAGCACGAATTGATTTATACTTCATTCGCAATCCTTTCAAACTGTTTTTCATAGTAGGATAGCTGTTTGGAAGCGTATTCTTCTTAGGTAGAAAACCCTTCACCCAATTCAGAATTCCTGTCACACTATTGTCAGAAAAACCATATTGGGTCTTCAAACTATGCAAACCAACCATGGCATATAAATTTGTTTGATCTTTCTCACAGCCAGAGTATAAGTACTAGCTATCCTTAAATTTTAAACTTTGGTAGTCATCGTCAAGGTCTATCCCGATATCTTCATGAGCACCTGAACCTTATACATCGCACGTGACATCATTCTCCACTTCATGAACTCCACACGCATCATCAACTAAATCCTCTAGCATATTATGATCTACATTGTCATCCTCTCCTTGTAAATCTATCCTACTTATTAAAGGTTGTCATGAAGGTTGCTCGGGGACAAAAGGAACTTTCGATTCCTCATGAAAATTCCAAATTTGATAACTATCTTGCATATCTCATCTTAACAAATGTAGTTAAATTGTTTTCCACTCAAACACCTTACCATTATTACACCTAGCACACGGACAGGGAAACTCTTCATCATTTTGACATCTCTTAGCGTATTTCACAGATTCATTAGCACCTATACGAAACACATCCCCTAATCTATTTGTCTAACCCATCCACTCTTTGTATTTAGCTTATCCTATCACAGCTACTACAAACAATCACCTATTATGGGTAAAACGCATATATTCGTGGATTAGCATAAACAAAAGTGTGAATCTTTAATTCTCATTAGTATAAACAATCACCGATTGAATGCGTACACATAACAACTAGAAGGCTAGTTTCTATGTGTAAATTTTTTCGCGCATTGAAATTATAATTATAATTATAATTCAAATTCAATTTTAATTTGAAATTGAAATTAAAATTTAATTTTTAATATTAATTCCTATTTCCTCCATCTCCTCTAAAGGGTGAGTGGTCCTATCCCATTCAAGACCGTATATTTCTATAATATACTTAATAGCTCATACACATTGTTCCAATTTGAGAAAAAGTTGCCAGCATATCCCCATATTTTTTCAAGTATACGACATAGATTCGCAAGTGTGAGTGTTATTTCAATTTATCAATTAAAATAACACTTAACATAGCATCATCTAGTATGTACCCAGAGAACATTAAGATACGACTGTAGAACTTCTCCCTAAAGCAACAAGTTTAAGCCACTAAGAATATTATTATACGTAATCTATGCAGTCACAAACTATATTTCATTACACAGGGGTAAGGGCTATTGAATGCATACACATAAGAACTAGAAGGCTAGTATCTATGCGTACTATAAATAATTTAAAGTATGTTTCATTGAATTATGTTTTATCACAATTCGAGAGATTTCATTTAATTATGTAATTTAAAGTATGTTTCATTTCAATTTAAAGTATGCATAAGAACTATAAAATGTTTTAGTCCATTTCATAAGGTAGTTGTTAAGACAATTTAATTTAAATATCTACGTGTGGGCATAAGAACTATAGAATGTTTTAGTCCATTTCATAAGGTAGTTGTTAAGACAATTTAATTTAAATATCAACGTGTGAAATTATTCAACTTGTCTAACTCAATTCAATTCAATTCCGTATAAAAATATCAATACCAATGTAATTCAATTCAATTCAATTCAATTCAATATCAATACCATTAATGCAATTAAATATCAAGAAACGGTTGTGATTTATATAATTGAAAAACAAATACATGCACACACATGGACTTTACTCTCACAAAACATATACACCCACCCACACCACCACTGCCTCCCCCCACCCCCATACCTATACACACACGCACACAAACACCCTACCCCCATTGCCCCTAAATATTGTTTAGACACTAAAGTCTCTCGTGATATATATATATATATATATATATATATATATATATATATATATATATATATATATATATATATATATACAAACCTAATTAACTTCAAGCCCTAAATAATAACACCCAATCAACATTAACAATTTCTAACCAATTTCAAACCTCAATAACAATACACAAACAATATTTAAAATGTCAAACTAATTTCATTGTCTAAACAATAAGATTTACGAAATATTAACCATACCTATTAATTTAAATCCCAATGAACATTAACAAATAACAATACCAATCCATTGCAAGCCCTAAACTAAAAATACCCAATTAATATTTATAATGCCTAATTAATTTAACTCCTAAAATACCCAACTAGCACCACCCCCATACACCCTACCCCCACCCCCATACACCTATACACACACACACACCCTACCCCCACCCCCCGCCCCCTGCCCCACCACTACACACATGCACATGCAGACACACACCCACACCTATATATATATATATATATAAAATTATATACACACACATGTGCACAAAGGAAAGAGAGATAGAGAGATGGTGGAAAAAAATAGGTGGTAGGGTTTTTAGTTATAAGACTTGTTACGGATCTGTGAAGGTCTTTGACCGTGAACAACCCTTGTCATGGACTTGTCACTGTCATTGACCTTGAACGTGTATTTTTTTTGTCATGATCAATGACTGTGACAAGGCTGGCCGGCTCAAAGGTGATAATTTAGCCTTTTTGGTGTGTGCTATTTTCGAGTTTTTGGGATTCCTTTCTACATTTTGAGAGATAGAGAGAACTTAGGAAAGTTCGACTCCCGGAGAGACGAGGGAATATTTTTAGGTTATTTATCATCTAGTAGGGATTATAGGGAGTTTAACCTTACAAGCTACAAAGTTTTGGAGTCAATAAACCTCACGACTGGAGACAATGAGCCATCGATGTCTATTGGCCCGAACCGCAAGTGTGAAAATGATGCACCTCCGTTGATAATCCTATCTGTCCTCATACTATCCCGACGGAGCCCAATCTGGATTCAATGGATCTATCCTATTGGGTTTGAAAGAGTCATGACCTTTTCTCTATACTTGGATAACCTACACTAGACTTGTGATCAACTTGAGAATGTGGTTAGATAATTTTGCTTCATCTCCTTAGTCAAGCCCAAAAATGTGAATGAAGCACTCAAGGATGAGCATTGGTGATACGTCACGAATATTGCATATTTGCGCCCGTTATTCTTATTCATTCTATCACTTTTGTGTTCCTTAATTATTATTTTAAGCTTGTTAACTAGGAAACCTCCTTTATGTATGTTTATATGCTTTGCGAGGTATTACTGAGCTTTTGTAGGTATTGTAATGCCTACCATGATAATTGGTTGCATTTTGAGGAAGTTTAGTCACATGAAGCAACTTTAAGGGAATTTTATACTTCTCATACTTCATGTCCCGACCATTAGATGTCCATGGGAGCGTATTTTGTTGAGTTAGCTTCATGTGGACGTAAACCGCACATCATTTCAAGTTCGAATGATGAAGTTAGAGTAATTTTCGTGAATGCAGTTTTCCCCCTTATGAAGAACCAAGGTGTCCTAAAAAATAGAGCCTCGATCGACCGGTCCGTGGACCTCGATCGATAGGCCTTTCATTTTATGCCTACGAAGGAAGGCAGTGGTCTTGTCTATAACCCCCCATCAACCGAGAATTGGGCTGCAATCAACAAGGACCATCAGATATTTGGCGAATGTTCATTTCTCTTTTATTTGCCTTTTCTTTTATTCCAACTTACTATATATATGTAAGTTGGTTTATTTAACCAAGGGCTAGTTTTTTTTTCCAGATTAGGTTACATTTTGAGAGCTTCTCTCTCCTAGGGTTCCATCCCATTTTTGTATGTAAGTTATACTATTCATCTTCTTCCTTATCTATTCAAGCTTCGATTTCTTATTTTCTTCCTTTGTTAACATAGATTATTGCTTTGTTACTTTCTTTCATTTAATTCATGTCATTTAAAATGCTTTGTAGCTAACCAAGTTTATGTTGAGATGATTGAACTCATTTTGGATTAATGGTTTTCTTTGTTTTGGTGATGGATTTTATGAGTTTAGATGGGTTAGGTTGTTCTTCATTTTACACCTAAGAGACGATATATATCATGTATGCACTGTACTTATGACCTTACATGCATAATTTTTGAGATATTTGTTGATGCCAAAATCATAGTAGGATTTATGAGAATTTTTGGGGTGACAACTCTTGATTTAATTAACTGATGAAATGAGATTTAATCTTGATAAATTTGTCTTCCTATGTAACCATTTATACTAATCAACCCTGAGTGAGGGATATTATTCTCAATCTAAAGTTTTTACTCATTTTTTTAATAATAGTTTAAATTCATTCCTATATTTATCTTTTGTTATAACTTTAATTTTTTACACTTTCTTTGAGAAGTAATACATCAATTAGCGTCTAGCAACATTTCCTGTGGATTCGATACCCAGAGTAACTTCTATAATCACGTAAAAAGTGTGGTCAAAGTTTAGGTTTTTCTATATAACAGTGGGAGGTAAAAACAGTGACTGGGGTAGGTAACATGAATGCCCAATTTTCACCGGACTATAAATTTGATATTTTCTATGCAAGACGAGTTTCTTCCGTTTTGTAAGAATAATATCTGAAAGTTAGTCCCCTTACCTAGAGAGACTATTGTTATTGGTATAAAGTGGATTTACAAGAATAAGATAGATGAGAATGGTACCATAGGTCACAATAAGTCTAGGTTGGTTACTCAAGGATGCACATATATTGAGGGTATAGACAACGACGATACATTCGCTCCTATTGCTAGGCTTGAGTCTGTCCGTTTACTATTTTCCATAGCATATCATCTACATTTCAAGTTATATAAAATGGATGTCATGAGTGTCTTCCATAACAACATTCTACAGGACGAAGTGTATGTGGAACAACCAAAGGGGTTTGAAGACCCAAAGCATTTGGGATATGACTTTTATCTTAAAAAGGACTTGTACGGTTTGAAACAAGCACCCTGTTATTGGTAAGAGAGGTTCACTTTTTATCTCTTAGCTCATGGCTTCAAGAGGTGGGGTGGATAAGACTTTGTTTGTGTGAAGAGAGAGGGGCTATATATTAGTTGCCCAAGTCTATGTGGATGACATAATATAATGATCCACATGTTCCTCACATGCTCACAGGTACGAAAAGGATATAAAGATAGAGTTTGAGATGAGAATGTTTGGTAAGCTTACTTTCTTCTCAGGTGTCCAAGTGCTTCAACTCGAGGATGGGATATTCATATTTCAATCTAAATATGTTAGGTACCTAATGAAGAAGTTTGGTTTAAACACCGCTAAGAACTCAAGCACCCCTATGAGTACTTTGACTAAGATTAAGAAACATACTTTAGGCAAGGACGTAGAGAAAAACCTTTATATAATCATGATTGGTAGTATTCTCTACTTGACCGTAAGTTGTATCGAAATTGCTTTTATTATTGTAGTTTGTGCTCTTTATCAAGTGTCCCCGAAAGAGTCTCACTTACTCTCACTTAAGAATATCCTCAAATACGTGAGTGGCATTCTTTCCTATGGTATTTAGTATTCCTTTGATAGCGATGACCTTTTTTTACCTGTTTGGATGCCAATTGGGGTGGGGATGTTAGTGATTGTAGGAGCACCTCGAGGGAGTGTTTTTATTTTAGGAGTGATTTTGTCTCCTGGTTGAGAAAGAAGTAAAACTCCATATCTTTGTCCATGACGGTGCCCAGGTATATAGCCTCCGGGAGTTATTGCACACAATTCTTATGGATGAAGAAAATGTTGGAAGATTATGGGATTTTCCAAGGCACAATAACTATTCCGTGTGATAATAGTAGTGAGATTCATATATAACATAATCAGGTCCATTATGCCCGCATGAAGAACATTAGGATACACGAGCACTTCCTTGAGCTTTGTGAACCTAAAATCCCAATTAATCTATATTATCACGAAACCTTTAGATGAACTTCTATTTAATAATTTTAGGAAGTCCTTGGGTTTTTTTCCATTGATTGAGTTCAGATACTTTATCTAGCATAGGGTGATTACCATGTTCATATAATTTGTCGCTATTGCTAGGTTGTATTTTTTTTACGTATTTATATGCTTTTCCTTAAAAAATATTGAAAAATGCAAAACTAATTTCAATTTTTAAGAAAAAGTTTAAAAAATTCAAAAAATATTTTTTTTTTAAATAAAATTGTGAAAAAGAGAAAAAGATTTTTGTATTTTCCTTTCTCACCATATATGGATTTGTATTTAAGATATTCAGATCACCCCTACATTTCATCCATTCATATGACTTTTACTTAGAGTATTGAAACATGGCTTCATTTCGTTAATGATATGCCCAAAGTGCACCTTCCTACTCAGAGACACTAACCTCGGCCTGTCTCACAGCCGAGGTGGCAGAAGCTCAAAATAACCGCTAGTAATAGTCTCTCATAAGGTCGGCCCTGGAAGACGTAGCATCAACCCCAATACATCAACCTCTGTTGGGCATCAGCCGAGGTTAGCAAGGACATGGGTTCAACCATCCATCAACATCAACATCGGCTCCAGCCGATGTTACATTTTATCACCCGAAGTCAGTAAAGCCACAGGGGCTCAATCATCAAGAAGTATGTCATCATTGGCCCAGGCTGACGTTACACCTCATATCCAACCTCGACCAGCTATCCTGGCCAAGGTCTTCATGGATGTTAATCTCGGACAAGGCAAGGGTCGGACCTCACCAACCTCATACTCATCTAGGACGAGGTTGTCACTAATCGAAGACAACCGATCATTTATATATGTATGGCTTGGAGCACGTAGACAAATCTTTTATAACTGAATCATTTCCACCATGTGAGGGAATATTGAGGTCATCATTGTTTAGTTAAGATCAGTCATATGTCATCCTTACACTGGTTGTATCTTTATGCACATGCTCATTGCATGCTTGGGGGGCTACATTACACCCCCTAAGCACTATATATAGAGGTCATCCTCTACCTTGTAAAAGGATCAACATATTACAACCCTAGTTGAAACTCTGCTAATTTACACATTTGAGAGAGAAAGCTTGAGAGATTGTATCTATGGCCATTAGTGCCTTCATCTAGTGATATTAACACTCACTTGCACAGTGGACGTAGGCAATTGCCGAACCACTTATATTATTGTGTTCATCTCCTTCACCTCATCTCCTACTATACATACATATACTTTTGTTGCCATTATTATGCTTCTTTGAGCTTGTTTACATCTTATCCGGTGGTCCTATTTCCAGCATCATCATTTTGGCGCCGTCTGTGGGAATGAGAAGATTCATCTATTCCTTTCCTAGCTTAAGCTCACGGAGACTCTGGTGGTGAACCAGGCCTCACCCTTCGCGTGAAGATGTTTCACCATTGAAAGAGGTCCTTTAAGGTATTTAAGCTTTCTAATACTTTGATCACAAGCTCTTTAGCCCAAACATATGGCACCGGAGTTACCATTACCTCCTCCACCATATGGCGTTGGAGGACCTAGTTCCATCCAAGCACCACCCCAGTCCGCGATGGCTGAGGTGGCAGCAGCCTTGAGGTCGTTAGTTGCAACGCAGTAAGCAATGAAGGAGCAATTTGCCCAGCTAAGCTAAGATATGATGAGGCCACCTAGAATCTCACCGGAAATGATTACTTCGGCGGCTATTCAGCCACGTCCAGAGGCCAGGGGACCACCCCAGTCCCAAGAAAGGACCAACCTACACCTCAACAGAGGAGGGACGTTGATTACCCTAGACGTTTGCATCTGGGGAGGCAAGGAAACCCTTGCCCTGAGGATAGGTACGATGATATTGAAGAAGATGATGCTCCAGCAGACTGCTAGGAGCCATATGAGGTTTCAGACAACACAGTACATCCTCTAAAGCAGAGCCGAGGTTGCGGAGCAAGAAGGGCTGAGGTTGGTGAGGCCCAGCCAAGAGGATCATATTTTGACCGCTTGAGTAGAGGGTCAACCTTTGAAAGGCTCGACCCAATTAATGATCTGAGGCAGAGGTTATCCAGATCGAGAAGTGCAGCTGACTCTCAAAGGGGAGATGGTGAACATCGACCTCGCCATGGCCGACCCCTACATGGCCAAGATTATGGCTAAGAGGTAAACAATCGATGTCATGCTGCAGCCGGGGAACCCTCAGTCCACTCCTTGGAGGTGGCTGGGGACAACCTCGGCCAGGCCGACGTTGCTAAATCATGGAATGACTCCATCCAACATCTCAAAGAGAAGATACGAAACCTCATCAAAAGCGGAGACCCACTGTAAAAAGGGTTCTCAGAGGGCTCCCCATTTGTGGCAAGAATTGTGAACTTCCCAACCCCTGCCAAATTTAAACCACCAATGGTGTCTCCTAAGTATGATGGAAGTACCAACCATGTACATCACATTGAGATATATCAGTCTTCGACAGACATCTATTCAATTCCTGATGAGATGAGGTGCCGAGCTTTTTCAGGAACTTTGACGGGAGTTGTGCGTATTTGGTTTACTTCTCTTCAAAAGAACTGTGTTGAGAACTTTAAAGGCTTGGCTAAATGATTTATTAACAACTTCTACTTTGGGGTAGGACCTTAAAATAAGACCACTCATCTACTATACGTCAAGAAGGGAAAGAATGAGAGACTAAGAGACTACATTGTAAGATTTAACAAGGATAAACTGGAAGTGGAAGATTGCGAAGAGAATATAGCTATGACAGATCTTATAGTAGGATTACAAAAAGCGAAGTTACTATGGAAGCTTGCAGAAGACCCTCCAAAATCCATGGCCGAGCTGTTAGCAATAGCTGGTAGGGTTTTGAATGCTGAAGAGGCAATGGCCGCAAAATATTTGGATGAGAATGGAAGTAGCAGTGGAAAATTCCAAAGAAAGAAGGATGGAAAGAAGAGGGCTGCAGACGACAAGTTCGCACACTACACTCCTCTAACTGTGAGCTGCGAACACATACTTAATGAAATAAAAAATGACCGGTCCCTGAGGTGGCCGAAGAAGATAAAGGCTCCTCCGCATAAGAGGAATAAAAATTTGTAGTGCGAGTTCCATCAAGAACACGACCATCTGACTGACAAGTGCTTTGCCTTGAAGGATGAGATTGAGAAGATGTTGAAATCTCGAAAGATCAGGAAATATGTGGATGGTAAGGCTTCTAAGGGGGGAAGAGACGACCCTAAAAATAAGAGAAACGACAGATGTTGAGAAGATGCCCTAACCAAAAGAGCTGAGGACTCAGATGACGATGATGAGGATGAACCTGACCTCCCACCAAAAGATGACAATGCCCATGTGAAAAGGGTTGACATGATCTCATTTGGTGTTAACACCATCTATGTAGGACTAACAGGGGGTGGCTCAGAGGTAGCCGACTGCAAAGCTCATGTGGTAGAGGCAAAGTCAGTTACCAAAGTAGAGGTTGTGAATGTGGTGTCTTCAGAGACTAAATAGAAGAAAAATAAGGTAGATATGGATAGTCTTATAGTTGGATTCTCCCGACTTGATTTTGAAGATATCCTAGATCCACATGATGACCCTTTGGGAATCACTGCAAGGGTGCACGGATGTGAGGTACAGAGAATCCTCGTTAATGGGGGAAGTTCAGCGAACGTGATGTTTTGGCCTTATTTCAAGAGCCTAGGCCTCAATAGAGCTAGGCTTGTCCTGTACCATCACCCTTTGATCGGTTTCAATGGAGAAAAGGTTCACCCGTTGGGCATATATGAGATGGATGTAAGAATGGGAGATGAGTGGCCTAAGTAGTTAACCAGAAAAACCAATTTCATCATGATGGATGAAAACGTCTTCTCGGCTTACAACCTCATCATGAGAAAAGTACCCCTCAAAGAATTTAAGGTTGTGCTATCAATAGTTCACCAAATGCTAAAATTCCCGACCCCCTATGGGGAAGGGGAAATGAAGGGTGACCAAACATCGGAGCGAGAATGCTACTTCAACTCTGTGGAAGAGAGAGAGGCTCATAAGAAAGCAACAACCACTTACAACATCGACACTCTTGACCCTAGAGATGAGATGAATCTCAAAAATGGAGAGGCCACATAAGAGGTACAATCCATCGTCCTTAATGAGGACGAATCGAAAAAAATCATCCAAATCGGCAAAGCCCTAAGAGCCGAGGTCAAGGAAGAGTTGGTGAAATTTTTGAAGAAAAGACAGATCATTTTTTCCTAGAGCCACGCAGACATGCCAAGTATTGATCCTAAGATAATGTGCCACAAGCTCAATGTTATAGAAGATGCAAATCCTATCAAATAAAGTAGGTGAGTATATTCAAGAGAGAAATATGACGTTATCAGAGAAGTGGTCAGAAAGCTTGAAGATGCCAAGTTCATCAGGGAGGTCATATACCTCGAGTGGTTGTCCAACGCAGTCATCGTGCCAAAAGCCAATGGGAAATGGATAATGTGCATAGATTTGACTGATTTGAACAAGTCTTATCCAAAAGACAGCTTCCTCCTACCGCGAATTGATCAGATTATGGATGCCATGGCAGGGCATGAGCTCATGAGCTTCAGGGATGCCTATTCCGGGTATAATCAGATCTTTATGAACCCGAAAGACTCACATAAAACAATGTTCATCACAAATAAGGGGACCTATTGCTACAAGGTCATGCCCTTTGGATTGAAGAATGCAGGGTCCACTTATCAACGTCTTGTAAATAAGATGTTCGAAGATCATATTTGCAAGACCATGGAGGTATATGTGGATGACATGTTAACGAAGAGCTTGAAGGCCGACACTCATGTGGCCGACCTGGAAAAGACCTTCGACACCATGGAATTATACAGGATGAAGCTCAACCCTACCAAGTGTGTCTTCAGAGTAAGAACAGGAAAGTTCCTTGGGTTTATCATCAATCAACGGGGAATAGAGGCCAACCCCGAGAAGATTAAGGCTCTGCTTGAAATGAAGACAACCAGAACTATAAAAAATATTCAGAGGCTAATCGAAAGAGTTACTGCACTTAACAGGTTTATCTCAAGAGCTACAGACAAGTGTCTTCCCTTGTTCAAGGTGCTTAGAAAGGCCTTTGAATGGGACGGGGAATGCGATAAAGCTTTCAAAGAGCTCAAGTCCTACCTCAGATCCCCTCTACTCCTATCTCATCCCATCCCGGGGGAGAAGTTATATGTTTATCTAGCTATCTCAGAGTCAGCCATTAGTGATGCCATAGTAAGAGAAGACGATGGAGTACAAAGGCCGGTATACTTCAATAGTAAAGCCCTTCAAGGGTCTGAACAGTGATAAAGATGAAGCCATACCCTCGAATGGAAAAGTTAGCCTATGCCCTGATACACACTTCCAGGAAGATGAAGCCATACTTCCAAGCCCACTCTATGGTTGTCCTCACTGACTCTCCACTAAGACAGGTCCTCCACAAGACTGAGAAATCGAGCAGGTTGATGACCTGGGCCATCGAGTTGGGAGAATACGATATTGTTTATCAACCCAACGTTTCCACCAAAGGGCAGGATCTTGCAGACTTTGTACCAGAGTTCACCTGGGAAGAGGTTGAGATTGAGAATTGTTAAGAGATTGCAGATGATCCAGACAGTAACTTGTTCCGTGATCCAGATGAGGTTAGGTCAAGCAATTTTGAAAAAAGTGTAGTTGAGAACGAGGAAGATAGGTACCTCTTAAAGAAAGGGACCCTGTCATAGGGGGACTTCTCTTTAAATAAAGATGTTTGGAACCTCTTTATTGATGGGTCTTCTTGTGAAAATGGAAGCGAAGCAGGGATGATAGTGTCAGCACCAAATAGTACCGACATTGAATATGCGCCGAGGTTTAACTTGAACGCTTCAAACAATAAGTCTGAGTATTAGGCATTGAAAGTAGGTCTCTTCTTGGCAAAAGCTCTTAGTGTCGGTTAACTGCTCGTCCACAGTGACTCAAGGCTGGTTGTCAACCAAATCTTGGGAGTATACGAGGCCAAGGATAAAAGAATGGACAGATACTTGAAAAAAGTGAGAATGATATTGAAAATCTTCAAAAAAGTGAAGATGAAGAGGATACCCCGTCTTGACAACAATAGAGGTGGATGCATTAGTAAGGTTGGCCTCAGTAATCAGGACAGATACCAGAAGAACAGTACCAGTCGAAATTCTGCTCAAACCGACCATTAAAGAAGAGGTTACCAGACCTTGCCTCAATTTGAATCTAGTAGCCTCATGGATGGACCCTCTTATCAGATATATTAGGCAAGGAGAGCTTTTAGAATCAAAATTAGAAAAGAGAACGCTGAGGCTTAGGGCTACCAAGTTCTCAATCGTAGGAGACATTCTGTATAAAAAAGTTTCCTATTCCCTCTTCTCAAATGAGTCCACCCCTCAGAGGTTCCACACATCCTGCAAGATGTATATGAGGTCTATTTCTCCGTCACATAGGAGGAAGACCCTTATCTAAGTGGATAATTACTCAAGGATATTGGTGGCCGACCTTGGCCAAAGATGTTGCTACCTACGTGAAGAAATGCGATAAGTGTCAGAGATTTCCCTTATCCCTCATCAACCTCATCAACCTATGACGTTAATCATTTCTCCTTGGCCTTTTATAATATGGGGGATTGATTTGGTAGGACTGCTGCCAAGATCTACGGACATCTATCGATTTTTTATAGTAGCAATTGATTACTTCTCCAAATGGGTAGAGGCTGAGCCAATGATCACCATCACCGAGCAGAAGACCTTTCAGTTCATCTGGAAGAACATCATATGCAGGTACGGTTTGCCAAACACACTCATCTCAAATAATAGAACGCAGTTCAAGAATTTTTTTGTGGAGAAATACTACGAAAGAGTCGGGATCAAGTAGTTCTTCTCTTCTCCTAGCCAACCACAGGAAAATGGGCAGACTGAAGTCATGAACCGAATGATCCTTGATGTGATTAAGAAGAGGTTGGAAGAAGCCAAAGGGAGATGGACATAAGATGTATATGCAGTGTTATGGGCGTACATGATGATAACGAGGATGCCAACGGGAGAGACCCCGTTCATATTGGCCCATGGCTCAGAAGCTGTCATCCCTACAGAAGTAGGACTTCCCACTCATAGAGTTCAAACCTAGACCCTGAAAGGAATATGGAAGAGATAATATTTGATCTGATCGAGGAAAGAAGAGAAGATGCGAAGATTACACAGGCAGCCTACCAGCAGAGAACTACAAAGTTCTACAATCAAAGGGTGAAAATAAGACCTATAGCTGTAGGAGACCTAGTTCTAAAGAAGACGTTCCAAAAAGGCAAATAAGCTCCATCCAAACTGGCATGGCCCTTATAAAGTAGTGGATGAGGTTTTGCCCGGTACCTATCTGCTAGAAAATCTCGAAGGGGAACTTTTCTCCAATCCTTAGAACGCTGACCACTTGAAGAAATTTTACATATGAAATTGCAGTTTTTACTTTGTAATGCACATATCATTTTATAAAGAGGATTTTAATGAAAAGAGAAATTCCTGGGTCAATACGTTATTTCATTATGATTAAACATCATTAGTTTGGTGAAATTATGAGGGTAAACATCATAATTTGATAACCTCAGACCTTAAACGTCATTAGTTTGGTGAAATTATGAGAAACTTCATTATATTGTGATCTCAGACCTTAAACATCATTAGTTTGGTGAAATTATGAGCGTAAACATCATAATTTGATGACCTCATACCTTAAACATCATTAGTTTAGTGAAATTATGAGGGTAAACATCATAATTTGATGACCTCAGACCATAAAAATCATTAATTTAGTGGAAATTTGTGAGGATAAACATCATAATTTGATGACCTTAGACCTTAAACATCATTAGTTTGGTGAAATTATGAGAAACATCATTATATGGTGACTCAGACCTTAACCGTCATAAATTTGGTGGCAATTTATGAGGGTAAACATCATATTATAAGGACCTCAGACCTTAAACATCATTAATTTGTTGGCAATTTATGAGGGTAAACATCATATTATGATGGCCTCGGACCTTAAACATCATTAGTTTGGTGAAATCATGAGGGTAAACATTATAATTTGATGACCTCAGACCTTAAACATCATTAGTTTAGAGAAATTATGAGAGTAAACATCATAAATTTGGTGGAAATTTATGAGGGTAAACATCATATTATGATGATCTCAAACGTTAAACATCATTAATTTGGTGGCAATTTATGAGGGTAAACATCATATTATGATGGCCTCAGACCTTAAACATCACTAGTTTGATGAAATCATGAGGATAAACATCATAATTTGATGACCTCAGACCTTAAACATCATTAGTTTGGTGAAATTATGAGAGTAAACATCATAATTTGTTCACCTCAGACCTTAAACATTATTAATTTGGTGGTAATTTATGAGGGTAAACATCATATTATGATGGCTTCAGACCTTAAACATCATTAGTTTGGTGAAATAATGAGGGTAAACATCATAATTTGATGACCTCAGACCTTAAACATCAATAATTTGGTGGCAATTTATGAGGGTAAACATCATAATTTGATGACCTCAGACCTTAAACATCATTATATGGTGACTTCAGATCTTAAGGTAAACATCGTTATATGGTATTCTCAGACTTTAAAATAACATGCAAGAGAAGACACACAAAGGAGCAATATAGTCTGAGGAAGATGGTATTAATATTTACCACTGAATAATTAGAGTTACAAATCAAATATACCAAAACATGCTACCAGAGTCCACAAAAATTACAGATAAAAAGAAATAAAAATTACAACCTAAAGCTTCACAGGACCAAGCCTAAGTATCTAGAGCAACAATCATCTTTTCTTGGTCGACATTAGTCACCTCTACTGTATCATCCTGAGGATTGGCCTCTTCAGTTTCAGTGACCTCTATGGGAGCAGTCTTGGCAGGGGCAGCACCGACCTCCTCAACCTCTTGCAAGGCCTGAGAAAACTAGAGGTCAGCAAAGCCCAGGCCCTCAAAGTCCAAGGCAGTCTGGCTCCCTGACTATTTTTTCCTTAGAGTCTTCCCATTTACCGGTGGCTTTAATACCTCTTTCAATGTATTCAAAGCCAAAGCTGATGAACTGATCAGAGACCTTATAGTCTGCAAGGATCTTCTCTGAGGCATCCTTTAATGAAGCTTTAACTACAGCATCCACTTTTGTTTGAAGGGAATTATCTTTAGCTTTTAAGGCTACTTCATAATCCTTCTTGAGCTTGCCCATATCCCTATCCCTCTGCTTAACCAGCTTGTCAACCTCCATCAACTCTGTCTGCAGACGTTCAACCTCTATGTTGAAGGATTCCTTCACTTTCTGAGCCTCCTAACCCTTCTCTATGAGAGGCAGTTTCGTCAGGGTCCAGTTAACTAATTGATGCTTGTATAAAATACCATGCAGTGAAAAACCAGGCATATGAGCATGGTTTAACTTACAAAAGGCCAGGGTTACACTTAGAAGAGAAAAATAGTAGATAGTAGTACCTGAATTGATCTGTACAGGGTAATCTCGGCCAACAAAGGGATATCCATAGAGTGTAGAAAACACTTATCCTCTTTGGTTATTACAGAACTGATGGCATCAATAGACTTCAGACCATTTCCAATCAGACTATCGCTGATCTTCAACTGAGAAAGACGAGCTGCCAGGGCTTCGTCTAAAGAGATCACAATGGCACGATCCCCTTTTTTATTTTTACTCGACCTCTGTTGCTCTGAGTCCTCTGTGGTCTTCCTCTTATTCGTAACATCGGCCTTGAACGTGTCGATATTCTGATTAGGAGGAGGGGATATATTATGGCCGACCTTCTTCATTAACTTTATGAGACTTGGGGCAGACATTTCCCAAAGGTAGTCAGAAATACCTTCTGGGTGATCTGTAAAAAGAAGTATCTGCGTTAGTAAATCAGAGGCATGAAAAGCAGGAGATACAACTTGTGAAAAATGATACTTACGAAGCTATGCTAAATAACTACCACCTAGCCTTGTCTAAGAGAAGTAGTAGGGGGTCATCAGATGTTCGTATTTAACCAGACGACCCTAATCCCCCTGATCTTGAAGGTCCATAACTTTTTTAATACTTTCCTGGATAAGTCCAGGGTCAGCTTTTATAATAAGTGAGACCTTCCCCCATCTCAGAGGGATCCTTGGAACCGATGATCCAGATGCCTCATGGGGACCAAACTTCCATACCTCGGATGTAAATAAGTATCGAGGTTTCCAGTTATGATTGAAGGTCTGGGTAACCAACAACATCTTCTTATCTGACTTCCTAGCTAGGAAGTGGTAATAGCTAGGGTGATTTTTAGTAGAGGAAGGGACGTAACAACCTGTCAAGACCCTAACAAGAAGGTCTGAGTGGTAGACGACCCTCCACAGGATAATAGCCCTTATCATCACCCTCTAGGCATTGGGGGATAGTTGTGAAGGGGCTAAAATTATATGGGACAATATGGCTCTGATCGAACGATGGATAGGGAGATGGAAACCCAACTTGAACATCTACTCATAGATGTAGATCTCCCCATCTCGGCCACCAAACTCTCTCTCAACCCTCAGAGGTCTCTTAAGACTAATGGAAGGACCTATTCAGTAGAGGTGCCTAAAATCCTGAAGATCGTACTCACTAATGGAGCTCTCAATATCGGCTACCTCAAAGGTGTCAATGTATCTATCATGCCCATAATTTTCATCCTTAGTGACATCATCCTGGGCAGATACTGGGGGACCATCAGGAAACCTCTAAGCGAACTCAATCCCGATGGCAGCCGATAGGGGAATAGCATCAAAAATGGGGGGAATGGCCACACTCGGCCCTATAATTTTGACATCGGAAGAAGACTAAGAGGTGTTAGCCCCGTGGTGTGATGAGACATAACTCGAAACCTCGGCTTGATCATGGACCCAATCTTGCCTAATTGAGTAATCCATAACCTCTTGAAAAGAGTCTACAGACATGGGGTCTGATGTAGATGACTCAGACTCAGACTCAGACATGGGTGTTGGGTCCACTGGAACCTCTACTGGCTCAGCAGGCTCGGTTGGCTCTGTGTATATTACCTTCAGAAGTGGAGGAAAGATAGGCCTGAGGAGGAATACCTCAGTCCTACGATCTTCCTCTTGGTCTACCTCTATCTGCCTAATTTTTTCAAATGTCTTCTCTCGAAGGGAAAGGAACTCTTCTATGGGTTGATACAAAGGTCTGAGCATAAGGCAGACGACATAACATTTGGGACTCAAAACCATAAATAGATAAACAACTTGACTCAACCTAAACTAAGGATCAAATAGGGAAGGTGGAAGGTTTTCAAACCAAGAACACCAAGAACACCTAAGAACAAGGTCACCGAAAAATATAAAAACTCATCAGAAAACATAAACCTTCATCGGGAAATGCAAAAATGAGAAATAAAGGCTGAAAATGGTAAAGTAAGTGGACGATGGTACTTAACTGAGGGTGAAATGAAGGAAGAGAAGATTAGAAGCGAAGAAATCCCCAAACGCAGCAACAACAGAGCTCTTGGAAAGAGAGAGAATCGCAGAGAGAAAGTAATTGAGGAAAAACAGAAGAAATAAAGAAGAAAGACAAAGGAGGGTTTTAAACCCACAATCATTTTGATGCGCGTCCCAATGCCCATCATTGCCTTGGGAACCCAAGGGGAAAATAAAAAACATCACTCCTTGACATACACGCAACCCACTTCAGTAAGTGTGTAAGGACATAATTTTATAAATGTCCGGGGTAGAATCTAAGAATTTTCTGTCTTCCCTAAATCACAGTTTGTATGTCTGATACCGCTACATTCGACACGTCACTTCACGATATCACATGACGACTTCTATCCAAATTCTAGGAATCAAGCATTCAATATCTCCATCAAGTGTCCCACATCTGCCTCAATGACTTCACGTTCCACGATTTTATGGATTTTATGCAAGTGGTACGCTAGAGAAGTCAAAATAATGAAAGAAGACAAGATATGAAAGTTCAAGGGCATTTTGGTAATTTTATAGCAATATTCCGGAGGTCTGTTAATTGGAAATTTTAAGATCTCGACACCACGAATATACTGGAAGAAATGACACCTCAATCCGAGCTACAGTGAAGGAGTTATGACATTTTGAAGATGGAGAAAATTTCATAGAAGAATGCTGATTTCTTTTAACCCCAAACCAGCGAGGTACCGTGAACCACATAGTGAACCGGTTCGGGGTACACGCAAAACAAAAGTCTCACCGACTCAAAACTCTTTTGGTTTTCCTATAAAAGTCGACTTCGGGGGAGTTATTTTTTAAGACTTGGAGAGACGTTTTTTAGAGTTCTATTAGCTCAAGTCTTCATATTTTTTAGTCCCAAAAACTCATGTTTTGATTCACACATCATTCCCATATTTTTGTGAATCTTTAAACCTTGAAAATGATTATTTTTACTTATCTGGAGTAACTTGTGGAGAAACCGTCTATTCATCATTGTTACCCATCTAGAGTTCTTGCGGGAGATTCCAGCCGACGACATCGGAACCGACGCCTGAGGTTATTTCGTATGTCAATCTGATTTTCATTGTAATCCATGTAACCATTTTTACAAATTATAGTGAAAATAAAAAGGTTTTGCCCCTTTGGGGGATTTTTCCTCATTTGTGTGTTTCGTTTGTGATTAACTGTTCTTGCATGATCATATTGATTTCAATCACACCTAAATGCATGTTTTAGGATTTAATATAAAAACTGATTTTAATTAAATAATTTCTTAATTTGAACAAAAGCGCACTCTTCAAATTGGTATCAGTGCCAATTACACAATTATACTGTGTAATTTTCCACAAAATTTTTCTAAGATATCAATTTTCTGAAAAAATTTATTTAAAAAAAAAGAGCGTGTTCAACGGAGAAATTATATAATAAAATGCCAGTTTTTGACGGGACTAATTATGCTTACTGGAAATCCCACATGAAATCTTCTTTAAAGGCCATTGATGAAAGAGTCTGGATTTTGGTTGAAAGAGGGTGGACACCTCCCTCCATCACTGTTGAGAACGTGACTAGTTTAAAATGTCACTGCATGGAGTGAAGAAGAATTTAAATGGTCATATTTTAATTCAAAAGGTTTAAGTGCAATTTACGGATCCGTCACACCTGACGAGTTCTGACGCATAATGGCATGCCCCACATCAAAAGAGGCATGGGATGTTTTACAACTTACCCACGAAGGAACTAATGCTGTGAAAGAGTCTAGACTGCAAAATTTAACAACTCAATTTGAAACAATCACCATGCTTGAGACTAAATGTTTTGATGAATTTTATGCTAGGTTATCTGATATTGTAAAGACTAGCTTTAATCTTGGTGAACACATTCCTAATGCTAGAGTTGTTAAAAAGATTCTTAGATCACTGCCTAAGTGTTTTATCCCTAAAGTCACTGTGCTAAATTCTATGGGTAATTTAAACACGCTTAAATTATAGGAACTTGTAGGAGACTTATACACGTATGAAATTGATATGTTTCCCAAATCCGTCAAGCCTAAAGATAAGGGAATTTCACTCAATGCCCAGGAGAGAAAGAGTGAGGGGTTGGCAAGAAAGAGAGTTGACTCATCCAGAAAAAGGGAGATACAAATGTCTGATTCCGAGTGTGACTTTGGTTTAGATGATTTGGCTCTATTTGCTAAAAAATTTAAGAAAAATGTAAATTTCAAAGATAAAAAGAATTTTGAGAAAAATAAATTTGAAAAGAAAAATGAAAAAGATTTTAAAGACCCTCCTAAGAAAGACAGTGAGAGATGTTATGAGTGCGACGATAAGGGTATTAAAGCTTTTGAGTGTGCTACTAGGCTGAATAGACTTGCAAAAGAAAAGGGCAAAGTTGTTCTTAATGCGACCCTTAGTGACGACAGTGAGGTTGAGTCGGTGGACTCTGTAGATGAGTCACTGCATGAGTGTAACTTCATCGCATTCATGGCTAGTCATGTGAGTATTTCTAGTGCTCCTCTTGATGATGAGGATGCTTCTTTACAGGGACACCTTGACAGTGAGAGTGATGTGAGTGAGGGGGAGGATGATACAAGTGAGAGAGAGTAATCTTCAATGCGCCTACGCTGAGTTATATAATGAGTCATTTAAAACTGAAAAGTGTAACAAAGCGTTAGTTCTTAGGATCACCGCGTTAGAGGAAGATTTAGAAGAAGCGAGAGAGAGAGAGAGAGACTGTTTGGAGAGAGAGAGAGAGTGGTTTTGAGAAAGAGAAAGGGGACTTGATTAAACAAGTGGCTAGTCTTACGAGTGAGCTTCATTCCTCCCTGGAGACTCGGAAGAAAGTTAAAGCCCTTGTTGCCCAGCTTACTCATGATCTTGAGAGATCACGGGAAGTCAAGGTTCAAATCGAGGACAGATTTGGAAAGATGCTCTTCGGCCCCGCTTTAGGTTTTGGTGATAGACAGGGAATAGGTTATGATGGTGCCTCCACGTCCCAAATTGCACCTGGACCAGTTCCTGAGTACTATGACTCCATATGGCCATCGTCAAAAACCACGAAGAAGAGCTCGACCGAGAAAAGAAAACCAAGGTCCGCCTAAAACTGCATTTTACTGTATGTACTGCAAAAGAAAAGGCCACCTCAGGGAGTTTTGCTCTAGTTTGGGTCTAACACGACGTACTACTGCTCCACCACATCGTACTGATGATTTTGCCAGTCTGAGAGAGGGTGCTGAGTTTTTCGCTGCCACATCATGGAGTTTGATGGAGGAATTCTGACGAATGTCTTTGTTGTCACTGAGTGCTTCCCGCATCCCAGCTAAAACCAACAACAACAAGGGTAAACAAAAGGTTACCACTTCTTGGGTACCTAAGAAGATGAAAAGGCCCTTGTTGTTCATGTCTCTCTCAAAGAACATAATACGTCACAGTGGTATTTTGATAGTGGGTGCTCTAGACATATGACATGTGATGTCTCATCTTTTACCTACCTAGAGGAGTATAAGGAAGGTAGAGTCACCTTTGGAGATGAAAGAAAGTCTAGCATCCTAGGACGAGGTACAGTAGAGTTAGTAGGATTTACTAAGCTAGAGAATGTTTTGTACGTCAAAGGTTTGAAAGCAAACCTTCTCAGCATTATCCACCTGTGTGTCGCTTACTTTGCCATAAAGCTTGACCAGGACGAGTGTAATGTCTATTGTTGACACCAAAATTAGTATGCTGATGTGGACGAATAATAAGAAGACACGTGTCAATCTACGTGGCATAATAGCAACGAGGAAGATTGATTCCCCGACCAACATACTCACTCCGAGGAACTCTTATCCTCCGAGGAACTCCAATGCTCCGAGGAACTTTTGGACGACGAGAAACTAAGGCGGTTCGAGCTGCACCTCGACCACAACATTAATTGCCAGATAATCAACAGTTCAACTATTCATTGAATGCTTATCATCTTGACGCGCACGTTTGAAGAATATTAAATGAATTACCCTTTCATATGTGTATCATTTAATATATAACACCCTTTCATGTACAGCCTAAGGGCTATAAATACCTTGTATCACCCTCATTCAAAGAGACCGGAATTCCTTGATAGCACTTGTAATCGAGAATTACCAAACACTCAGCAATAACATAACAGTGGACGTAGGCCATTCATATAAGGCTGAACCACTTTAAAATCTTTTGTCTTATTTATTTATCTGTGATTGAATAATTATAGTAATCTAGTTTTTTACATCAACAGATTGGCGCCGTCTGTGGGAATCGATTGTTATTATCGTTTTTCACCAAAAATCATTCATCATCAATGGCGGATAATCCAGAATCTAGCAATCGAAACGCTGGAAATGCTGGAAATCCTCCAAATCCCTCTGCACCTCCAGATCTGGCCGGGATTATGACGAATCTGGCTCAAGGACAAACCGCCATGCAAGAAATAATGAGGCAACTCATACAGACCCTTCATGGCGGTGCACCTGCACGTTCAGGATAGCAAAGTGATCAGAGGCAAACTTATTTACTTTCTTCACGATCCAGGCGTACTGAGTCATATCGTAATGAGGAATCTGATGATTTCTCTTATCAACCTGGGCGAACTTCGTTAATAAGGGCTACAGATACTGATCAATGTATCACTCTCTCTCCAGAAAGGCCCAGTGTCGTGGAAAGACTGAGTAGGGTGTCTCCTTTCAGTCGATTAGGCCCTAGGAGGAATAGGAGTCCACCTAAGACCATGTCGAGGAGTTTTCGACGACCATCAGATCTAAGAGAAGGATCAGCACAATCACGACCAGTTGCTCGTCAAGAAAGATCTCAAGAGGCCACATCAGAACAATCAATTACTCGAACTAATAAGCCCGAGGAAGGAAACGATGCGTGGAAGGGTTCCATTCAGCGTTTGGAGGATAGATTGGGAGAAATGGCTAAGGCGAGGAATCCCTTACAACGAACTTTTGTTCAAGGGACACCTTTTGTCCAGGCCATTGTGGGTTTTCCTACCCCATCAAAGTTTAAAGCACCAATGGTGACCCCAAAATATGATGGAAAGACAGATCATGTTCTTCATATAGAGCAATATCAAGCTGCCGCCGATATCTATGCTGTCCCCGACGAGATGAGATGCAGAGCATTCTCAGGAACTCTTACTGGAGCTGCCCAGATATGGTACAACAATCTTCCTCGGGGTAAGATTTCAACTTTCTTTCAGTTGGCCGAGTTGTTCATCGACAATTTCTGTTTTGGAGCAAAGCCAATAAAACGAGTAGCACACTTGTTAAGTGTTAGACAAAAATCTGGTGAGAGTACTAGAGATTACATAACTCGTTTCAATAACGAGAAGATGGAAGTCATAGATTATGAGGAGAAGACAGCAATCACCGCCTTGATGAGTGGGTTGTTGCCTAATAAGTTGTATTGCACTTTGGCGAAAGATCCACCTAAAACTATGTCAGAGTTGATGGCAAAAGCGGCCAAAATCATGAATGCCGAGGAGGCTATGGCTGCGAAGAAGAATATGGATAAAGAAACCAAGGTGGAAGACGACAAATCCAAGAAGAAAGAGCATAAGGGCAATGGCGGTGACAAGCATTCCAAGAATAATAGGTCGTCATGGGAAGTACTGAAGAAATTCGATAATTATACTCCTTTGAAAATGGGTATCAATCATGTCTTGGAAGAAATCAAGAATAGCGAGGAGGTAAAGTGGCCGAAGAAATTGAGGTCAGACCCTGATGCGAGGAACATGGATTTATATTGTGAGTTCCACAAAGATCATGGCCATATAACTAAAAATTTCATAGCTCTTCAGAACGAGATTGAAACACTCATCCGAAGAGGAAAGCTAGAAAAATATGTTGATCGGGGAGGTGAAAGAAGAAATAATGATCGAACTAGAGAAAGATCTAGATCTTCTCGACGAGCAGAGGAGAGGAGAAAAAGAAAAGGGATCATGAAGATGATGCCGAGGATGACCCCGATCTTCCCAAGAAACCAAGGCAGCCAGAACGAGAGGTATTTTCCATACGTTTTGGGTCATTTGATTGTAATGTTATTACAGGAGGAGATGCAGGAGGAGGAGATCTTACTGCAGAAAGAAAAGCTTACCTCAGAGAGGCACAAGCTTGCTCGTATATTCAGCGAATAAATTTGGCTGAGGAGGATCGTCCGAGGAAGGTAAACAAAGAGAAGCTGGTTATTGGCTTTTCAAAAAATGACCTGGCAGGTGTTCTTTACCCTCACGACGACCCTTTGGTGATCAAAATGAGGATGAAAGAAGTAGTGATTTCAAGGGTGTTGGTAGACAATGGTAGTTCGGCAGACATCATGTACTATTCATGCTTTGACAGCTTGAATTTGAAATTATCTCAATTGGAACCTTATCACAGACCCCTTCTGGGTTTTGCTGGCGAGAAAGTTTTTCCACTTGGAACGATCAAGTTGGATATATTCATTGGAACTTGGCCTGCTTGCCGAACAGAAAGAATACGCTTCTTTGTGATGGATAAAAATGTGCAGTCATCTTACAACATCATCATGGGAAGAGTTGGTTTGAAGAAGTTCGAAGCAGTCCCATCTACAGTACATCAGTGCTTAAAATTCCCAACAAATTTTGGAGTGGGAGTTGTGAAAGGTGATCAGAAAATAGCTCGGGAATGCTATTATTCGTCTGCCGAGCAAGAGGAGCCTGAGGAATCAAGGAAAAAGACTACTACCTACCAGGTGGATGAAGGCACAGAAATTGAAACACTGGATCCCAGAGATGAATCCCAATTGGTAAAAGGACAGGCGGTGGAATCTACAAAAAATGTTATTCTGGACGACGAGCACCCTGAACGAGTAACCCAGATAGGATCATCGTTGGATGTTTCAATAAAACAGGAGTTGATAGCTTTCTTGAGAGACAGAAAGAAAACTTTTGCATGGAGTCATGAAGACATGCCAGGAATAGATCCAAACTTCTTATGCCATGAACTCAATGCGAATAAGGAGATCAAGCCTGTAAAGCAGAGAAGAAGGGTATTTAGCCCCGAGAAGAATCAAGCTATTCAAGAGGAGGTCGACAAGCTCCAGAAAGCCCAATTCATTGAAGATGTGAATTATCCAGACTGGTTGGCAAATGTGGTGATGGTAAAGAAGAAAAACAATAAATGGAGAATGTGTGTTGATTTCACTGATCTCAACAAGGCCTGCCCAAAGGATCACTTCCCATTGCCCAGAATTGACCAACTAGTGGATGCTACCTCGGGGCACGAGCTACTCAGCTTCATGGATGCTTACTCTGGTTACAACCAGATCAAAGTGAAATCTGAAGACAAGGAAAGCACTTATTTTATTACCCCTAGGGGAACTTATTGTTATAATGTTATGCCTTTTGGTTTGAAAAATGCAGGAGCGACATATCAGCGGCTGATGAACAAGGTTTTTGCTGAACAAATCAGTTGCAACATGGAAGTCTATGTCGCCGATATGCTGACAAAGAGCAAGAAAGCTGCTGATCATCTAGTTAACTTAGGTCAGACCTTTGATCAACTGGATAAATACCAGATGAAGCTCAACCCGACGAAGTTCACCTTTGGAGTACGAGAAGGAATGTTCCTCGGGTACATCGTCAACCAGCGAGGCATTGAAGAAAATCCAGCAAAGATCAAAGCTCTTTTAGGGTTGCGATCTCCAACGACGAAGAAAGAAGTGCAGAGTCTTACAGGACGAGTTACAGCGCTCAATAGATTTGCATCTCGAGCAACTGATAGGTGTCTTCCATTCTTCAAAACACTCCAAAAAACTTTCGAGTGGAATGATGAATGTGAAAAAGCCTTTCAAGACTTGAAGAAATATCTGGGAACACCTCCATTGCTGTCCAGACCAGTGATGGGTGAAAAGTTGTACTTATACCTGGAAGTATCAGAGAATGCAGTCAGCTCGGCATTGATCAGATTGGAGAATGGAGTCCAGAAGCCAATTTATTACACAAGTAAGGCTTTCCGAGGTGCAGAGATCAGGTACCCAAAGTTAGAAAAATTGGCATTGGCATTAATTGAGGCAAGTAGAAGAATGAGGCCATATTTCCAGGCCCATACCATCATCGTGTATACCGACATGCCATTGAGACAAGCTCTTCATAAACCAGAAAAATCAGGAAGACTGATGTACTGGGCGATAGAACTCGGTGAATATGATATTGTGTATGAACCCAGATCATCCTTAAAAGGGCAAGCTGTAGCAGACTTTATAGCAGAGTTTACATCTCCTGATACCCCCGAGGAATAAAAGTTTCTCGCTAACCAACCTGTGGATGTTACAGGATCAACAGACATAAGTCCAGACCAACCCCGGTTGGTAAAAGGGCTTGTGGATGTAGAAAGATCATCAAATTCAAACCCAGACCAACTACGGTTGGTAAAAGGGCGAGAAGAGATGGTCGACGAGGAGCAAAAAACACCAGGGGAGGATGAAACAAAATAGCAAATATTTCACCGAGGAACGCTGTCAGATAAAAATTTTGAAGACGAGTTACCTACGTGGAGATTGTATGTAGATGGGTCATCTTGTACAACAGGTTGTGGAGCAGGGATTGTTTTGAACACCCCAGACGAGATTGACGTGGAATATGCCTTACGATTCCAATTCAAAGCTTCCAATAATGAGGCTGAGTATGAAGCCTTGATAGCAGGTCTTAATTTAGCAAAGATTATAGAAGCACAACAAGTGATGGTATTCAGTGATTCTCAATTAATTGTGAATCAGATGATGGGAATGTATGCAGTTAAAGGAGAATTAATGGTCAAGTATCATGCAAAGGCGATGGAGTTGTTGGCAGAATTTGATGCCATTCAGTTAATCAGAATACCAAGAATGGAGAATGCACAAGCAGACGCACTGGCTCGACTAGCATCAGCTACTCGTACCGAGTTGTGAAAAATGATACCAATTGAGGTGTTAAAAAGTCGAAGCATAGATGAAGACCTGACGATGAATATTATTACTCTTGATTTAGGACCATCTTGGATGGATCCCATCAGGGCATATGTTAAGGAAGGAGAATTACCGGAGGATAAGATCGCTGCCAAGAAATTGAAGTTTAAAGCTGCTCGGTATGTATTAACTAATGGTGTTTTATATAGACGAGGAATTATGGCAGGTTTGCAAAGATGTGTAAATCCGTTCGAGGTGAAAGAATTGATTAAAGAGATCCATGAAGGGTCCTGTGGAGCTCATGTAGCAGGTCAGACACTTTTGCAAAGAGTGATGACGCAAGGATACTACTGGCCGACGATGAGGGATGATTGTATAGCATATGCCAAGAAGTGTGACAAGTGCCAACGTTTTTCCTCTATTCGACGAACTCCACAAGCATTGTTGACACCCATAACTTCTCCTTGGCCTTTTGCTATGTGGGGAATGGATTTGGTTGGACCCCTGCCAACGACCCGAGGAAGATTCAAGTACCTCGTCGTGGCAGTGGATTATTTTACTAAGTGGGTAGAAGCTGAGCCTCTGATTGATATGACGTACGAGAAGGTGTACCAATTCGTTTGGAAGAACATCATCTGCCGATATGGTCTCCCTCATGCCTTCATCACAGACCATGGAACATAATTTGATAATAAGGATTTTGCCGCCTATTGTCATCAATCAAACATTTTGAAGGTTCATTCAGCACCAGGGCATCCTCAAAGCAATGGGCAGACTGAAGTGACGAACAGAACATTATTAAATGGTTTGAAGAAGAGGTTAAATGAGGCTAAAGAAAATTGGATTAATGAGCTACAGTCATTATTGTGGGCTTACCGAACAACTCCCCGAGCAGCAACTGGAGAATCACCATATATGTTGGCGTTTGGAAATGAGGCTGTAATACCTGCTGAGTTGGGTCTCCCAACACACAGAGTGCTGAATTTCAATTCCCCAATCAGTGACTTGATGAGAAGATTAGATTTGGACATGCTCGAGGAGGTTAGAGAAGAAGCAGCCATTAGGAATGCTGCATATCAACAACGAACAACTTTATTCTATAACAAGAGGGTGAAGAAATACGATTTAAAGGAAGGAGATTACGTGCTAAAGAAGGTCATTCAGAAGCACAATAAATTGGAAGCAAATTGGCATGGACCTTACCGAGTTACAGAAGTTGTTCGACCAGGAACTTACCGAATAGCAACTCTAGAAGGAGAGGAATTCAAGAATGCTTGGAATGCTGAACACCTTCGCAAGTATTATCAGTGATGTAGAATGTATAGCAGATCCATCAATATGAATAAAACGATGATGTTTCACCATTTTTCTCTCCTTTGTTTGAAAGTTTTTCGGGGAATACTAGTGTGATACACTACACTGATTGATAGTTCGAGCGTGATCAACTTCGGTTGGTAAAATAGCGAGAACAAATTATACTCCTTTGGTTAGGAGGCGTACACTTGCGTGATCAACTTCGGTTGGTAAAAGAGCTTGTGTACAAGATAGTTCGAAAGAACCTGATAGTTCGAGCGTGATCAACTTCGGTTGGTAAAATAGCGAGAACAAATTATACTCCTTTGGTTAGGAGGCGTACACTTGCGTGATCAACTTCGGTTGGTAAAAGAGCTTGTGGATAAGATAGTTCGAAAGAACCTGATAGTTCGAGCGTGATCAACTTCGGTTGGTAAAATAGCGAGAACAAATTATACTCCTTTGGTTAGGAGGCGTACACTTGCGTGATCAACTTCGGTTGGTAAAAGAGCTTGTGGACAAGATAGTTCGAAAGAACCTGATAGTTCGAGCGTGTTCAACTTCGGTTGGTAAAATAGAGAGAACAAATTATTCTCCTTTGGTTAGGAGGCGTACACTTGCGTGATCAACTTCGGTTGGTAAAAGAGCTTGTGGACAAGATAGTTCGAAAGAACCTGATAGTTCGAGCGTGATCAACTTCGGTTGGTAAAATAGCGAGAACAAATTATACTCCTTTGGTTAGGAGGCGTACACTTGCGTGATCAACTTCGGTTGGTAAAAGAGCTTGTAGACAAGATAGTTCGAAAGAACCTAACAGTTTGGACCCACGACCAACTTCGGTTGGTAATAGGGCGAGAACAAAGTATACTCCTTTGGTTAGGAGGCAATAGTTCAAACCCACGACCAACTTTGGTTGGTAAAAGGGCAAGAACAACATTCTTAAAACGCCATTCTAGGTTGATATGCTCTCAAATGCCAATTTATGTTGGTCAGAGGGCAAGATTATTGCAGAAAAATACAATAAGTTCTTTGAAGAACAAAATATTCCAAAATGAACCAAATATAATTGGTCGGGGATAAAAACCCACTAATTGTAGTTGGTCGACGAGGATAATTTATCGACCTTGGTTGGTCGAACACATTTTAAAGACAAAAAGTTACCAAGTATGGTTGGTCAGAGATAAAAACCCACTAATCATAATTGGCCGACAAGCATAATTTAACAACCTTGGTTGTTTAGAAAAATTTTAAAGCAGTTATTTTACTCATTACTTTATTGTTAAGCGATCGAGCAATATTTCTGATACTTTATTTTGGTCGATGAACCATACAATATTGTTATGCAAGCACAAATATAAAGTGTTTAACAGGCACAAGATAATAGCAATACAGATTTGCAAACAAAAAATGAAAGTCTTTCATTAAAATTCAAAATGAATTACAAGTTACATATGTATGCTAACTATTACATTGAAAATCCTATTCTATTGGTTTTTTCCCTTCAGCCTTCGATACAGGTTCCTCGCCAGCAGGAGGATCATTTAATGTCTGGGGAGAATTGATAAAATTCAAGCCCTTCAACATTCTGACATTCATTACTGAAGGAGTATCCAAGAGATGCTCGGGACGAGATACGTCAATTTGAGAATGAAGGTTATATTCATCAAGATAATTCGCAATCAAGCTCCGAGGAATGGCGCGAGCTGGTATCCATTCCATGTCCAACTTGAAAGGTGGCACAGGCAAGTCAAAAACTCCAAGCTCGTAGTAATACCACAAAAATGTCCTTGCTCGAGCTTTAATACACATAAGGCATTCAGCCAGCCTTGTTTATAACCCTCATTATTAGCATTCTGGATACGAGCATCTAAATGAACTAAAGCTTCGTTGTATCCAACCATCCAAAATTCCCTGGGCTGTTTATGGATTTGGAAGGTTAATCTATCCAATTGTTCATGAAGGTTTTTGGTGAAAAGGTCCTTGGTATGTAAAGCAGACTTTGTCGCAGTAAGTTGATCTTCCAAAGTACGTATTTTCTTGGACATTTCAGACAAAGCCCGATCTTTTGCGTTCAACTGGTACGCTTGAGTTTCCAATGTTGACAGAGTACGAGCTTCTTCAATACTACGAGGAGTTCTTGATCGAGCCCGAGCAGCTGGAGTGCTTCGTTCATCGTTAACATCCTGAGAAGCTCTTCCTCGCCCACGAGAACCTCTTCCTCGTCCCCGAGCAGTAGCAGAAATACCAGACGTTCTTAAAGTATCCAATTCTTGCCTTAATTTGGCATTCTCAACCTCTAAGAATGAAAACCCTTCGTCGGAGACTGGTACCAAGGCAGTGGAAGATGAAGCTGCAGACTTATACTGTGCTAACTCTTTCTGCAAATTGTTGTTCTCTTGTTCCAGCAGCTCGGCGATCTGTCTGCAGGCCTCAACTTCACCTTTTAGGGTCCTCTCCCTGACATCGTACCCATCAATGATCTTTTTGTGGCCTGTCTCGGAGGAAAGCTGTTGATACCTATCCTCATACCCCTCATGCAACATGGCATTCGATTCATTGTGCTGATTCTGAAGATCCTCTAAAGTACAATGAAGCTCCTCGATCAAGTTATAGTAGGCCACGTTGTTGGCCACAACTCGGTCAAGTAAATCCTTTAGGTACTGATAAGCCTCAATTGCTTGTTCTGAAGCATCATGGCTAAGGATGTCAGCAATCTCTAATACGCTCAAATCTGTGTGACCAGCCTTATAATACTCATGGCATTGTTGCATCAACTTTGTGTCGTTAGCAGACAAAAGATCCATCCTGGCCAGAAACTAACAGAGAAAGAAAAAGAAGATCAAGACAGAGTGAAAAATAAAGAAGAGACAATCATATGGAAAGAAAGAACTCAAATTTTATTAGATCATAAGGCAAAAGTTTCAAAGATCTGAGATACAAAGTACAGGTAAAGATAAAAACAGAAAGATAGTACCGAACAACTTCACACCTTTTCCTTGTCTCCCAAGACTTTCTCGGGAGGCTGGGACGAGGAGCTTGGTTGCTCGGTGGGAACACTGATTTGATCGGTTGGAGTTGGGATTTGTTCAAGAGGAGCAGGCAAAGAAGAAATCTCCTCAGCAGATGTTTGGTTGGGTTGAGGAGCATGGATCTGATCACCCACAATCATTGAAGATTCTTCAGATGCAGCTTCGTCTTCATCTTCGTCTTCAATAACTGGAGGAGGACCAGGGAGATTTTATTGAAATAACTCGGAGTCCTCACTCACTTTTAATTCCTGCAAGGCAGCAACCCAACCATCATGGAAGAATTTCAAACTTCCATAATTCACCTGGGTTATCATTGCTGCTACCCCCCTATCCCATCCTTTATCCCAGCCAGTCCGAAAGTATTTCTTCACAGCTATTTTTCTCTTCATCTTCTCCGAGGAGAGCTTCTCGAATAGAAGGTCCTCGGAGGCTTTCAGCTTGGCCTCCAACTCCTCCTTCTGACGATTGGCTTCACGCAGAAGTGTCAGCTCTTCCTCAGCTGATTTCAGCTTATTTTCAAGATCCCCGAAAGTAGTGAGCTTCTCGGAGTATTTCTTGTTCTCCTTCTCCAAGTCCTTCACCTTGTTTCCCAACTGCACTTTTTCTGCTTCAGATGCAGCCAATTTCTTCTCCCATACACCTTTATCCTCGTCGTACTTCTGACGAGATTCCTTCAGAGATTGGGCCAAACCCTGGAATGCATCCTCTACTCCAGACGAGGAGCTTGAAGCCTTGAGCGCTTCATCTTTCTTCACAATGGTGTTAAAATAACTCACCAGCTGAGAAGAGAAGGTAATGATAAGTCAGTACCGAGATACATATATTGATTGAAGAAAATAAGAATTCAAGATAAAAAGAAACTTACTGAAGCAATGTGACGAGTAGCTAGGGATGTCAGCATATCCCTAGGCATGTTTTCCTCGATGCCTTGAACTTCAGGAATAATCCAAGTTTTTACCGAGCTCATTGCAGAGCTCGGGGGAATGATAGTAGGAACACCAGCTCCACTAGCTTGGAGCTGAGGAGTGGTTTCAGAAAAACTAACCGAGGAGGATTTCTTCAATCTCCATAGTGGAACTTCAGCAGTTTCAGCCAAAGAACCCTTGGTGGGGGAAATAGTGATCACTTCCACAGAAGTACTTTTCTTGCTCGGAGCCATTGGAGGCTTCTCGGCAGCCTTCTGAACAGCAACAGAAGAAACAACATCAATTTTCTTGGTCCCCTTTGGGACTTCAGCTTTGTTCCTCTTTCCATCCCCGGCAGAGGAAGTCTCCTCGAAGATAGCAGGAACTCTTCTCTTGCCCATCTTCTGACTTAGAGTAATATGGGATTCTGGTGAAGATTCCTCAGAAGCTGGCAATGGGTCACTAATGATGACCACAGGACGAGCAGTAAAGGATGATGTGTAGCTCCTATACTGCAGCAAATATGAAGCAGACCTTATGTGCTCGTCTGCAACTCTTCTATGAAAATTCCAGATATGTTTTAAATGCTTTATATTAACTTCTGTTTCTTTTGGAGTTTTCCTCTTGCTGTCAACTGCAAACAAAAAACATAGTGAAATATCATTCATACATTTTGTCAAACACAATGGAATCATAATTTCAAAAAACAAAATAAGATTGAAAATAACCTATCCCATTGCCATATGGAGGGCATTTGGGACCCTCATATACTTCATCTCCAACCAGAGGGGCATGTTGCCAATTTTTTACAACTACTCCATGTTCAAAATAATCCCTGTTGGCATCAGGGAGGTTGACTACTAAGGCCCTATTCAAAAACCTAGTTTTTAAATAAAAAACGTTGTCTAAAACAGCCCATCTGTAACAGTACATAATCTCAGGAATTCCTATACGAGTTCCATGAGTTTGATTTAACCTATATACCCCATTAACTCTTCTCCATGTGTTGGGGGCTATTTTTGCAGGGTCAACGTCGCAGTACTGACAGAACTCTAAACACAACGGATTTGGTGGAAAAGAAAATCCACATTCAGCAATAAATAGGCTAGGGAACCAGTGTCCCTCAGCCAAATCAAAATAACTTGAAGGCTCAGAAAGAACTTCCAAAGTTACCCAAGAAGGAATAGAGAAGTCAGAGCGGAACTTCTCAAGAGATTCGATAATGTAAACCATGATGAATAAAAGAAGAAGGAAGAAGAGCTTACAGGGAAAAAGGAGATTTGTTGACAAACGAAGGAGGAAATGAACGCACGAGAGAGAGAAAAGCTTTAGAAAACTCGAAAGCAGAAATTGAAAAGGTAGAAGACGATGGGATTGCCTCTGAAGTTTAAATACCTTGCCTTAAGAAACGGCGAAAGAAATGATTACAAAAAAGAAATATTACGCTACCGGCGGCTAAAAGGACAAAAAGGGCACGAAGATCGAAGCGCCTATAAAAATGCAAAAAGGCGGATTCTGCGAATTTGAAAGGAAATTTAAATACGAAGAAAAGGCTCCTAAAACCCAAGAAGGTCATTTAATATCTCCATATACCGAGAAAGAATGTTCCATATTCCTCAAAGTTCGAAATATGAAACATTGGGGGCTTCTGTTGACACCAAAATTAGTATGCTGATGTGGACGAATAATAAGAAGACACGTGTCAATCTACGTGGCATAATAGCAACGAGGAAGATTGATTCCCCGACCAACATACTCACTCCGAGGAACTCTTATCCTTCGAGGAACTCCAATGCTCCGAGGAACTTTTGGACGACGAGCAACTAAGGCGGTTCGAGCTGCACCTCGACCACAGCATTAATTGCCAGATAATCAACAGTTCAACTATTCATTGAATGCTTATCATCTTGACGCGCACGTTTGAAGAATATTAAATGAATTACCCTTTCATATGTGTATCATTTAATATATAACACCTTTCATGTATAGACTAAGGGCTATAAATACCTTGTATCACCCTCATTCAAAGAGACCGGAATTCCTTGATAGCACTTATAATCGAGAATTCCCCAATACTCAGCAATAACATAACAGTGGACGTAGGCCATTCATATAAGGCTGAACCACTTTAAAATCTTTTGTCTTATTTATTTATCTGTGATTGAATAATTAGAGTAATCTAGTTTTTTACATCAGCATCTATAATCAAGCCGGTAAACTTTTAGTGCAAGGTGTGAGGACAAAGAATAATTGCTATGGGACTATGCCCATATCCTCACTTGTCTGCAATAGCGCCACGATCACTCCTATGGATCTGTGGAACCAACGTCTAGGTCATGTGAACGTTAGAGATTTGACACGCTTAGCTAAAAAGGACCTAGTATGTGGCTTACCATCACATGGAAAGCCAACTTCCATAGTTTATGGACCCTGTCAGTTGGGAAAGAAAATCCGTAGATCTAGACACCCCATTCCGTTACCCCCTAACTTTCCTTAGGTCCCCAGTACCTCCCTTCATCACTACAAACCCAGTTCATAACTCGAGTACTGACCTAGAAGCCATCGGGCACTCCTAAGCTCCGTTTGACCAAAAATTCAATCTCTTCAACTTAACCAAAGCTAAATGAATCTTCTAAGGGAACTGAAATCCCTTTCCAATGGTCCATTCCGTGAGCGATTCTGACTTACCATGCGGATGAACGATCCTTTTGCGTTCGAAACTTGATCTAGAGGCCACCAGGCGCTCCCATGCTCTATTTGACCTAAGTCAACTCTTCAGCTCGACTGAGGCTGAATGACTCTTCGAAGGGCACTGAAGTCCCTTTCCAACAGTCCATCCCGTGCACGATTCTGACTTACCATGAGAACAAACGATCCGTTTGCGTTCGAAACTTGATCTAGAGGCCACCAGGCGCTCTCGGGCTCTATTTGACCTAAGTCAACTCTTTAGCTCGACCGAGGCTGAATGAATCATCGAAGGGAACTGAAATCCATTTCTAACGGTCCATCCCGTGCACAATTCTGACTTACCATACGGGCGAACAATCCGTTTGACTCTAAAAGGTCACTGAATGCTTCCAGGGCCCGATTGACTAAAGTCAACTCCCCAAATCGGGTCAAAATCTTTGGAATTTTGAAGTACATCTCCTAAACTTTCCAATGGTCCGCCCGTGCACGATTCGGACTTACCATGGGGACGAATGATCCGTTTACGTCCGAACGATTCCCCGTCCAATGGACCGACAAATGCTTCTGAGCCATATTTGACCCTAAGTCAACTCCTGAACCTGGGAGCGGTCCAAAGGACTTTCAAAGGTCTCTAAATTACCTTTCCAACGGTCTTCCTTGTGCGTGATTCTGACTAATGTTTTGCCTCGGCAGCCAATTTTCCAAAAAGGCCTGAAACACACTACCAAGTGAGTGGTTCCAGACCCTGCCTATCGGCATGTGGTGATAGGCAGGACCAGGTCTGTACCGATCGGCAGTGACCTAGACCTATAAAAGGAGTCCTTCACCTCATTTTCAAAGGGAGCCCAGATCTGATAACAATCTCTCTCAGCGAATCCCAAAAACCTCTCTCGAAGACAGCGCGATTTCAACATCCAAATCCCTTTCTAACTTCCACTTTTCATCATACTTTTCATCAAACTTGGTTAATTAGCCACTCTCTATCATCATCCAAGTGCAAGGGCTTCTCTCCAACATTCAAGATCAATCTCAATATCTCCAAGAAGGTCCAACTTTCTCAACTTTCTCTTCAAAGTTCTCTTTAATTCTCAATAACTTATTTTATTACTTAGCACTTTTAGTATCTCATCTCACACATCCTAATATACTTTTTATTTAGTATTATTGCACAACTCTTATTCTCATATAAATAAAACCCCCAAAAAAAGAAAAAGTGGGTTTGCTCATAAATTCCAAATAGGGATTCTCATACTTTTCTCACAACTAAGACTCTTTTTCTACACACACACACACACTCACAAATAAGAGATCCCCCATTTGGATTTATGGGATAAACCCCACCCCTCATTTTGTATGTGAACTACGTGGACTTTGATGCCTTTATAGGCTACGTAGGTGTCTCGAGGTAAAACCCAAGACTCGAGTCCTATTCTCACTTGTTTCTCTCATTTTCTATCTTCTCTAAATCAAACTTTCTTATATTCTATATACTTATTCTTAGTGACGTAATACCCCATATGCGTTATCGTTCCGTTATAACGATCAACGTAAGGGTAATCGCGTAAATCTTATTTTCTAATATTATCTTTTGTACCTTCCTATGGATGACTCACTTTATCTCTTACATGGTACAAGTCGAGGGTTCCTATCTCCACTATATATACACATGCACACATATCACGGGGAAAATAAAGAAAAATAGCAAATATCCATGAGAGACCAAAAGGGCGGAATGAGTGCCTAACACCTTCCCATTTCGTAACTTAGCCTCCGAACCTTTCTCGAATCATTTTGGTTTCATATGCACCAGTATGTCTTTGGATGCCATCCTTCGAGATGGCTTCCCTTTTTTCTTTTGTCTGTGTTGAGTAAAATAGACCGGCGACTCTAAATATCTCTACATTTTTACACCTCATCTCAAGAGACGCCGGCCGAAGCGCTCTTGAGAGGGACGCACGGGACCCGAGGATCCTCCCTTCACGCGCTCGCCCGCAGGCGAGGATCGAGGATGGCCACATTGGCGATTCTGCTGGGGACTTTGTATATTTTGAGGGGTTGACTCTGTTTACATGGATGTTATATTTGTTTATGTTTCCCCCATATCTGTATGTTCCCCCTTTTTCATGTGTATCCCATGCTTTTACTTTTGTTCACACACTTGTAGAAAATTCTCCATGTACACTTCACACCATGTGCACCTAGGATCACATATATCTACATGTTAAATGCATCACCCATCCATACTTGGTGTGCCTTTGGTACTTGTACTTTGCTCCCTGTTTGGCATAATCAAGAGAAGCATTCTCATCATAAGATACTGACAAGAGAATCATGCATGATTCACATGACATCACCAAAGAGCATTGTTATTGACCAAATTTTACCCAGTAACTAGAAGGTCACTTCATGATGGGCGCTGGTTTGGCAGGTCACAGTTAGCCTAAGCGATATGACTCTCACCTTCCATTGGCCAAGTACCTTCGACGTATATCGAACGGTTCCCCCGCATCGTACCGCTTAATCAAAGTCATGACGGGAGGTATATCGCAGGGAATTCGTTCACGTACGCCGAGTATATCGAATTTTCTCTCACACGTACCATTCCCACGAGGTATATAGTGAGGCAATTTGCATACACTCCGATATATCAAATGGCTTGTCCATACGTACTGATTTCCCGCAAGAGCAAGACGTATATCATGGAAGTCACGCCAAAGGGGGGAACCCATTCCGATTCACCCAACCAACTGCATACCCACATATAGGTGTCAAACCTAGGACACACACTTTAGATTGCCGGTTTCAACCCGAAACTCTGTCGAAATTCCGGGTCTGCCTGCCGCCCAAATTTTCGGGCATTTTTAAAATAGGACCCTGTTCGTGAGCCTGGTTACAAGTTCAACCGTAGCTTTGCATATATTAAAAATTCCTCTTTTCCAGGCTTGGGTCCCGTTCGGCATTGCATTTAGGAGAATTAAATATAAGTGAGAACATAATAATCATAATAATCATGCTGAGTTCCGTCTCCAAAAACATTTCTACCTTCTTTATTAAAAATCCAAAAATAGTTTCTTCCCTTTTTCTCAAAAAAATAAATCCCATTTTACGCCTTCTCAGGTCAGTCACAAGCCCTTGGCCTGACTCCCTATTGGCTTTGGTCTTCAGTCAAATCACCCTGAAGTTTCATCCGTTCATCCACTACTTCTTCCGAGTTCAAAATCCATCCACTTTCCATGGAGAATACAGATCAAGTACCTGTCATATAGCCAGATCCGACGGCAGTCCTAGCTCAGCTCGTGTCCAAGATTGACAACCTCCAAACTGAGGTCCTAGATATGCAAGGAAACCAGGTTCCTATTCCTCAAGATCCTGAGGCCCTATTCCCTCATGCTATGTGTCAACCCAAGCCTATCTTGGTTCCTGAAGAATATCAGCACGCTCTACATGCCCCTCCTGTCAATGGGCCGCCGCCTGCCCAGCTTCCGATGCCAAACATTGCCCAGCCTGTGGCTAACCTGCCTATGGTCGCTGATCTAAAAGAGGAGGAGTGGAATAAAGTCAAAGAGGATCTCAAGATGCTCACCAAGAAGTTCGACCAAGTTAGAATCTCAGGGAATTACATAGACTACACCCACATGTCTCCTTATCCTAAAGCGAGGTTACCCGAGAAGTTCAAGATGCCAAATATCGAGAAGTTCAGAGGGAGTGGACCCCCGATTGTTCATCTTCGCAGTTATCATCATTCCCTGACTCTACTAGGGGCTTCTGAAGAAGTGATGACTCAATTGTTTCAGCAAATTTTGAAGGATAGTGCCCTCCGATGGTTTTTATCCCTCGAAGAATCCGAAATCCGTAGCTGGGAGGATGTAGCCCGAGAATTCATGACGCAATACAAATACAACGAAGAGCTTGAGGTCACCCGTCGTGATTTAGATCTACTCAAAGAGAACCTTGGGGAATCAGTCAGTAACTTCATAACCCGATGGAGGGGGCAAGCAGCTACCATGACCAATCGACCATCTGAGGAGGAACAGGTCAACATAGTGAAGAAGAACTTCTTGCCCCATGTTCGAGCAATGATGGGAGGACAATACTATCCCCACTTTTGAGCTCTCAGAGAAGCATGAGTAGAAATCGAGGAAAGCCTTGTTAAAATAGAGGTTGAACCGAAGAAGGTGTCCAGACAGTTCACCCCTAGAAAGTATGACAAGACTTCTAGTGCTACAGTCTCAACCATCAATAACATCTCTCAACCAACCACATCATGGGCACCAGAAAGTTGCCCTGCCCCCATTCGAAGGGAATACACTGAGCTCCATGCGCCCCTCTCCAAAGTTTACCAAGCCTTGTTAAGCTGAAACCTCATCAAACCCTTAGATCCCCGTCCATTGCTAAATCCACTCCCAAGAAACTTCAAGGCCGATGCTCATTGTGCCTTTCACAAAACTGTTGGCCATACCACCGACCAATGTTTTCACCTCCGAAACATAATCCAAGATCTCATTGACCGGGGTACCATCGCCCCACCAGCCAATCCTAAGCCAAACACTACTCACAATCCACTCCCAAATTATACCAATGCCATCTTCTTAGAAGAAAACTCAGATTTCGATCCCTCAACTCAAATCACACCCATATACTCTCCTAAAACTCTTCAAATTTGCCTATATTTCCTCCTACACCCTACTAGCCTCACTGATCAGGCACTGTCACTCCTTACCAGAGCATGAATTGCTGTCCGTACCCATTCTGAAAATGGAAATATGTAATTATCAAAGGTGTTAAACCAACTCCTAGAGTTCGGGCTAAAATTGCCCTCACGGATGATCATCGATTGCCAAAGGTTGAACACACTGTTCTTGTAAGCAAGGAAATGGGCCCGAGATTCAGACAAGTGGGTTGTACCAACCAATGAAGTCAGCCTAGATGATGTTGTCCAGATTATGGTAGAATTATTCGGGCAAACTAACAACATTGGTAGTATCATCGGGTTACTTGACATTTTGAAGCTACAAGGGCGCTTGGTCCCTTCAACCATACATATGCCCACAAAATGGGAAGACCTATATGAAGAGGCCGTTGAAGTTGTGGAGTGCATTGACTTTACATAAAAAGACAGAATTGTTGCCACCGGATGGGGGGAAGAATTCAAAGATTCGATTGAAAAACAAGCTTCAGGAAGAACTGGCCCAGTAGGGGACATATTTGGAATGATATCATTTGAAGAACTCCTCCGAGAAATAAACAGGGTGACAGAATAACCTGAGATTAACAAGGAAACAGGATTCATGTTCTTCCCTTCTTCAGTAAATCATATGACCAGATCAGGGAGACATTACCAAGTTTCAAGCTCACTACCAGCAAATGACAAGGGGAAGGGTGTTGAAAACCTTCCTATTCCAGAGATGACCATCGAGGATAGAAAGATCCTCGATCAACTGAAGAAAACTCAAGCTAACATCACTCAATGGGGGCCTTTCATGTCTTCCCAGCTGCACAAAAATACTTTAATCAAGCTGCTCACTGGACCCACAATTCCTCCTTCCACCACACCAGAAGAAGCGATAAATCTAGTCGGATCCTTGACCTCTACCTGAATGCTATCATTTTTTGAAGAAGAAATCCCCATAATTGGGCCAAATCACAATCATGCACTCAACATCTCCGTCAAAGTTATGGGGAAGGTCGTGCCACTCTCTCTTGTCGATAACGAATCCTCTTTGAATGTCTACCCCCTGAGAACCTTCAAGTGTTTCGGCCTAAAAGAAAGAAACCTCACTCCAACCTCCGCCGGTGTACGTGCCTACGATAATACTGGCCGAGAGGTGATGGGATCCATAAAACTTGTAATAAGGGTTGTCCCTATTAACCCTGTCGTTGAATTTCAATTCATAGACATCCCAGCTTGTTTCAACCCATTGCTCGAACGACCCTGAATCCACAGTATCAAGGGTATGTCTTTCTCACTCCATAAAAAATTGAAGTTCTTCACCGACGGGTGAGTCATCACCATTTTCGGCAACGACGAAAATGTCGAGGGTGCAAGCACCAGTAGTCCAATCCTTGAGATACAGCACGGGTCAAATGATATGCTCCTATCAGGATTCCGAGTTGAGCCACTCCAACTCCCGGTGGGGGATGATTTCAAAGAAAGGGCTTGTCCAGAATATGACCCTCATGGCAATGCCAATGTGATTCAAATGTTCAAAAACATCACTACAAGAAAAAAGCCTTTTTATGACATTTTTAAGCATCATAAAACGCATTTTATGATGCTTTATTTTTCATTAAAAAGCGTCATAAGTTTGGGTGTCATAATTGATACCCATAAGAAGTGTCATGTTAGGTAACGATTATATATGACTTTTGTTTTAAAAGTGTCATATCTAGTACAAAAAAAGAGTCATAATATACTCTATAAGATGTCATATTTGATTTAAAAAGCATCATGATAAACAGTTTTTAAAATTTTAAAAAGGTCATAAAAAATTTCATCACATGAGGGTTTAATATAAAGGTCATAAATTAAACATATAAGAAAAAAATTAATAACCAATATTAATGTCATAGTTGACAAATAAATCTAAACACAAATCATAATTTATTATAACATAAAAACAATCTTGAAATTTTTTGTACTCCTAAAATGCACCAAACCAATACTTTTGTCCATGTAAAAAATATTGTGGGACACAAATAGATATACCCACCATCTACATTAATTATCCAAAAAAAAAATAATGACCTACTACATGTATCATAGCTAGATATACCCACTATGTACATCATTCAAAAAAATGTCCCCAAAAAATATACATCAATCACACATAAATGTGTCAGTCCTCCTTTAGCTTTCGCGAAATTATGTCAACAAAGTGCTCTGAATCATGTAATATAAGGCTGAATAAATTCAATGAACTCATGTTGAAGTTCATTGATCTCATGAGTTTGATATGACGATTTTCCAGCCAACTCCTTCATCTAAACAAGACAAATTAAATTAAATTTAGCTTTATCACATCTAAATAAAAAAGAATGTAAAAAATATTAAAAAACATGTTACCTTCATATTTATAGACTTCGATGAATTTTCCAAGAGCTCTAGCATGAACTTCAAAACAAAAAAACCACACAGAATTTCTCCTCGTTGTTTAGGGCCCTGAAAATAAAGGAGTTAGTATATTACTCATGTCAAATGTGAATACCTAAATATTAAATTTAATTTATCGAACCAATACCTTAACTTTCTCCCAGTTTAGTAATGATCTTTGTCCTTTGATTGTCAAAAACGATCTGATTCCACTTCAATAAAAAAAAACATAATGACATAATTATATTACAATTATGTAAAATGAAATCAATAATTTTATTATAAGCATTTATTTAGGACACTACTTACGTGTTTATATAAAGCTTAAGGTCCTAGCTCGGTTCCCCGTGTAAAGAATCAACCCAAAGCACATTGTTTGAAATAAAGTCGATCACAAGCAAATCCCAATGATACCTATATTATGAATAATTATTGGAGATTAGGAATATTATACATACACACATTTATTATGTTATAAAACTTTTACATATCTATTAAACTTACCCGGTATTGAATGGAATAATAAATATTTATTTGTCTGATGCCTTCTGTAGAGTTTCTGTTATAAATTGATGCCCAATATTTTTAGAAAATGCGTCATGAATGGAGAGGGGATTTACTAATCTAATAACTTCAAAAATCCTTCCAAATTTGTCATATAGGCATCTATACATAAATCAAATGCACGTGAGTTAAAAGGGCATTCATGTATGCAAAAATGAAAACTCCATCTAACCTCATGTATGAATTCATGAATTAAATAAAACTTGGTAAAACTTAAATCTAACCTCATGTATGCGATAATGAAAATTCCATCTAATTCTTGCATCTTACAAAATCGTATTAATTCATTTTTTGGAATATAGGTGATCTCAAGATCATCATAAAAAATAGCCATTGGACTCTTCATTGTATCCTTCGTCATGATGCCATCAAGCATATTAGCAAATGCAATAATTGCACCATCTTTTCCACCGGAATCTTTCTTTTTCTCCTTACTTTTTACCTGATCAACAATGTCAAAATACAAAAGGTCAATTACAATTATCACATTAACTAGTCCAAATTAAGTACAAACTAAGGAATTCACTACAAACTAGCATTGCAGCCCCTATTAAGGGCGTATGGTGAGTTTAACTATGAATATTAATATGCTTTGTGCCCGACGAGGTGACACCTATTTCAATATTCTTTCTCCTCTCATGAAGAATAGAATTAGAAGCAAGATGAATAATCGATTTACTATCACAATCATGTCAAAGAAGTCTAGGGCAGCAGTGCATATTTGTCAAAGATATCTTTAATAATCTTCCAACAACATCTAAAAAACCCGTAAAGCCATCTGGGCATGTAGCCCAATCTCCATTCATCTCAAAAATAGCTTATTGAATCTCGTCCAAATCAAGTTGTCATCTTTTATAACTGAGTTCGGAATACATTCCCACATCATCTCGGCATTATCAGTAGGAACAGTAGCATGTCTACAGCCTGCATGAACCGTAGTGGGACTGTCAAAGGGATTATAAGTATCCATGGAGGCAGTAGAAGGTCTACAACCTATATGACCAGTAGCGGGACTGTCAAAGGGATTGTAAGTATCTATGGAGGCAGTAGAGGGTCTACATCCTGCATGACCAGTAGCGAGACTGTCAAAGGGATTGTAGGTAGCCGTGGAGGTAGTAGCAGGTCTAAAGACTATATGGGAGATAACCGAGGAGTTGTTGCAAAGCAGTGTTTGAAAGGATGCAACGACAGAGTTCTCAACCTCGCAAATATCTTCAACCTATTGACCATCATCGTTTTGAATACGTGAAAGATTAAAAGGGACATTCCCCACTCTCCGAATATTCCTAAATAGAAATTGCATCATTTGGAAGATTTAAGGTTCCAAAATTTAGTCAATTTACCTCCTGACCGCGTTTTTAAGAAGGTTTGTTTAATGGTTGAGTAGTTATTTCTCGCTCTTTTCTTCTTTACCACAGAGAATTCTACATCCATCAAATTATCCTTGTCAAACCTTAGAAATTTCTCGGATATGCATTTAGAAAAAGTATCCCAATCATCGTTAATCTCACTCACCAACAGAGTTTCCAAGTCGAAAGCATATAGAGGATGCCAATCTTCCAAAAGCGAGTTACCAGTCTGCATTTTAGGTGACCGAGGAGATAGACCATAATTCTTTAATCCAAATCATCATGTTATCATATTTCTAAAAAATACTCATTTTTATGAAACTTCGAACCCATCTGCAATTGTGACAACTGAGACTCCTAGTATGGTTTCATCAGAAGACTTGCAGAATATTCGACCAAGTTAGCGGTCGAATGAAAAAAAATATCTTTAGGTGATTTGTTCGAATATTTCTTAAAGGGAAAGGAAAATTGAGATATCTTCTCGGAACAGGACCAAAATCAGGAGATCCGAAATTTGATGCCTGGGATGAAGTTGATTCCATGATTATGTTGGAGCCTCATTTCATGAAAGGGTCTGTCATGGTTACCAAGAGTGCTCATGCAAGGAATAGGGGAACATATTAATAACCAAGCTCTTATTCTAGTGGAATGACAATTGAAAATGGAAACAAGGATTCAATTGTGTCTAATTACTCCAATATGGCACGACACACCAGAGAAAAATGTTGGAAACTTCATGGAAAGCGTGAAAATTTTCAAAATCCTCAAACAAGCAGAAATTGGACATATTAGAGTGGACCAACAAGAGGAGTGATTACGGCACAACTAGGAGGCGAGGCAAATTTTGTCCATGATCAAGCCCAGTTCAATAAGGAATAGATTAAAAAATTAAAAAATTTACTGGGAACTATATAAAAACCTATTGGCTCAGGTACTTGCTCCTTAGTTTATTTAAGCAATGCTTCTCAATCCCTTACTCTCAATGTCTCGAATATTCCCTTAATAGATTCATGGGTAGTTGATTTCGGGACCACAAATCATATGACTAAGTCTTTTCATGATTTTTTCTCTTACAATCCTTGTCCTAAAAATAAAAAGATATCTACTATAGATGGTACTTTGATTACTGTTGTTGGTCACAGAGATGTTATCAATTCAAAAATTATTTTAAAGAATGTTTTACATGTGCTAAAATTATCCATAAACCTTTTCTCAGTTAATAAACATACAAAGGATTTGAATTGTACCGTGACCTTCTATTTTACACATTGGGAATTTTATCACAAGAGCACAGGGGTGATTAGAATTTCTAGAGAGAAAAATCGACTCTACTACCTTAAAGAATCTAGTGGGAAAAATAGCACTAGGAATAATTTTTCTGTCTCATTTCTTTCTGAGTTATCTCTTTCAAATAAAAAAAAATCTAATTGTACCGTCTTCATCTTGGTCATCCGTATTTCAATGTTCTTAAAATTAGATTTCTAAGTTTGTTTAAAGGGATTGATATGAGAGTATTTCATTGTGATGGTTGTCATCTTGCAAAAAACAAGCGTACTTCTATTCTAATAAGTAATAAAAGAATGTCAATTCCTTTTGCTCTTATCCATATAGATGTCTGGAGACCTTCTACAGTTCCAAATGTTTCTGGGGCTCGTTGATTTGTGTTGTTTATTGATGACTGCACTCGTGTGTCATGTGTATTATTATTAAAACATAAGTCTGATGTTAGTTCTACCTTCCAAATTTTTTTTCACATGATTACAAATCATTTTGGGGTAGAAATTAAGAGGGTTCGATCATATAATGCTAAGGATTACATCAATCAAACCTTGTCACCATTCTTTCAAGAAAAAGGAATAATTCGTGAGTCTTTATGTGTTAGTACACCACAGCGAAATAAGGTGGCAGAAAGAAAAATTGGCCATCTTCTAGAAATTACTCGTGCCTTTATATTCCAAACAAATGTTCTAAAAAATTACTTGGGGAAGTTGTTTTAATTGCTGCTCGTCTTATAAATATAATACCTTCTCGAGTCTTTGATCAGAAAACTCGTATGCAACTCTTTTCAAAATTCTTCCCAAATTTCTAAACCACAAACCACCTGACTTCTAAAGTTTTTGGTTGTGTGTCCTTTGTTCACATTCATTCTCATCAGAGGGGTAAACTTGATCCAATAGATCTTAAGTGTATCTTTGTTGGGTATTCTTCTACCCAAAAATAATATAAATGTTATTATCCTATCACAAAAAAGTTTTGTGTCTTCGCTGATGTTACAATTGTTGAACATGAAAAATATTTTTCTAAGCCTTATTTTCAGGGTGAGACATCATTCATGGAAGATAAGGATAAAGAATTGTTCTTGTTGTACCTTTCATTCTCCCCATTTTTGTCAAATGAGCCTCCATCTTTTAATCATGCAGATCCATCCACTCCAAGTCCTATGGGAAAGGATAAATATATTCAGAGTGCTACTCGCCGACTACAGGTCTATTCAAGGAGGAGAGAACCCACTATTCAACCTATGTAGGACCTTGAATTAAAATTAAAACCAAACCAAAGACTGGCGCTGATGATAGTACCGATATGTTAAGCCATTGATAAATTCAGATAAGATATGACAGTGTGACATATCAGTTAATGATTGAACCTATATTTTTTAATCATCCTAAAATCCAATCCAATTATCCTATTAAAAACAAACACATGTATTATCGAATCGTATCATTATCAGACCTGTGCAACATCAATCCACATTGGTGTGTTTCTTATTTTATTTAAAACTCTAGACGATACTTGATAGAAATTTATACACCAGTGATAATTACATCAGGAAAAACGCATTCATAATGCTTAATGGAGACTAGTGTCACGTCCGGAGTTGATACCTAACCCTGGACTTAGACATGATGTAGGGAGGCCCATTTCTGCACAAGAACAAGATGGATCTCCTGGAAAGGCGACTAATCAATGTAGCCATTATCGCAGGTCGGGCCACACGTGAAAGAGTGTCCTGAAATACCAAGGCACAATCTCCCAACTGATCATGATCTATGTTAGTATTTCCCCATTGTTACGTAGTAAGTAAAACTTAATTTCATTTAGAATACTTTGATATTGAAATTTAAGTCTGTTATATTTATTTGCAGTGTGCTAATAAAAGTTGTTTAATTACAATTACTATGGATATTACAGACACTCGAGCGTGGATACAATTTAGTCCTATAGATAAGTATGTTTTAACCGGATAGCGGGATCATAAATTAGAGGCAATTTGGGCAGGACAGGAGTCGAAGTACCTGACATGATGATGAAGTGATTCCAGTCATAGACGGGATGAGCTAGATAAATGGCATCTTTTTATGCCATTATTCATGGATGTCGGTTTCTACAGCTTATACCGTCTTTATTATGTCACCCTCGACTGGGCTTTCATCACAACCATAGTCAAGCGGTGGAAGCCCAAGACTCATACATTTCATCTTAGGGTGGGAGTGTAGCATCACGTTACAACACATGAAGCTTCTACCAAGATTACCGATGGACGGTGTTCCCGTTACAAATCCAGAAATGACAGCAGGGCTCGATAGGCTGCAGGTGATGTGCTAGGAGTATTTTGGTGTTGTACCCAAAATTTCATGGTTTGGTATTATCACCAGGGTTAGGGTGAACTGGTTAGTGGATACCTTGGCAGATCTACCTTAGCAGGAAGTGGATACAAACATATTCACTATTTACGCTCATGTATATATTTACTTATAAGGTGAGAGGTTACTGATTTATATGCTAATTTCATGATAAGAGTTTATGGACTAAAAAAGATAACAAATAAATTACATGTGGGTAATTAGGTTGGAGGTTGACTTGGTGCCATACACTTCCTTTAAGTGGACGGGGAGCAAGAGAGAACCCATAGCTTATCACGAAGAAACTGGAATCACGTTGAAGGTAGAGCTTTTGTCATAATGTCGACAATTTCATCTTCTGTAGAAATGAATTGGACTAAAATCTCCTTTGAGGACTCCTTTTCACGTACATAATTAAAATCAATTTTGATTTGTTTTGTTCGGGCATGGAATATGGGGTGATTTCAACATAGTGGTAAACTCAAAAGAATAAAGTTGGGGAAATCACATCGATGAAGGAGGTATGGGTTGATTTCAACATAGTGCTAAACTCAAAAGAAATAATTTGGGTAAATCACATTGATTAAGGATCTCCTGCAGACTTCTAATTGGACTGAAAGCACACGCGCCAATCCAAATGCCACGAAATACCTTTGTATATGTAAAGGGTCTGGAGTTCAGACCATTTTTTGATGCAACAAACAAATATTTTGACCTTTTTCAATAGCAAACTAGCCACATGATCAAGATTAGATTATATAATAGTATGCACATGTGACAACATCACGTCTATTTGGTAGTGCCACATAGCAAGGACAAGAGTTTAGATGGGCGAGATTACTGGTTTATGCTAGTTGCAACAGAATTGACAGAAGGCAATTCTGTAATTGGGTGGGTATTACTGCTTTCGTCATCCTATATTGGTAGCTTAACTATAAGAGAGAAAAACTACTTTTATAAATTATTTTCCACCTAGGATGGTAAGCTATAGCTGAACCACACAAGAAGCATAACGGCTAACTTGACTCCCGAATTGAAAACACCATACAATCACCCACCAATCAACATTTGTAATGCAAATATTTTCAACAACGAAACTAAAAATATTTTATGGTCACGTACTCATTTCAATCATTCCAAAAAATAGCAAAATCTCGTAAGGCATGGATTTGATAATGAACGCAAGTTATTGAATGTGGCATGGATAATGAATTCACAATGTGGCATGGACTGTAAAAAGGGGGGGGGGAGTTAACTCAACACACGACAACACAAAATCTTTAGGCCAATCAACACGTGAATTGTCCACGTCTTTAACAATATACATGTCCGCGCTAGGTACCGGTACATGAATATTTGCTTCAGGAGAGTGAACATCAGTTATTGATACGCGTATATACTTATCCCCCAAGTGAACATTATGGATGGTATCATTAGGTGAAATATGATCAAAAAACACTCCAGATGCAACAACATTCGCACGTGAACTGAATGCCAATCTACATCGTTTTCCCTATATAAAAAAACAAAATGAATAATGAATGACATATATATCTAATAAAAAATAAACATCACTAATATAAGTAAAGTTGTTACAAACCTTCCCAATATTAGATTTAGGATCTGGTGGTGAAATTACGCGTTATTTATTCACATTGCTTTGGGCCTATATACACATGACATATTCCAAAATAAGTATAGTAAAGCATGAATTGTGCACGTCTTTAACAATATGTGAATTGTGCGCGTCTTTAACAATATGTTGAGTTACCTCAATACACGACAACACAAACTCTTTAGGCCAAGCAACATGTGAATTGTGCACGTCTTTAATAATATACATGTCCGCGTTAGGTACTGGTACAGGAAGATTTGCTTCAGGAGAGTGAACATAAGTTATTGATATGCGTATATACTTATCCCCCAAGTGAACATTGTGGATGGTACCACTAGGTGAAATACGATAAAAAACACTCCAGACGCAACAACATTCGCATGTGAATTCAATGCCAATCTACATCGTTTTCCCTATATAAAAAAACAAAATGAATAATGAATGACATATATATCTAATAAAAAAATAAACATCACTAATATAAGTAAAGTTGTTACAAACCTTCACAATATTAGATTTAGGATCCGATAGTGAAATTATGCATTGTCTATTCACATTGCTTTGGGTCTATATACACATGAAATATTCCAAAATAAGTATAGAGAAAGAAGTTCGAGGTTTTCTTAGGAAATTGTAATATATCAGTTGGTTCATCAGCCATCTAACCTCCATCTGCGAACCGATCTTCAAGCTCCTCCAAAAGGATTCAACCAAGGTTTGGAATGAGTCCTGCCAAAAAGCTTTTGACCAAATCAAACAATATCTGACCCAACCTCCAGTTCTCATGCCACCACAGCTTGGTCTCCCTTTGCTCCTATACGTAAGCATCACCGACACTGCAGTTGGGGCTTTGCTATCCCAATACCTTGAAGACTCTCGCAAAGAAAGAGCCATCTATTACACCAGTCACATATTGGCCAGGTACGAGGTCAACTACACTGCTTTGGAAAAGGCGTGTGTCGCACTTGTCTGGGTCACCCAAAAGTTGCAACACTAAATGCTTGCCTTCCCCATCAAACTTATATCCCGAATGGATACCATCAAATACCTGCTTGAGAAACTTGCCTTATCCAGTCGAATGGCCCGATGGTTGATGCTCCTAACTGAGTTCGATATCGCATACGTCATGTAGAAAGCGGTTAAAGGAAGAGCCATCTCTGACTACCTCACTGATTATCCGGTAGAAGAAGCAGATGACTGGATCTCCGAATTCCCAGATGAAAATATCCTTTGCACCGCTCAAGACCACCTTCGATGGCAAATGTTCTTTGACGGGGCTGCCAATAAAAAGGGATATGACATTGGGATACTTCTGATCGCTTCTGATGACTCCCACACCCATCGCCATCAAATTGGATTTCCCTTACACCAACAACATGACGGAATACGAGGCATGCACAGTAGGCCTCAAAGTTGCTCTCAAGAAAGGTATTCAATACCTTGATGTCTATGGGGATTCTGCCCTCATCATCGGTCAAGTTCTTAAAAAGTGGAAAGTCATGGACGAAAAGCTCCAACCCTTCCATGACCACTTAGAAGAGTTAGCCTCCTGATTTCGAGATCTCACCTTCCATTACCTACCTCGAGCAAAGAATAACCTAGCCGATGCTCTCGCTATCTTAGCCTCTATGGTCGACATGCCCGAAGGAATAACAATGACCCCTTCCTAGTTTAAAAGTAAGACAAACTAACCCACTACTATCATATTGAGCTCGTCTCTACCGAAGACCCTAAATTGGCCGACTGCTGGTACAATGATATCTGGCGCCTCCTCAAACATGGTAGGTATCCCGAGGGTTCCAACAAGAAAGAGCGAACAACCCTTCAAAGACTGGCCGCCCAGTACACCATTTCTCATAAAGCTCTACTCAAGAGGAACTTCGATGGAACTCATCTACATTGTATCGCAGGGGATGAGATTGAGAAAATAATTCAGAAGATCCACAGCGGGGAATGAGGGCCCCACATGAACGGTCACATGCTTGCCAAGAAGATCATTCGACAGGGATACTATTGGACCATGGCCCAAGATTGCACCGCCAATGTCCGGAGATGCCTCAAATGATAATAGATCTCCAATCTTCAACACCTGCCTCCGCGAGAATTATACAACATAACCTCTCCCTGGTCGTTCTCCACCTGGGGTGTCGACATCATAGGGAAGGATACACCAAAGGCTTCAAATGGACATGAGTTCATCCTAGTTTCCATTGATTACTTCACAAAATGGGTCGAAGCTGAGTCATACGTAATATTGAACGCCAAGAAAGTGGGAAAATTCCTCAAGAAAAATATCATCTGCCGATATGGGGTCCCGCACGAGTTAGTGTAAGATAACGGGTTGCACTTCGAAGCAGAATTCATAGAAGTAGTCAACGAATATGGGATTTAGAGAAACAAATCTTCTTCCTACCGACCTCAGACCAATGGTGCAGTTGAAGCCACCAATAAGAACATCAAAGCCATCATCAACAAGATGACCAAAAGCTATAGGGATTGGTCCGACCAGATCCCGTACGCCCTATGGGGCTATCGAACCTCAATCTGAACCTCTACTGGGGCTACCCCTTACTCTCTAGTCTAAGACATGGAGGCAGTCCTACTTGTGGAGATGGAAGTACCCTCGCTACGCGTCATGCTCGAAATCAAAGTTAATAAAGAAGACTGGTGCCAAAGCCGTCTCGACGAGCTGACCCTTCTAGATGAAAGGAGATTGAAAGCTCATTACCACATACAAGGGTACCATTGCCGAATAGCGCGATCATTCAATAAGAGAGTCAAGGACCGTGGTGTTTAGGAAGGGGATTTATCCCTCAAGGAGATAATAAAACCCATCTGGGACCCCAGAGGGAAATTCAAGCCCAATTGGAGGGGCCCCTACATTATGAAGAAAATCTTATCCGGCGGTGCCGCCATGCTCACTGACTTAGATGGGGAGGAGATGGCTCGTCCAGTCAACCTAGACCGTCTCAAGAAATTCTACCCCTAGTCCAAAATCTCGGCGCGCTACGACTCTTCTCATCTCCCTTCTATTCTTAAGAAAAAAAAAACTCTCTTCATTTCCCTCTACCCAGAACTACGTGGGTCTGATCCTCTGCAAAAAAAAACTTTTTTCAAGAAAAATAAAAAAATTTCAAAATCCCCAGAAGTACGTAGGCAACTCATACATCTTACAGGAGCACGGCCCTTTCTTTTTCACAAAATACTATTCTTTTCTTATCTCCGAGAACGACAGTTCATTCTAACATAAACTTGAACAAAAGGATTATGTATGCCTTAGCGACTGGTATAGATAATTCAAAATTACAAAATTCATCGAAAGGCACAGCTGGATGATCAGAAACTTGCTTATTTCATTAATAAGAAATTACAGCACGGATTACATAAGAAAAGGAACGGATAACTCCCTTCCCCCTACTACCATAAAAAGCCAAATAAAATCCCCACATCTATTTCCTATTACACAAATAAACTCTCTAAGAGTCCTACCCACAGCTACCAGAGAAGCCTGTACCCTCATCATCTACATCCTGGGGTTCCCAAATTTCCCTCGCCTGAATAGAGTGACATAAACACTACATGGACCGATAAGCCCGAATTAGCTTCGAAAAAACCACAACACCCCCTTCCATGGTGTTAAATAAAACAAACCACCTTTGGCCAGTCTCCACTGCCAACATCTTGATGACTAGTCTCCTCCATAACCACTTCCTATAATCCCCAGAGACATGCTAAACTCTCCCAACAGACTGAGATGGACGGGTCGACAGACGCCAATTCTCCCACAGAGATCCAAGCAACAGACGCATGCGCTCGATCAAAACGTCTATCGAAAAGAAATTTAGTGCTCGAGGTGGCACGACCCGTGTGCAGCCAAATTGGCACAGAAGACGCCAAGGGAAATAAAAAGAGGTATGTCTGAGACCAACCAGCCGCACATATGAGTACTCTCCTAGCTCCAGAACAGGCTGCAACTGCCCCCACCAAGGCACTGACCAATACAGATTTCGAGCCCCATGCTCCTGTAACACCCCGTACTTTTGTGCATTTAATATTTAATTAATTCGGGATTTTAAATTACTGGTGTGTTGTAATTTTAATTGAATTAATTATGACAATATATATATTTAAATATTAATCGAGGAGTAAATGGTTAATGTTTAGGGAAATTTATTTACTAAGTGAATAGTAATAATTTAATTACGTCATTTCGGGTATTAATGACGGGGTATGCACTTATTCCAGCCGGGAGTCGGTATAGACTTAATGGGGTGTGAGATAAGGATTTTTTATAAATTAATTCGGATGCCAATTCTGAGTGCGCGGTTGAGTCCGGATGGGTCGAGATAGTCAGAAAAGAGTACCCGGGGGTAGTAATTGGGTCTCGGGGTATTTTTGGGCATAGCCGGGCCCACACGGGGTGAGTTGGCCCACTTTAATTAAGCCCATTAGGTGAAAAACGGGATTAAGGGTTTTTAACCTAATGGGAGATTAGGAAATCAGCAGCCAACACAACTCCAAACCTAGGGTTTGAGAGGGGATTTGGGGGAAAGCAAATCAAGAACAAATTGGGAGCTTTTGGAGCCAAATTGAGGGACTCCGCCAACGGAATCAGACACTACGAACACTTTCAGGCAAGTGGTTAACTGTTTTTACTCCTAACTTGTGATATCCAATTCATATTTTAGTGATGTGTAACTAAAATTTATTTTGGGGATAAATGGGTACAAAATGGGGTTTTGTTAATGGAATCTTTATGAGTTCTTGGATGAAGAACATGAATCTTGAATGACTTAGGGTTTATTTGATGAACACAAGAGGTCAATCTGCCAGAATTTTTGATACAACTTTAAACATATGCCATTTGAGTTGTACTTCGAATTAGAGTGTGAACCATACATGCCTGAAAAGGTATTTCTCTTAGCTATCCAATGAACTTGTAATCAGATCAATAGGAGTTCTGTAGAGGGAGTAATCGACCTTTTACTAGAGGGTGTTTGATCTGTCAACATAGTAATCTGCCAGACTTTTAACGTGACTTTAAACGTGTGCGATTTGAATTTTACTTCGAATTAGAGTGTGAGCCATACATTACTGGAAAGGTATTTATCTTAGCTATCCAATGAACTTGGAATCAGGTCAATCGGAGTTATGTAGAGGGAGAAATCGAAATTTTAGTAGAGGGTGTTTAATCTGTCAGAAAATTTGAGATTTTTCTTTTTAAGCCTCAAATGTCTAAAATTTTATCGGGGAAGTGTTTAGGACCTTGATGAAAAATATTGATGGAATAATGATATGGAAGTAGGTCTATGATTGAGTGTTGGACTTTAATTTTGTGAGAGAGTTAAAGTGGAGATTCATAGGCTTGATTGTGACGTACTCTAATTCGAGATGATAAGAATATAATTACGAAAAAAAGCATGAGCGAGCTTAAATTCGTTAGGTCAGTGGGTTAACAAGGGTAACTACTGAATTGATATAACAAGGGGTAACTAGGACCCTTAGAGTTGTGTGAATACTTGAATTAATACGAAAGTGAGATAAATTCGTAAAGCAAACAAGTACGATGAATATTAGAGAGAAATATATTACATACAAGTATGAAGAATTGGGTTGTGTAAATATCTACTGTTTTATAGGATTACTTGGGTTGTGAATGCATATTGTGTGTTCCCTTGTGATAGGAACAAAGACTCGGCAAATATTAAGTTCCGGGCTATGTAAGTGAGTCCGGGGACAATGGTTGAGTGACACCAAGTTATTAAATTAATAAATGCGATAATTAATTTAATTAAAGTCGGTTTGTAGACTCAGGTATGATTAAATTAATGGGTGGGATAATTAGTTTAATCAGGATCGGATTGTAGACTCGTGAAGGGTACTTATTAATTAATGTGATAATTAATTATATTAGAGTCGGACCACAGACTCGGAATTTGGGTTGATTAATTAATTTGTTAGCTAATTTTATTAGAGTTTGGCGATAGACTCGGGGAGGTATTAAATTAAAATGTGTGTTAATTAATTTAAGGAGAGTTGGACCATAGACTCGGGGAAAGTATTATATTAATTAAGGTGTGAATTAATTATATTAGAGTCGGACCATAGACTCGGGAAGAGGATAAGTTATTAAGTGAGAAAATTAATTACATTTGAGTCGGGCCACAGACTCAGAAACTTACAGGCAGTGTATGGGATTTTGAGTACACGGTAAAGCCAGGGTTATTAATATATATATATATATACGGTGTAGTGGTAGTATATATATATACTTGTATGTATTGTGTGTGACATTAAATTACAGGCAGTGTGCGGGAGTTTGAGTACACGGTAAAAACCAGGGGTTCATAATATATATATACGGGTAGTGATAGTATATATATATATGTGTATATATTGTGTGTGATAGTAAATATCAGTGACTAGATATTTATTCAATTTAAATACTCTAATGCTATCAAGGGAGGTTGCGCGATGTGGGTGAATCCCCTAGCTTGAGGAGTAGGGCGAGTATATCCCCAGGTCATAGCATCCGGTATATATGGGTGAGAGATTTATCTCACTTTCAGGGAAGGAATATGACCGCCTCCACTTCGTTATATTTTAGTCCAAGTTGGTGAGCGATTCTAACTTGGGGAAACTAGGTTTTGCGAGCACACCTAGTGAGATAGCATTTTAGAGGGAATCATCCGATGAGGGTATACTCGGAAGGATGGATACGCGTATGATATATGTGTGGATGTTAGTAAAGGTACGTATAATATAGTAGTAAATATTATATGTAGGTGATAATACAGTGCGTGATGTATTTACCTTATATAACTCGGGTTACAGTTATATGTTGTTAATTAATGAGAAATTAATTAAGTTAATTATTGGTGGAAATAATACAGTGTTTGACGTATGTACTTTATATAACTTGTGACACGGTTATATGTTATTATTTAAGAGGAATTAATTAAGTTAATGGTGAAATAACTTAAAATTCAAGAATCATTATACTCGGGTTAGAGTTGTATGGCAAGGGAAGGTTATACCAAGACTAGTTGGACGGGGTAGCACAACTAGGAGGGGTTAAGGTAACCGGTAGGTGTGCACAATAGTGGAGGGGTGAGAATGTCCACAAGGGAGTGCGACACTAACTTAAATATGAAGCGCATTCATGCATTTTAAATTACTGCGGTTAATTCACTTACTAATATTTTCAAAATGTTTTGGGTTCTAACCCTTGCTATAAAACTATTTTCAAAACCTTTTAGGTGTCCAGCCACAGGGACGCCAGGATTGATATTCTATTCCAGGGACACGGAGCTGCGGCATATGTGGATGCTAGCAGGAGTTTGGATTAGACGCATCATTCATTCATTCCTAGAGTAGGAATCTTGTATCAGTTTCAGTTTTATTTAGGGCTTGTCGCCCAGACTTCTCGGTACAGTTTTCAGATGTTGAATAATTGTATTTGGATTATTTCTTTGGTGGCCGGTGATTTATTCGGCATGTTGTGTATTTATGATTCAGTTCTTTTTCATTCAGTTGTGAGAATGGTTTATATATTCCGCATGTACTGTTTTGGTTTTATTAAAAAGTTAAAATTGGCACCTGTTTTTGGAATACTAGGTGGTTAGTAAGTTTTAAAAAGTTTTCGACAGTGATGCTAAGGATGATCCAACTGGGATTCCTGTTTTAATTTGGTATAGGACTGATCACCCGGTATTTTATTAGGCGGGGTGTCACAGCTCCACAAACCAATTCTCCCAGCTCGCAATATCCAGGCCAACGCGAATGAAGTAACATGAAAAGAAGTTGGGTACAACTGAAAAAGGATACTCTGGAGGGACCACCAAGCGGAGTCTTTCAGACAACCACATGAACAACATCACGGGGCTACCTCTCAGGAAGTCAGAACGGCCTTCTCGCCAGGCATCCAGACCATTCAGCATCTCCACCAGTATCACCGTCGCAGGATTGTGACGGTATGACATCCACGAAGTAATGGTTGCAAGTTTCGGGTCCACCAGCAGTTCCCTAGTCACCAACAATAATTTTTAAACCAGGCCCAGAGTAACGGCTCCAGCATAGCCAGCATCACCTACTTCCTACAAATGCACGAACTACAGCATCGCCGAGAGGGAGATCATTCCTCCAGCAACCAGTGGTCCGGCTGCCGAAGGTGAAATATAAAGAAGCCCGATAAACAAACCCCTGGGAGAACGGGAAAATTTGAGCAAAGCCGCGGTAACACTGGGATTTACACCCAGCATGACAGAAAATTTCTCGTAGGTAGGACAAACTTCATCCAACCCAAAGCGGAATACATGGTCTTCGGGGTACCAGAATTGTACCACCGCCATCATCATGTTCCATTCAATAGGCCGATTGCGCCACAAGGAGACTCGATGCATGTTGAAAGCATCATAGTCGACATTATAAGAGCACATTCCTTCCAAGGCTTCGAGGTAGTTAGCAAACTCAATGCTACTAGGGAGAGCCATCTTACAAGGCTAAGAGATAGTGGGCAAGTAAGTAAGAATGCGAAGGTGTGATGAAAACACTCCATCCTTACCCCTTTTTATACTTGAGAACCCCCATAAGAGACATAATCACTGCAGAAATCGAAGGGAATCCTACCCCACAAAATACAAAAGGCTGAAGAGGGTACCAATCAAAGCTTTGAATTAATGGTGCTGGATTGAACTGTCGATAGGCAGGACAGGGTGCTTGCCGATCGACAACCCCCCATTTTTAGAAATTTCCCTTTTTTCTCTTTTGTCAAATCAGAAAATTCATTAAAAATAAATTGATATTCTCAACAGAATTTTAAAATCCCTTTTCCTCCTTATATAATTTCCCCTTTTAATTTAAAACTTTCCTTCAAAAATTCCAAAAATACTCCTTTTTACGGTCTCAGCAGCAAAGTAAAAAGTGCATGTGCATGCATTCATTCATCATTAATAAAAGATAATAATAATAAAAAACTCCATTGCATTGCATCTATTTTTTCTATGTTACATCAATTTTGCAGGAAATAAAAAAGAAAAAGTAAAAAATAGTGGGACTCAACCCGAACCCACATTCTCTCTCTCTCTCTCTCTCTCTCTCTCTCACCCACATTTCTCTCTAAGAGCTTCCACCCCTGCGACGTGCTCTCTTTCCCCTACGGCGAGACGATGCACCGCCACTACCCGAGCCAGAGTCCTCGCCGGACGAAGAAGACGACACCAAGCAAGAAGGAACGGGAACTGCATCCCAAATATGGGAAGTCGCCAAAGATATCCAATCTTTGATGTCTCTTAGCCAAGTGGTCGACACTCGGACTTGCTGCAAGAAAAAGGCAAAATCAGTATCAAAGTAGAGATGACCAAAATAGAAAGGTATACCGCAGGTCGGAGGACCTCCTCTGTCAAACCCAACTCCTACGGATCCATCGAATGAGGACGATGTAGCATAGGCACCAGCCCTCCATCAGACCGCCGAATGTTGTACAAAGGAGTGTGCAAATGCACAAAAGGAACCTTTGAAGTCGCAGCCGCCGCAGATGCCGTCGGACCGCCGCCACTGTGGGAAAATCCCATCGCCCGACTCGAACCCGCCGGAGGGAAAGGTAGGGCATCATATATGCTGGGAGCCATCAACCAACTCTTCACAAAGTCCATAGAGTCATACGGTGCAGCCGTATCAGTGAACAAAAAATAGGACTCACTAATCATCACCGCGATCCTCGCATCCTCTGACAGTAATCACTCCCACCTCATAAACGTAGGAGGCTGTGCAGGTGGAACCACCACCTCCGCCTCAGTAATTTGGCGAACCACCCTCTCCCCGAGAAACCGGGAATGGCCGAACTCATGAGCCAGCAAATGCCTCATCTGCGCGTTTACCCCGGTCGTCCCCACATCCTGAATGGCTGTCCCCCAGGGATAAAAGGTCATCTAAAAATCTCCAAGCACGCATAAATCAATACAAAATCATAAGGTGAAAAAACCAAGAGTGAAAATGGAAAGAGTCTTACCCTACCATTGGTCAGGTCATTCAAGACGCGGCGCACCGCCTCCAGAGAGAGAGATCCCTTCGAGTGTCGATTGGCCTTACGCCATCGATACAATCGGCAAGAGTCCCCAACAGTATCGTCCTTCAGGGCGATCAGCGGGGTATTGCACCCAATCACCTCATAATACCACGTATGTCAAAGATAAGAATTCATAAACAAAAATAGACGTATAAGGAAAATGCGAATGCATGAAAGGAAAATGCAAAATCATGAAAAGAAATGCGCAAACTGAAGAATACCTCAAGAAGGTACGTGGCTCCAGTAAAAGTCTGTCGACGGCACCGGCTGAATGCATCCAGAGAAGAGTAAAGGGTTGCCAAAGTCAGACTCCCCCAATCATAAAAAGGGATGTTCAAAAACATCCTCAGGTACGGTAAGAACCACAAATGGATGACGTCGTCGCTCGATGCCACCTTGAAATCTCCCAACACCAACAAAATAAATAATCGGGCCATCTGCCTCACTTGCAGCCCATCCTCCACATCAATTTCCCTGCCCAACAGAACATCATTCAGCAGGGACAACCGGATAGAATCCCCAGAAACTATCCTCCCTACATCACCAAGTGCCGCACGCACTGCCTCCGGTCTCACCGCAAAGAGCGATCCACCTCTATATGCTCTCCATCACAATCTAGCCCCAATAACTGATGCACGTCTATGGGAGTCACAGTCATCTCCCCAAAGCCGAAATGGAAGGTGTGAGTAGTATCCCACCACCTCTCCCCCAAAGCGTTCAGGACCGTTGTCGAACGAGGCGGCTCATCCAGCACAGATGCCAACCTCCCAAAACCCGCTGATGATACCACCCAACGCACCACAGGTGGGAGATGCTCCCAGACATCCCTGAGCCCCATCGTCTCGCGGGCGCACATGTTATTTAAAGAAATATCGGACAGGAAAAAAGAAAAAAATCTCATCAGAAGTCAAGAAAGAAAGAAAAATCACCAAAAAGAAAGGGATGCCAAAAGTCAGGACACTTACATAACTGCCAGGATTCACTTTCGAAGAGTGATGATGCGATGTCTCTAGCAGCAAAGTCCCCTCATCCGCAACAGGCTCAAACGCATCAAAGGAGTTCTCACTCCCCAAAGCAAGAGGCGTCCTGGCCCTCCACTCTACATTCTCCCAGTCATTAATAGTCAACCACTCCCTGTGAAGTGAAGTGCTCACAAAAGAGGCCATTTCTTAGAGATCGGATTGCTAGAACGATTTGCAGAGGAATTGTAGAAAGAGAGAAAGCAAAGAAACTGTGAAAAAATAAAGGGATTGGCCCCCTTTATATAGGATGCCAAACGCCATGCCGATCGGCACTGACCCCAACCATACTGATTGGCACTGACTCCTTACCTTCCCGAGGCAGTCCAAAAGTCTGTGCCACTGCCGAATGGCACCCCTCATACCATGCCGACCGGCACCCCCCTTAAATTTCGTACAGAAATTCCCAGAAAATACCAGAAAGCCCCAAAAAATCCTCGAAAAATTCCTAAAAATCCCAGGAAGGATTTAGAGCCTTTTCACCAAGAAAATCTTGCATTCCCTCAAGCGGAACCCCTCAAGAGAAACCCCTCTTTCCTAGTAAAATCCTCAAAAACGAAGTAAATCTCCTCCCGGCAAAGCCCCGGAGGAGCCCTAAGGATCACATGATCACTTCCCCAGTGGAGTTTTTACAGTGACAAAACTGGTTGTTCCCCCCCTGCGAGGCCTCCTAAAGAAACAAAAGCTTCCCCAGCTATCAGCTCCCCGGCTCAAATCAAATTCCCAAGGCACTTTCTCCAGCAGAATCAAAATCTAATCTTTATCCAATCTTAGGTCAGAATTGACATCGGTCTTGGATCGTCACCTGAGTTAGGTCAGAATTGACCTCGGTCCTCGGTCGTCACCACTCTTAGGTCAGAATTGACATCGGTCTTGGATCGTCACCTGAGTTAGGTCAGAATTGACCTCGGTCCTCAGTCGTCACCACTCTTAGGTCAGAATTGACCTCGGTCTTGGATCATCACCTGAGTTAGGTAAGAATTGACCTCGATCCTCGATCATCACCACTCTTAGGTCAGAATTGACCTCGGTCTTGGATCGTCACCTGAGTTAGGTTAGAATTGACCTCGGTCCTCGGTCGTCACCACTCTTAGGTCAGAATTGACCTCGGTCTTAGATGATCACCTGAGCTAGGTCAGAATTGACCTCTGTCCTCGATCGTCACCACTCTTAGATCAGAATTGACCTCGGTCTTGGATCGTCACCTGAGTTAGGTCAGAATTGACCTTGGTCCTCGGTCGTCACCACTCTTAGGTCAGAATTGACCTCAGTCTTGGATCGTCACTTGAGTTAGGTCAGAATTGACCTCGATCTTGGATCGTCACCTGAGTTAGGTTAAAAATGACCTTGGTCCTCGATCATCACCACTCTTAGGTCAGAATTGACCTCGGTTATTAGATCTTCACCCTAAGCCCACAGAATTGGTTTTAACTCGTAGAATTGGTCCCCATCATCATTTAAGACAGCAGAATTGGCTTTGACCCGCAGAATTGGTCATCCTCCAGCATCACTTAAGGTCCTCAGAATAGGCCTAAACCTTTGATCATTATTCAAACCATCCCCACCACACCCCTCAGGTCCTCAGAATCGGCCTCGACCCTATGAATCGGTCATACTCCATCAAAAGCATCATGTGGTGTCTATTCGACAGTTATCATTTGTTCCAAACTCACCCGTCGAGGGGCTCTATAGACACCCCATTATGTTACCCTCTAACTCTTCGTAGGTCCCTAGTACCTACCTTCATCACTACAAACCCAGGTCATACTCCGAGTACTGACCTTGAAGCCATCGGGAACTCTTAGGATTCATTTGACCAAAAAGTCAAACTCTTTAGCTCGACCAAAGCTGAATGAATCTTCAAAGGTCACTGAAATCCCTTTCCAACGGTCCATCCCATGCGCAATTCCGACTTACCATGCGGACGAACGATCCATTTGCGTTCGAAACTTGATCTAGAGGCCACGAAGTGCTCCTGGGCTCTGTTTGACCTAAGTCAACTTGTCAGCTCAACTGAGGCTAAATTAATCTTCAAAGGGCACTAAAATCCCTTTCCAATGGTCTATCCCGTACGCGATTCTGACTTATCACGCGGACGAACGATCCGTTTGCGTTCGAAACTTGATCTAGAGGCCACCGGGTGCTCCCGACTCTGTTTGACCTAAGTTAACTCTTCAGATCAACCGAGGCTGAATGAATATTTTAAGGGAATTGAAATCCCTTTCCAACGGTCCATCCCGTACATGATTCTGACTTACCATGCAGACGAATGATCCGTTTGACTCCAAGAGGTCACCGAATGCTTCCAGGGTCCGATTGACCAAAGTCAACTCCCCAAACCGGGTCAAACTCTTTGGAATATCGAAGTACATCTCCTAACCTTTCCAACGGTCCACCCCGTGTGCGATTCGGACTTACCATGTGGATGAACGATCCGTTTGCGTCCAAACGATTCCCCGTCCAATGGACCGACAAACGCTTCCGAGCCATATTTGACTTAAAATCAAATTCCCAAACCCGGGAGCAGTCCAAAGGACTTTTAAAGGTCTATGAATTACCTTTCCAATGGTTTACCCTTTGCGCAATTCTGACTAACGGTTTGCCCTCGGAAGCTAATTTTCTGAAAAGGCCTGAAACACACTACCAAATGGCAGGTTCCAGACCCTGCCTATCGGCAGGTGCTGATAGGCAGGACCAGGTCTATGCTAATCGATGGTGACATGGGCCTATAAAAGGAGGCATTCACCTCATTTGCAAAGGGATCCCATATCTGATAACAATCGCTCTTAGCGAATCCCAAAAACCTCTCTCGAAGACAACACGATTTCAACATCCAAATCCCTTTCTAACTTCCACTTTTCATCATACTTTTCATCAAACTTGGTGAATTAGCCACTCTCCATCATCATCCAAGGGCAAGGGCTGCTCTCCAACATTCAAGATCAAGCTCAAGATCTTCAAGAAGGTCCAACTTTCTCAACTTTCTCTTCAAAGTTCTCTTAAATTATCAATAACTTGTTTTATTACTTAGCACTTTTTGTATCTCATCTCACACATCCTAATATACTTTTTGTTTAGTATTATTGCACAACTCTTATTCGCATATAAATAAAACCCCAAAAAATAAGAAAAAGAGGGTTCGCTCATAAATTCCAAATAGGGATTCTCATACTTTTCTCACACTTTTCTCACAACTAAAACTCTTTTTCTATACACACACACACTCACAAATAAGAGATCCCCCATTTGGATTTATGGGATAAACCCTACCCCTCATTTTGTATGCGAACTACGTGAACTTTAATGCCTTGATAGGTTATATAGGCATCTCGGGGTAAAACCCGAGACTCGAATCCTATTCTCACTTTCTTCTCTCATTTTCTATCTTCTCTAAATCCAATTTTCTTATATTCTATATACTCGTTCTTAATGATGTACTACCCCATATGCGTTATCGTTCCGTTATAACGATCAACGTACGGGTAATCGCGTAAATCTTATTTTTTAATATTATCTTTTGTACCTTCCTACGAATGACTTGTTTTATCTCTTCCATGGTACAATTCAAAGATTCCTATCTCCACTATATATATACACACGCACACATATCATGAGGAAAATAAAGGAAAATAGCAAATATCCATGAGAGACTGAAAGGGCGGAATGGGTGCCTAACACCTTCCCATTTCGTAACTTAGCCTCCGAACCCTTCTCGAATCATTTTGGTTTTGTATGCACCAGTATGTATTTGGATGCCATCCTTCGGGATGGCTTCCCCTTTTTCTTTTATCTGTTTTGAGTAAAATAGACTGGCGACTCTAAATCTCTCTACATTTTTACACCTCATCTCAAGCGACGCCGACCGAAGTGCTCCCGAGAGGGACGTACAGGACCCGAGGATCCTCCCTTCACATGCCTGCCTGCGGAGAGGATATGGGATGGCCACAGTAGCCCCTATAGGAAGTTTCATTCCATTACCACCTCCCATATACTTGAGTTGATTCACATGGATCTCATGGGTCCTACTCGTACTGGGAGTTTGGGTGGTAAGAGGTATATCCTCGTGACGGTGGATGATTTCTCCAGATATTTAATTGTAGGTTTTCTGAGAGAGAAATCTGATGCTGTAGAGTTTTTAACGACAAAGTGTCGTGTCCTACAAAATCAACACGGAGTCACTATTAACGGGATACGTAGTGACAACGACACGAAATTTAAGGAAGCAAAGGTAGATCTTTACTGTGATGGCCTTGGAATCAAACATGAGTTTTCTACTGTGAAGACTCTTCAGCAAAATGAGATTTTTGAAAGAAAGAACAAGACGATTCAGGAAAAATGGCTAGATCTATGCTTCTAGGTCGTAAGGTTTCTAGGAGATCTTGGGCAGAGGCAGTGTCTACTGCATGCCACACGGTGAATAGGGTTTACCTGCATCAACACACCCTTAAGACGCCTTATGAATTGTGGACTGAAAAGAAATCCAACCTTGTATAATTTCATGTCTTTGGGGGTAAATGCTAGATCCTATGGGATAAAGAGAAATTAGGAAAGTTTGACTCTCGGAGTGATGAGGGAATATTGTGAGGATATTCATCAAATAGTATAGCGTACTGAGTTTTTAACCTGAAGAGCTTTAAGGTTATGGAGTTAATAAACATCACCGTGCAAGATGACAAACCTTCGACGTTTATTGATCGTAGCCTTCAGTGTGAGGATGAGGACTTATCTAGTAGCGATTTACTTGTCCCTCACCCACACCCTGTGGACCCTACTCTTGTGTTAGGGGACACACCTGCTTGGGTTCGCAAGAGTCATGATCTCTCTGCCATTGTTGGCAATCCCACTTTAGGGGTCATGACTCGTGCTCAGCTAGAGAATGTTGTTAGTCATTTTTCCTACACGTTCACAGTCGAGCCCAAGAATCATAAAGAAGCACTCAAGGACGAACACTGGATATGTGCCATGCAGGATGAGTTGCTTCATTTTAAAAAGAACAATGTCTGGGAACTTATTCCCCGACCTAGTGAGACTAATGTGATAGGTACCAGGTGTATTTTCAAGAATAAAATGGATGAAAATGGTACCATAATCATAAATAAGGCTAGGTTGGTCGCTCAAGGCTACACATAGATAGAGGGTGTAGACTTTGGGGAGAAATTTGCTCCTGTTGCGAGGCTTGAGTCCGTTCGCTTACTAATCGCCATCGCATGTCAGATGTGCTTTAAGTTATATCAGATGGATGTCAAGAGTGCCTTTATAAATGGAATTCTACAGGAGGAGGTTTACGTGGAAGAACCAAAAGGGTTTGAAGACCCTAAGCACCCGGAGCACGTCTACTATCTGAGGAAAGCCTTGTATGGTTTGAAGCAAGCACACCATCCTTGGTACGAGAGGCATACTTCCTATCTCTTAGCCCACGGCTTCAAGAGAGGGGGATTTAATATGACGTTGTTCATCAGGAGAGATAACGGTGCAATTTTGGTTGCCTAGGTCTATGTGGACGGCATAGTCTTTGGATCCACGTGCTCCCAGCATGCTCACCACTTTGAGGAGGAGATGAAAAGTGAGTTTGAGATGAGCATGGCAGGTGAGATTACTTTCTTCCTTGGTCTCCAGGTTTGTCAGCTAGAGGATGGGATGTTCATCTCCCAATCCAAGTATGCTAAAGACCTAGTGAAGAAATTTGGTTTAGACTCCGCTAAGCGTGAACGTACACCTATAAGTACATCTATCAAGCTTAGTAAGGGCACTTTAGCCAAGGATGTAGATCAAACCTTGTATCGAAGTATGATAGGTAGTCTTCTCTACTTGACTGCCAATTGTCCCGACATAGCCTTTAATGTTGGAGTATATACGTGATATCAGGCATCCCAGAAAGAGTCACACTTACTCGCTCCAAAACGTATTATTAAATACATGAGTGGGACTCTCTCATATGGTATTTGGTATTCCTTTAATATCGATGACCGTTTGTCCTCCTATTCGGATGCCGATTGGGCCGGGGATGTAGATGGTTGTAGGAGAACTTTTGGTGGGTGTTTCTATTTTGGTTCTTCTCTTGTCTCCTGGATGAGCAAGAAGCAAAACTCCATCTCTTTGTCCTCTGCGAAGGTTGAGTACATCATCGTCGGGAGTTGTTACACGCAACTCTTATAGATGAAGCAAATATTGGAGGATTACGGTATTTCACAGGACACCATGACTTTCTCTTGTGATAACACGAGCACGATACACATATACCGCAATCCAATCCAATATTCATGCACAAAGCACATCAGGATACGCGAGCACTTCATACGACATTTAGTTGAGGAGAAATCGTATCCCTGAGTTTCGTACCCACCGACCTTTAGTTAGCCGATATATTCACGAAGCCTTTAGATGCCCTTAGATTTGAGAGTCTTAGGAAGTCTTTGGGGATTTTCACAGTTGACAGAGGGGTTGGTACATATCTAGGATAGGATGCATTATCATGTTCATATCATATGATTCATATTGCTAGGTTGTATCATTTGTATTATTTTTTTCTTTTTCTATTTTCTAAAAAAATCCAAAAAGATTTTCGTTTTATAAAAAATTTAAAAAAGCATAAAAAGATTTTTGTATTTTTGTTTACACCGTTTATGGATTAGCATTTAAGATAGCCGAGTCACAAATTTCATTCCATTTATCCATGTGACTGTTTGATAGTGATTTGAGACGCTACATCATTGCATCCATGTGCTTTACATTGTTTAGAGTCTTTGAGATGAGATTAATGATATATTTATACATGTGTGGCTCCTTAACTCCTTTATTGCACACATGCACGGTTTTGTTTGATTATTGCACCTGTCTATCACATATTGGCTTGAGTGTTTCCATCTCAATTATGTCTATACAACGAACCATATGCTATAAATCTTGACAAAATTAGAATGCATGTAAAAAACTATTTGGTGAGATTGTGTTTTATTTAAAATGGTGAAGGGCTACGAAAGGTAATTATCTATCCTTTGCGATTAAGCCACCGTTAAATCGGACCTAAAAAATTGAGGAATTTTATTATCCGGGGTCCAAAGAGGTTAAAAGAGACCGAAAAAATTTAAAGGCAATGAAAAGCAATACATGCCAAATATAGGCCATTTAGGTTTAACCTTCAATTCTACAAAGTTTGAGAATTTAGATCACCTCTATTCAAAATATAAATCTGAGGGAGTTTGGTTGGAGAATTTAAACAGGTTTGCACTTCCTTGAAAGTTATGAAAAAGTATTAAATCATTTTGGACGTTATTTGTGTGGAAATCACTTTGAGCTTTGATTTGTTGATTTGATTGAGTCAATGTCTCATATTTCCATCTTTTTACACCTAAGGAAGATGTTGAGTGCATTCGTTAGGAGTATCCAAAATTCATCGTGCACATATGTCATGTTTGTATGCATTGATTTTCCTATTGAATTTGATCACACCCCTACATTTACGCTATCATCGACTTGGTTGTTTTTGTGTTTGTTCATTGTGTGATTCTTTGTTGTATATTTTGTATGAAGAATTTTAAAAATTCAAAAATAGGAAGTTTATTCCCATGTGACATTTTCCATATTTATGCTTCTCATACTATCTATTTGGGGACAACATAAAAAGGGGGAGAATGAATTATGGGGGAGAATTGTATTGATTTATGAATGATTTGCTTAAGCTTAATTGATCTTTGATTTTAGCATATCATTATATTTCAAACTGTTGTGTGTCACGGGTATTTGCTTTATCTCATGTGTGTAGGTACAAAGTTTAATTATTAGATTGCACACCCTGATGAGAAAAGCTTTGAGAGTTTCTGAAGAGCTAAAGATTTGAAGATGATGAAGTTTGATTGAAGACATGTCATTTAGTATTCTCAGTTTGAGGGTTTAATGGGGATATTATCTTGTAGTCATTTGTTTTTGGGAGATTGCATAATTTGGATTTTTTATGTGTGTACCGGCATAGACATAAGGGGAGATTTGTAAGGACATAATTTTATAAATGTCGAGGGTAGAATCTAGGAATTTTCTGTCTTCCCTAGATCACAGTTTGTATGTCTCATACCGCTACATTCGGCACATCACTTCACGATATCACATGACGGCTTCTATCCGAATTCTAGGAATCAAGCATTCAATATCTCCGTCAAATGTCTCACATCTGCCTCAACGACTTCACGTTCCACGATTTTATGGATTTTATGCAAGTGGTATGCTAGAGAAGTCAAAATAATGAAAGAAAGACAAGATAAGAAAGTTTAAGATAATTTTGGTAATCTTACAACCATAGTTCGGAGGTTTGGTCAATTAGAAATTGGAAGAGCTCGACACCACGAAAATACGGGAAGAAACGACACCTCAATCTGAGCTACGGTGAAGGAGTTATGACCTTTTGAAGATGGAGGAAATTTCATATAAGAATGCTAATTTCTTTTAACCCTAAACTAGCGAGGTACCACGAACCACATAGTGAATCGGTTCGGGGTACACACACAATAAAAGTCCCACCGACTCAAAACTCTTTTGGTTTTCCTAAAAAAGCCAACTTCGGGGGAGTTATTTTTTCAGAGTTGGAAAGAGGTTTTTGAGATTTCTATTAGCTCAAGTCTTCATATTTTTTAGTCCCAAAAACTCATGTTTTGATTCACACATCATTCCCATATTTTTGTGAATCTTTAAACCTTCAAAACGATTATATTTACTTATCTGGAGTAACTTGTGGAGAAACCGTCTCTTCTTCATTGATGCCCATCTAGAGTTCTTGCGGAAGATTCTAGCCGATGACATCGAAACCGACGCCTGAGGGTATTTCGTATGTCACTCTTATTTTCATTGTAATCCATATAACCGTTTTTACAAATTATAGTGAAAATAAAAAGGTTTTGCTCCTTTGGAAGATTTTTCCTCATTTGTGTGTTTCGTTTGTGATTGTCTGTTCTTGCATGATCATATTGATTTCAATCACACCTAGATGCATGTTTTAGGATTTAATTAAAAAACCGAGTTTAATTAAACAATTTCTTAATTTGAACAGAAGTGCACTCTTCAAAGTGACATGTGTTAAAGAAATATTGGCACAGAAGAAAACTCAGCCTCGGCCTTGCTTACCCCTCAATCACCCATTCACATAGGTAACTAAGGGATAGGGGTGATTGATATGCCTAAAGTGCACCTTCCTATTCAGAGACACTAACCTCGTCCTGTATCGCAGCCGAGGTGGCAGAAGCTCAGGATAACCGTCATTAATAGTCTCTCATATGGTCAGCCCTGGCAGACATAGCAGCAAACCCAATACATCAACCTCTGTTGGGCATCAGCCGAGGTTAGAAAGTACATGGGTTCAACCATCCATCAACATCAACATCAATCACAATCGACGTTACATTTTATCACCCGAAGTCAGTAAAGTCACAAGGGCTCAATCATCAAGAAGTATGTCATCATCGTCCCAGGCCGACGTTACACCTCATATCCAACCTCGGCCATCAATCCTGGCCAAGGTCGTCATGGACGTTGATCTCGTACAAGGCAAGGGTTGGACCTCACCAACCTCGTACTCGTCTATGCCGAGGTTGGCATTAATCGAACACAACCGAGCATTTACATATGTATGGCTTAGAGCACGTGGGCAAATATGTTATAACTGAATCATTACCACCACGTGAGGGAATATTGAGGTCATCATTGTTTAGTTAAGATCATCCATGTGTCATCTGACACTGGTTGGATCTTCATGCACACGTTCATTGCATACTTGGGGGGTACATTACACCCCCTAAGCACTATATATAGAGGTCATCCTCTACCTTGTAGAAGGATCGATATATTGCAACCCTAAATGAAACTCTATTAATTTACATAGTAGAGAGAGAAAGCTTGAGAGATTGTATCTGTGGCCGTTAGTGCCTTCATCTAGTGATATTAACAGTCACCTACACAGTGGACGTAGGCAATTGTTGAACGACTTATATTGTTGTGTTCATCTCCTTCACCTCATCTCCTACTATACATACATATACTTTTGCTGCCATTGTTATGCTTGTTTGAGCTTGTTTACATCTTATCCGGTGGTGCTATTTCCAGCATCATCAGTTAATGTGCTTAATTGTGTGTGGATAAAATTTCATTATTCATTGATGATTACTTTCTTTATGCTATATTATTTATCACCTTTATTGGACACGGATATGGACTTTATGAACACTGTTCTTGCTTATCACGGGTCGAATACGGTGTTCTTATCTCGATAGTGTTTAATAACAAACCATATGTACTAAAGATAAGTTGTACTTGTAAGAACCATTGCCTAGATTTTGTTTTCCCAAAAAATTGTCATATATTAAGCAATGGAAAGGGGCTACGAAAGAGAACAATTATTTTTGCATTAAAAACCACCATTTGCAAAAGAGCCTAAAATATTAACGATGCATAAAAATAAAAGTGAATGAAGCCATTTTTATTTCATTGATGCTTCGCTACATATGATCATTATGATATGTGATAAACACCCAAAAGTGTTTAAATAATACCCCAAGTAGATGATTTTTAATTGCTAATTCTCGGTAAAATCGGACTTATGTTGGTATTTGTTTGTTTTGTAGGTCGATTGGCATTTGCGGTTTCAAAAGGCATAATTCAAGTAAAGTGCGACAAAAATGTGGTCAAAAGCATTGAAATCGAATTTTATGTGATCGAAGACAATCATACCCTTTAAAACTCGTCCCAATTAGCCTAAACCTACCCCGAATCCCATGTGTGTTTAGTTTGTACTTTTTAGTTTTTTCTTAGATCTTTATTTGAGTCGTGTTAATTTCTAGAATTTATTCAGAATTTTTAGAATTTATTTTAGATTTATTTAGAATTTTTAAGATTTTTTTTTCTATTTTCTATTTCTTTTTATTTATTATAATTTTACTTTTTATTTTATTTCTATTAGTTTTTAGTTTTATTTTTTTAGGATTAGTTTTTTTAGGATTTCATTTACTTTTTAGTTTTATTAGATTTTACATTTTTTTAGGATTTTAGTTTTTTTAGTTTAATAGATTTTTATTTTTATTTTTTTTATTTTTATCTTTAATTTGTGTCTTTTATTTTATAGATTAGGATTTTATTTTATTTTTAGTAGATTTTTATTAATTTTATTTTTAATTAGTTAGTCTTTATTTTTTTAAGGGTCACAAACTTATACACCCACAAACACCCCCTAAGACTCACCCACACCCACCTTCCCACACACCCCCACTACACCTAATCCTCCCCACCATTATCTTCTCCAACAAACTCATTATGTTTCTCTCTCCTCTAACCTCCATTACACCACCCTACACCCTCACACACACACTAATTCCCAAACCTCTCCATCACTATTCATCCTCTTCCACACCCACTTTCTCTATCATCTCTCATACCCTCCATTAACACACCAAAGCTCAAAATTAACACATACCACCTCTCTCTCCTCCCCCATCACCACCACAACCAAACCCGACCCATGGCTCTGGACCCCAGACCTACCAACCTTTAACCCGAACCCAGCTACGCACCAACCCCTTTTAACCCCCAAGCCCTTACACGTTTTTTTCCACATGACAAACCAAGGACTAAAACAAATGCCAATTAAACAATAATCCCACATGCTTAATAACCCATTTCCCATTTTTAACCCATTTCTCATATTACCCCCAACTACCATTTTTAAACCCAATACCCAAAATATCCTCACAATATATCAGATTTTTACCTCACCCAAATCCCCCTTACCTTAATGTGACCATTATAAAAGCAAAGAGAAGGCCCATTTGAGAAAATCTTCAATTTTTGGTTTTAAACATGAGATAGTTTTTGCTCCAACACTCTATGGAGAGTGTTTGTATTTTTAACAAATATCTCAATATAGGGTGTTCTGGGATAAATTATTTCACATGAATGAATTTTTATGTAAAAATTTGTAATGGGAGGGTTTGTATTTTTAGCAAATGTTTCTCATTATTTAATAGTGCATTGAGAGTTCATTTAGAGGGAGAAATACTTAGATGCAAATCTTTGTTGGGATTGTTTGTATTTTTAGCATTTAATTCAAAAATTGATGAGTATTTAGGAGTTCACCCATTTGTACATATTGTAGATAATCTTATCTTTTTCTTTTTAGTATTTAATTTGTTTTTTAGATTGTTACTTATTTAGAGAAAAATGTGTAAATATTTTATTTATTTAGACTTTTATATTTCATTAATTTATTTTCTGCATTTTCTCTTAATTAATTAGTTAGATTAGTTTTAATAATTTTTTAGACTCATATTGTATCACTTTATTTTAATTAACAAAAAAAAATATTTCTCTCTTTAGCATTTTCTTCCTTGTTAGTTTACTTTAAAAAATCAAAACATTTCTTAAATAAAAATCATTTTAAAAAGTAAAAATATAAAAAAAAAATAATAACATGGAAATGATTTCACAATTATCTTTACAAGACGAGTTCTTCACACATGAAAGGTGGATTGATACCCTTACTTATCCTATGCATTTTTTTTATGTGTTTTTAGGTTAAAGGACTTTTGATGGAAAAGAATTTGTAACAACGACACTATACGAGATCACATTAAGAATTCTATCAATATGTTAAAAAATTTGAGAGTGAATTTATATATATGAGATTTTGAGGGTGTTATAAAGTAGAAAATCAATGGGGTTGCACAACAGACTCTTTTAAAAAATATTAAATAGTTTGACATTATTGATTTGAGAAATATTTAAGTTCATGGCATGTTGCATAAGTCGAGTCAATTTTATTTAAGTTCAATGTTCTTACACTTAAGGTTGGAATTTAGTTCTTTCTTTAGAAGTATCTACTTGACTTCGTGCGCCTATATTAAGAATGCCTAAGTTTATTTGCCCGTGAAAAATGTTCACACAATTATACTATTCTTTCATGATTCAAATATTTTAGTATTATTCCATGGCATGATATATTTGCACCTATATGTACTTTTTATACATATACTTCTTTTTATACGTGAAAAAAACAAAATTTTCAAAAATAGTTGGGTTTCTTCTTCGAAATCTCATCAGATGTACTTAATTTCTTATCTTTGCGATGTTATTACTTTTGGATTCATGTGATGCTAATCATTCAGGATTAATTTATAACCCTTTGTCTATTACAGACAAAAAGGAAAAGAATAAATTGAGGGGGATTTATATTTTCTTTATACACGTCATGGTATTTCTTTAATCTTGTGTGTATGTATCTTTCTCTTTGATGATGATTTCATGGACGACACAAGATGAAGACTTTCCAGTTGAAGACTTACACATTTATGCATTTTCGTTTCTTGATTTAGGAGGGCATTAGTTGCATTAGTCTTAGGGGTCAATTGGGCTTCAGTTTGTGTTCTGTAACGGAATAGAAAAAGGGGAAGATTTATAAGAGTAAAATTTATAATTGCTCATTTTACTTTATTTGGTTTATCCCGTTACACCACACTACACCTTTATAACCATCCTCAAGTCTTCGAAGATTAGAAACATTGGTGATATGTGCAAGATCGAAGATCGTTTGTCAGAACATTATCCAAGAACAATTACGAAGTGGTTTGATAAAACTTTAAATTTCCAGCGGTTAGTTTTACAAGAGTTTTCGTTTAAAAGGTTTCGAATTATTTTGAAATGATTTTTTAAAGATTTATTTAAAAAATCGCTAACTCGTTCAAACGAGACTGACATCTCATTCAAATGAGTTGTGTAGGATCATTAAAATGAGGTTTCGATATTCAAATGAGATTTGGAATGATTCATTTTAGTTTGCTATAGAATGTCCTTCGATGTTTTATTAGAAACCGTTTGAACGAGATTAGGTATATCATTCGAACGAGGTGTCAATTTGTTCGAACGAGTACCCTTGTTTTTATTTTTTTAAACAAATCTTTTATAATATTTAATCTTTATCTCTTTGCAATAATTTTCCCAATAAATAAAGATGCGAGATTAGATTTTTCTTGAAGTCTTTTTAGAGTTCTTTTCGTGATAAAAATCTATACTTTTTTCATTCAATCCCCTTGTATCTTTGAAGATCACTTTTCAAAATAAAAAATAATACAATCCATTTTTCAAAACCCTTGTAGAGATTTTCTATATAGTTAATTTGTAGAGTTCTCTCTACGGTTGAAAAAGAAAGAATTATGCATCTAGAGGCTGATCGGTGGATATTGAGGGAACATTTGCTTCGTGTGGGTGGTGCTGGACTACATCACTTTCTGTTAAAGATTTTAAGACCTTATGCATTGTACTTAGTGAAGCTCTAAGTAGTTTGTAAGTCATCGAGTCTATCAAACTCTTTTATAGTGCTAAAATGTAGGTTTTGCCTGAAAAATATTTTTCCTCAAATATTTTTCTTCTACTTGGTTTGCGTTGGTTCGATTGTGTGGTCTGAAATATTTAATTTGGACTCTATCTTTCATGCACGCCTAATTATAATGAAGATAAAATATAGTTAAAAATTGGATCTTTGTGTGTGTAACTTAAGATATAAATGATTCCATCGAGCCCTGTATCTTCAACGCTAGTGAAAATCATTTTATATCAAAAGGATGGAAACTCGTACGGCAGCCTGCCAAGAAGGACAGACCCTTGGTTAATCCTCGAGACAAGATTAGGGCAATGGTTTTGTTGAGGAGTTGAAAACCGTTGCTCAAGCGTCCAAAAATAACAAGATGAACTTTCTTTATTAGGCTGTAGAACAGGTAACTAAGAAGTTTTCATAATGAACACCCATAAACTATATATGTTGTTACAAAATCCCCCTCCTGGGAACTCTCAAACAATATGTTAGCCACATGGTGTATTTGCTATAAAATTTCAAATTTTAGACAGCATTCCACGTGTGTGTTTGTGTGTGCGTGTGTGTGTGGTGGGGATTATTAATAATTTTGAGATATTTCTTGCAAAAAATGCATATTACAGGTGGGTATTTTGCACTTTACACCATGGTTTTAAAAAGCAATAGGCAGTATTCTGGCATCTAGAGCCCTTATAGTAGCTATGCGGGGAGTAATGAACTTTATAGGCAGGTTTATTTGCTTAATATACATTGAATATTTTTCTGTTAAAGTGGTGTAAGAGCACTCCCATGTATATTTTGAGCTCATTCTCATTAAACTATGCAGAAAATACATCTGTGTTGATACAAAAATCTTGTGCATATACTTTGTTTGTATCGTGCTCTAATGATTGCACATTACATCTTTTCACTTTTTGATGGTAAAATTTATTTTTTATCTAATCTAGAGACCTATTATTGTCCCATTGGAAAAGCTACGAGAGAATATGAATGCAAATAGAACATGTTGAGAAGTATTTTTTAGTATGCAAAGTTGCATTTTGTGCACTATTCCTATAATCACAGACTTGTCGAATCTTAAGTTGCATTTTGTCACTCAACTTTGTTACTCGGGGACATGGCATTTGTTGTACTTTCATTCCAATACAATACCCCCATTAAATCACATGGATAAGAGTCTAACCCATGACCATTGGCTCTAATACAGCTTGTCAGATCTCAAGCCACCATGCCACCTAAAATCGCTTGGTACTAGAGAGGGTAAACTTGTAATGTTTTACGACTTCACTGAACTTAGTTATCCTGAATATTGTACTCTCATTCTAACACAATAACGTGCACATATACTTGCAACTTATACAAACAAAATTTTCGACTCTAATCACCATATTTACTTTTCACATAAGCAAGAACTTCGTTGTCGTGAATATTGTACTCTCATTCTAACACCCTAACGTGCACATATACTTGCAACTTATACAAACAAAATTTTCGGCTCTGATCACCATATTTACTTTTGACATAAGCAAAAAATTATATTTACCTTTTATTCTTTTTGCTTGTAGCTGGAAACGAAATGTGATGTTGACTTGCATTAAATACTAATTTATTTTGGGTCGTAATTGGCAATGAACATCAATTTTCTGATCGTTGGGTCAATTCCACTTATTATTAATTTTGGGTACTCTTTAGTCATGGGGGACTCAGTTGCTTGTTCATCTGATGATATTTTATTGTTCCTTATATGAATAGGAGAGAGATTTTAGGTTTTAAATTTGATTTTTTTATTTTTTCCATTAATCATTTTGATCTTCTATTTCAGTTTTGATACTATAGTACTAGTGTACACCATTATTATGAAAATCACTCATATAATAAATTTTTCCAGTGCCTCAATTGATTTTTAAATCATCGGCTACATATGCCAAAACTTTTTATATAGGTACAGTAGAAGAGCTTGGTCTTCTCTTGCATGAAGACTTCATGAAGTTAAGATGGAACCCAAATAAATTGTGGAACCTCTATTTTAAATTATTCAACCCAATCTGAATTTGAGTATGCTTGATGTTCTGTTGGAAAATAATATGCAAAGGCAGAAATAAAACCCTTATATTATAACAGTATTATCAGCTTCAATACAATCGAATAAACTTATGAATACAACTTTGTTGAATCTTCAAATAAATTCTGAAACTTCAAGAAGTGATGTCATATTTCTAAATACAGTATTTGCACCACACGATAATTTGGTATACAAACAGGAATCTGCAAATCTGTACTCAAGTTACAATAAAGCAAATGCACTGTCTGCAAATTGTATGTTTGAAGACAGCCCTCGAATACAGCAGCGAAGAATAGACAATTAAGTTCTTATTCTGTTTTTGTGCACGAAACAGAATACGATAATTTTGTATCTCCTAAAAATTGTAAGTGAGTAATTATAGGGGTTGGGAAATCTGTAAACTGGATTAATTAATAGTGTTGAATTTTGTAATCGGCAGCTTTTATCTATAGGAAATGAAAAGCTGTGTCTCAAGAGTAATGATTGTTGAATTTAACAGTCTTGAACCATTTTCGAAATGGTGTGACTGTTAAATACTAATAGCCATGAAGCATTTCCACGCGGCATGCGAAGTGAAAAGTGCGCCACTAGCACCTCTACAGCCCACTACCCCGCGCGCGCGTGTGTCTACGGTGCTTCGCAACGTATTTGAGGTCTATTGAATAGCCTCTTAAATGCTAGATGAAGTAACTCTTAATCTTACAATTCTACTTATTTAGTGAATACATTTTTTATATTTTTCCAATGTGGGACAAGAGTAGTCCACATGCTTTATGGCTTAGTGGATTTCACTTGGCTCTACTCATTTTCCAATGTGGGACACTCTCCCTTTTATATTGGGTTAGCTTCCCACCTTTTTCCACACACTTTCAATGTGGGACAATCTTTTAAGCTTAGATTTTACTCCCAAAGCTCTTACTCACTTATTTAAAAATCTCTAACATTCCTCCACCATTTTCAAATAAATTTTGTAAATCTTTGATTTTCTGTAAGACTGTGTATAAGTATTAGTGTCTCACGATTTGAACCAATACCCTGTGAAGATTCGTCAAGGCTAACCATGAAAGTATAGTAGAATTGTCTTTGAACTATCAATTCATATTGATCAACCGAATTTATTTACACACACAAATGTTTTAGTCAATGATTATCCATATAAGCTGACACATGTATTAGGCCTTGTGTCTGTACCATAATTTCGTGAGTGCTTTAGAGTGAAGCCCAGTTCTCATAGGAAGTGGCGCCACTTCCACACTCATATAGGTAGACTATCATAGGTGTACATGTAACTAAAACACCATAAATTATTAAACTCATCGTCTTTCATTATTCATTACTTGTTCTAAGCACTTATCGTGAGGATGTTTGATTTTGTAGTGCTTACAATCACGTCGTATGATGTACTTTAATCATTGAACTTGAGACTTGGATATATCAAGTTTCAAGTTGAGTTTCCATCAAGAGTGATTATTGTTAATGGTTTTTAGTCCCATCCCTAATGATATCTTAGACACTTGTCCTCTTGCAAGACCTTTTGTAAAAGGATCAGCTAAATTTTGACTGGATTTTACATAATCCACTATGATTACACTATCTATAGTCCTTTGTCTAACGTAACTATGTCTTAGGTTAATATGTCTAGATTTTCCATTGTACACTTTACTAAAAGCTCTGGAAAGTGTAGACTCACTATCACAATGTATAGATATTAGAGGCATTGGTTTTGGCCAAACTGTAATTTCAATTAATAAATTCCTTAACCATTCTGCCTCTTTACTAGTTGCATCAAATGCCACAAATTAGGCTGCCATTGTAGAGTCAGTTATACAAGTCTGTTTCTTTGATCCCCAAGAAACAGCTCCTCCATCAAGAGTGAAATCCATCCACTTGTTGAGGAATGATCCTCCCACTCAATTATCCAACTAGCATCCGAAAACCCTTCTAATACTAAAGGATATCCACTATAGTATATACCATAGTCCATAGTTCCTTTTAAATATTTTAACATTCTATTGACAGCATGCCAATGCAATAAACTTGGATTACTAGTATATCTACTTAATTTACCAACAGCATAAGCAATATCAGGTCGAGTACATGTCATGGCATACATTAAACCACCAATTACTCGTGCATATTCCAATTGTGAAATAGCTCTACCAGTATTAGGGATCATCTATAGTTGTGGCTCAATAAGGTGTACTAACAGGTGTGTAATCAAACTGATTAAATTTCTTTAAAATTTTGTCAACATAATGAGATTGAGTGATAATTATATTTTTATCTTTCCTTATTAATCTCATTCCTAATATGACATCACCTACACCCATATCTTTCATATCAAATTTAGAAGACAGAAAACTCTTTATATTTATAACGCTTTCTAAATCAGTACCAAGAATTAACATGTCATACACATATAAACAAATGATCACACCTTTACCATTAGTAAATTTACTATAAACACACTTATCAGATTCATGAATTTTAAAACCATAAGAAATAATGACTTTATCAAATTTTTCATGCCACTGTTTAGGTGATTATTTTAGGCCATATAAGAACTTAATTAAATTACATACTTTATGTTCTTTTCCAGGAATAACAAACCCTTCAGGTTGTTCCATGTAAATTTCCTCTTTTAAGTCACCATTTAAAAGGTAGTTTTCACATCCATTTGATGAATTTCAAAATTATATATAGATTCTAAAGCAATCAAAATTCTAATAGTATAAGTTCTAGCAACTGGTGCATATGTATCAAAATAATCAATTCCTTCTTTGTGTGTATAACCTTTAGCCACCAATCTAGCCTTGAATTTATCAATTGTTCCATCTATTTTCATTTTCTTTTTAAAATCCATCTACACTTGATGGGTTTAGATCCAGGAGGTAAGTCTACTGATTTCCAAGTTTTATTTCCCATGATTGAATCCATTTCGTCATTAGTAGCTTCTTTCCAAAATGCTGAATCTACAGACTTAATTACCTCATTATAAGTTTGTGGGTCTATTTCAACACTAAGAGTCAAAGCCAATTGATTACAAGGTGTGTCTCTAGTTCCTTCAACATGATAGACTACAAAGTCGGGACCAAAGCTTCTTTCTTTCCTAGGTCTCTCACTTTTCCTAATCTCTTCTTGTTCCACTGGTGGAATATCAGATAATTGTGAAGGAGTGTTTACTTCTTTTTCATTATTTATTCTAGGAATAGAAGAAAACCTTTGTTAATAAAAAATTTTCATCTCTCGATTCAATTATTGTATTTACCTCATCCGAATCATTAGGTTCACTAACAAAAAATCTATAGGCTTTACTATGTTGTGCATAAACTATGAAAATACACTCAATGCCTTTGCTTCCTAATTTCTTTCTCTTAGTTTCAGATAGTCTTACAATAGCTCTACAACCCCAAACTCTAAGATAACCTAAATTAGGTTTTTTATTCTTCCATAATTCGTAAGGTGTTTTCTAATTATCTTTAACAGGTATCCTATTCAAAAAAATACACGCAGTTAAAAGTGCTTCTCCCCAAAACCCTTTACTTAAACAAGAATAAGAAAGCTTAGCGTTAACCCTTTCAGTTAGTGTTCTATTTTTTCTTTCTTCTACTCCATTTTGCTGTGGTGTATAAGGTGCAGTAACTTCATGTATAATTTCCATATCTTCACCAAATTGAGGAAAGTGATATTCACCACCTCTATCAGATCTAGGACATTTTATTTTAGTATCACATTGATTTTCAACTTCATTTTTATATGTCTTAAATCTATTAAGCACATCATCATTAGAGTTTAAAAGATATATGTAACAATATTTTGAAAAGTCACCGATAAAAGTAGCAAAATATTTACTACCACCTCTAGTAGGTGTTCCATGCAAATCACAAACATCACTATGTACTAATTGCAACAAAGATGTAGTTTTTTCTATTTTTGGAAAAGAAAATCTTGTTATTTTTGTTTGCATGCATATTTTACACTTTTTATCCATACCATTCTCATATTTAGGAATTAAATTTAAATTAACCATCAAATACATTTTCTTTGTATTAACATGTCCTAAACGACTATGCCATAATGAAAGACAATCAATGATATAAGAAGAATAATCTTTTTCATTAATATTGAGTTTAAACATGCCCTGATACAAATATCCTTTGTCTACAAAGGTACCACTCTTAGTCAGAATAAATTTATTTGACTCAAATACAAGCTTAAAGCCAAATTTGTTAACAAGACTTCCAGAAACTAAATTTTTCATAACATTAGGAACATGAAAAACATTGGTGAGACTAAGAATTTTTTCGGAAGTGAATTAGAGATCTAGTGTCCCTTTGCCTTTAAGAGAAGCAGTTGAAGAGTTTCCCGTATACAGAACATCTCCTTCCACAGTTTCATAGGCAGAGAATAGGCTCTTGTCCCTACATACATGCCTTGTGGCACCATAATGAATCCACCAAGAGTTATCTTCTCCAAGCATATTAGCCTCGAATACCATAGGAGAAATTTTTTGCTTTGTGTCTGATGATCCTCATTTTTCTTCTAATTTCTTAAACTCACGACAATCCTTTTGGATGTGACCTGGTTAATTGCAATGAAAACAATTTATGTTCTTCTTTTTGTTTGCTTTAAAATTGTTTGAAAAATTCTTTCGCTTGTTATTATTTCCATGATTACATAATTTTTACTCCTTTCCCTCCTCCACCACATGGACCTTAGAAACAGAATTTTTATGTTCCTCTTTTCCATCTTGAATTCGAAACTTTTGTTCAATTCTTAAATGAGTCTCTAATTCTTCAAGCGAAAGATTCGCCTTTTTGTGTTTAAGTTCTTTCTTACAATCTTTCTAAGAAGGAGGAAGTTTTTCAATTATGGCAGAAATAATTACATTATCATCCATATTTGAATTTTTCAGTTTGCAATGATTTAAGATACGTTGGATGTCATTAAATTTTTCTAGCACATGCCTATTCTTATACATTTTAAAACTTAAAAACTGACTGATAAGGAACTTCTTACTTGTAGCGTCTTCCGTAAGATATTTGGTCTCCAATGTTTCACACAGTTTTCGCAGTTCAATATTTTGGTACAAGTCGAACAAATTGTTAGCAAGTGCATTGAGAATGTGACCATGACAAAAGTAATCATCGGTCTCCCATTTTGTGTGTTGCCTCATCTGTTCCACGGTTTCGTCTTCTTTTTCATTTGGTTTCGGTTGTGACAAGATGTACACAATCTTCAATGTTATTAGAAGAAAGTGAACCTTTTTCTGCCAACGCAAAAAATTATCACCATCAAAACGGTCCAACTTCACAAAGCCTTCTCTTATTTGTCGAAGTGATTTGGAAGAGTGAGACATTTCCTACATTATTGTATTTAGATTGTTGGAAAATAATATGCAAAGGCAGAAATGAAAATCTTATATTATAACAGTAATGTCAACTTCAATACAATCGAATAAACTTATGAATACAACTTTGTTGAATCTTTAAATAAATTTTAAAACTTTAAGGCGTGATGTCACTTTCCTAAATACAGTATTTTCCCAACACGATAATTCGGTATACAAACGCGGATCTGCAAATCTGTACTCAAGATACAATGAAGCAAATGCACTGTCTGCAAGTTGTATGTTTGAAGATAGCCCTCGGATGCAACAGCGAAGAACAAACAATCAAGTTCTTATTCAGTTTTTGTACACGAAACAGAATAAGATAATTTTATATCTCTTGAAAATTGTAAGTGAGTAATTGCAGGGGTGGGGAAATATGAAAACTAGATTAATTAATAGTGTGCAATTTCGTAATTGGCCGCCTTTGTTTATAGGAAATGAAAGGTTGTGTCTCAAGAGTCATGACTGTTGAATTTAACAGTCTTGAGCCATTTCCGAAATGGTGTGACTGTTAAATATTAACAGCCATGAACCATTTCCTCGCGGCATGTGAAGTGTAAAGTGAGCCACTAGCGCCTCTGCAGCCCACTGCCCAGCACGCGCGCGTGCATAAGTGCATAATGTGCTTCGTTCCATAGCGGAGGTCTGTTGAATAGCCTCTTAAATGCTAGATTAAGTAACTCTTCATCTTCCATATCTACTTATTAAGTGCACACATTTTTTATATTTTTCCAATGTCGGACAAGAGTCGTCCACATGCTTTATAGCTTAGTGGGCTTCATTTGGCTCTACTCATTTTCCAATGTGGGATGCTCTCCCTTTTATATTGGGTTAGCTTCTCACCTTTCTCCACACACTTTCAATGTTGTAGAAGCTTTTAAGCTTATCTTTTACTCCCAAAGCTGTTACTCACTTATTTAAAAATCTCCAACATTCCTCCACCATTTTCAAGTAAGTTTTGTAAATCTTTGATTGTCTATAAGACTGTGTATAAGTTTTGGTGTCTCATGACTTGAACCAATACCCTGTGAAGATTCGTTAAGGATAACCATGAAGGTATAGTAGACTTGTCTTTGAACTATCAACCCATATTGTGCAGCCGAATTTATGTACACACACAAATGTTTTAGTCACTTATTATCCATATAAAATAACATATGTATTAGGCCTTATGTCTGTACCTTGATTTCGTGAGTGCTTTAGAGTCAAAACCAGTTCTCATAGGAAGTGGTACCCCTTCCACTCTCATATAGTTAGACTATCATAGGTGTCCATGTAACTAAAACATCATAATTGATTAAACTCATCCTATTTCATTATTCATTACATATTCTAGGGACTTATCCTTGGGATGTTTGATTTTGTAGTGCTTACAATCACGTCGTATGATGTACTTTTATCATTGAACTTGAGGCTTGGATATATCAAGTTTCAAGTTGAGTTTCCATCAAGAGTGATTATTGTTAATGGGTTTTAGTCCCATCCCTAATGATATCTTAGACATCAGTCCTCTTGCGAGACCTTTTGTAAAAGGATCAGCTAAATTTTGACTTAATTTTACATAATCCATTGTGATTACACTATCTGTAATCCGTTGTCTGACATAACTATGTCTCAGGTCAATATGTCTAGATTTTCCATTGTACACTTTACTATAAGCTCTGGAAAGTGTAGACACAATGTATAGATATTGGAGGCATTGGTTTTGGCCAAACTAGAATTTCAATTAATAAATTCCTTAACTATTCTGCCTCTTTACTAGTTGCAGTTAATTCCACAAATTCAGTTTCCATTGTAGAGTCGGCTATACAAGTCTGTTTCTTTGATCCCCTAAAAACAGCTCCTCCACCAAGAGTGAAAATCCATCCACTTGTTGAGGAATGATCCTCCCGCTCAGTTATCAAACTAGAATCCGAAAACCCTTCTAATACAGAAGGATATCCACTATAGTACATACCATAGTCCATAGTTCCTTTTAAATATTTTAACATTCTATTGACATCATGCCAATGCAATAAACTTGGATTACAAGTATATCTACTTAATTTACCAACATCATAAGCAATATGAAGTCAAGTACATGTCATGGAATACATTAAACTACCAATTACTCGTGCATATTCCAATTATGAAATAGCTCTACCAGTATTAGGGATCATCTTTAGCTGTGGCTTAAAAGGTGTACTAACAGGTGTGCAATCAAACTGATTAAATTTCTTTAAAATTTTCTAAAGATAATGAGATTGAGTGGGAATTATATTTTTATCTTTCCTTATTATTCTCATTCCTAATATGACATCAACTACACCCATACCTTTCATATCAAATTTAGAAGACAGAAAACTCTTTGTATTAATAATGCTTTATAAATTAGTACCAAGAATTAACATGTCATCTACATATAAACAAATGGTCACACCTTTACCATTAGTAAATTTACTATAAACACACTTATCAGATTCATGAATTTTAAAACCATAAGAAATAATGACTTTATAATATTTTTCATGCCACTGTTTAGGTGCTTATTTTAGGCCATATAAGAACTTAATTAATTTACATACTTTATGTTCTTGTCCAGGCATAACAAACCCTTCAGGTTGTTCCATGTAAATTTCCTCTTCTAAGTCACCATTTAAAAGGCACTTTTCACATCCATTTGATGAATTTTAAAATTATATATAGATGCTAAGGCAATCAAAATTCTAATAGTGGAAGTTTTAGCTATTGGTGCGTAGGTATCAAAATAATCAATTCCTTCTTTTTGTGTAAAAACTTTAGCCACCAATCTAGCCTTAAATTTATTAATTGTTCCATTTATTTTCATTTTCTTTTTAACATCCATCTAGACTTGATGGGTTTAGATCTTGGAGGTAAGTCTACTAATTTCCAAGTTTTATTTCCCATCATCATTAGTAGCTTCTTTCCAAAATGCTGAATCTACAGACTTAATTACCTTACTATAAGTTTGTGGGTCTATTTTAACACTAAGAGTCAAAGAAAATTGATTACAAGGTGTGTCTCTAGTTCCTTCAACAAGATAGACTACAAAATCGGGACCAAAGCTTCTTTCTTTCCTAGGTCTCTCACTTTTCCTAATCTCTTCTTGTTCCACTGGTGGAATATCAGATAATTGTGAAGGAGTGTTTACTTCTTTTTCATTATTTATTCTAGGAATAGAAGAAAACCTTTATTAATAAAAAATTGCATCTCTCGATTTAATTATTGTATTTACCTCAACCGAATCATTAGGTTCACTAACCAAAAATCTATAGGCTTTACTATGTTGTGCATATCCTATAGGCTTCCTAATTTCTTTCTCTTAGTTTCAGGTAGTCTTACAATAGCTCTGCAACCCCAAACTTTAAGATAACCTAAATTAGGTTTTTTTATTCTTCCATAATTCGTAAGGAGTTTTCTTATTATCTTTAACAGGTATCCTATTCAAAAAATCACACGCAGTTAAAAGTGCTTCTCCCCAAAATCCTTTACTTAAACAAGAATAAGAAAGTATAGCGTTAACCGTTTCAGTTAGTGTCCTATTTTTTCTTTCTGCTACTCCATTTTACTGTGGTGTATAAGGTGCAGTAACTTCATGTATAATTCCCATATCTTCACAAAATTAAGGAATGTGATATTCACCACCTTTAAGACATTTTATTTTATTATCACATTGATTTTCATCTTCATTTTTATATGTCTTAAATCTATTAAGCACATCATCCTTTGAGTTTAAAAGATAGACATAATAATATTTTGAAAAGTCATCGATAAAAGTAGCAAAATATTTACTACCACCTCTAGTAGGTGTTCCATGCAAATCACAAGCATCACTATGTACTAATTGCAATAAAGATGTAGTTTTTCTATTTTTGGAAAAAGGCAATCTTGTTATTTTTGTTTGCATGCATATTTTACAATTTTCATTCATATCATTATCATATTTAGGAATTAAATTTAAATTAACCATGAAATGCATTTTCTTTGTATTAAGATGACCTAAACGACTATGCCACAATGAAAGACAATCAACGATATAAGCAGAAGAATCTTTTTCATTGATATTGAGATTTAATATGCCCTCATACAAATATCCTTTGCCTATAAAGGTACCACTCTTAGTCAGAATAAATTTGTTTGACTCAAATACAAGTTTAGAGCCAAATTTGTTAACAAGACTTGCAGAAACTAATTTTTTCTTAAAATCACGAACATGAAAAACATTGGTGAGACTAAGGATTTTTTCGGTAGTGAATTAGAGATCTAGTGTCCCTTTTCCTTTAACAACAGCAGTTGAAGAGTTTCCCATATAGACAACATCTGCTTCCACAGTTTCATAGGCAGAGAATAGGCTATTGTCCTTACATATATGCCTTATGGCACCAGAATCAATCCACCAAGAGTTATCTTCTCCAAGCATATTAGCCTCAGATGTCATAGAAACAAATTGCTTTGTGTCTGATGATCCTCCTTTTTCTTTTAGTTTCTTGAACTCAAGACAATCCTTCTTGAAGTGACCTATTTTATTGCAATGAATACAATTTCCATTCTTCTTTTTGTTTGCTTTAGAATTGTTTGAAAAATTCTTCCGCTTGTTATTATTTCCATGATTGCATAATTTTTACTCTTTTCCTTCCTCCACCACATGGACCTTAGAAACAGAATTTTCATGTTCCTCTTTTCCATCTTGAATTCGAGACTCTTGTTCAATTCTTAAATGAGTCTCTAATTCTTCAAGTGAAAGATCCTCCTTTTTGTATTTGAGTTCTTTCTTATAATCTTTCCAAGAAGGTGGAAGTTTTTCAATTATGGCATAAATAATTACATTATCATCCATATTAAAAAAATTCAGTTTGCAATGATTTGAGATGCGTTGGAGGTCATGAAATTGTTCTAGCACAGGCTTATTATCATGCATTTTAAAGCTTAAAAATTGACCGATAAGGAACTTCTTACTTGTAGCGTCTTCCGTAAGATATTTGGTCACCAATGTTTCCCACAAAGTTTTTGTAGTCCCAACATTTTGGTACAATTTGAAAAAAAATTAAGCAAGTGCATTGAGAATGTGATCACGACATAAGTAATCATCAATCTCCTATTTTGTTCATTGCCTCGTCTGTTCTACGATTTTATCTTCTTCTTCATTTGGTTCTGGTTGTGACAAGACGTACACAATCTTCAATGTTGTTAGAAGAAAGTCAACCTTTTTCTGCCAATGCAGAAAATTACCACCATCAAAACGATCCAACTTCAGAAAGCCTTCTGTTATTTGTTAAAGTGATTTGGAAGAGTCGGCCATTTCTTACCTTACTGTATTTATATTATTGGAAAATAATATGCAAAGGCAGAAATGAAACTCTTATATTATAATAGTAATGTCAACTTCAATACAATCGAATAAACTAATGAATACAACTTTGTTGAATCATCTACATTCTGAAACTTCAAGGCCTGATGTCACTTTCCTAAATAGAGTATTTGCCCCACACGAAAATTCGGTATACAAACGGGAATCTGCAAATCTGTACTCAAGATACAATGAAGTTAATGCACTGTCTGCAAATTGTATGTTTGAAGATAGCCCTCAGATGCAGCAGCGAAGAACAGACAATCAAGTTCTTATTCTGTTTTTGTGCACGAAACAGAATAAGATAACTTTGTATCTCCTAAAAATTGTAAGTGAGTAATTGGAGGGGTTGGGAAATCTGAAAATTGGATTAATTAGTAGTGTGCAATTTCTTAATTGGAAGCCTTTATTTATAGGAAATGAAAGGTTGTGTGTCAAGAGTCATGACTGTTTAATTTAACAGTCTTGAGCCATTTTCGAAATGGTGTGACTGTTAAATACTAACAACCATGAACCGTTTCTAAACTGGTGCAAGTAAACTTGTACTATTTTTACACGGGCCCACTAAAAAGTGGTCGTGCCCGAGTTACTGCGATTCGACCCGAACGAATCTTGATAACCCGCTACCACTACAAAGATGCAACATGCGAAGTGCAAAGTGCGCCACTAGTGTCTCTACAGTCCACTGCCCCGCATGCGCGCGCACGTGTGCGTACTGTTCTTCTCACCGTATTAGAGGTCTCTTTAATACCCTCTTAAATGCTAGATGAAGTAACTATTCATCTTCCCTTTCTACTTAATATTTTTTTTATTTTTCCAATGTGGGACAAGAGTAGTCCATACTCTTTATAGCTTAGTGGGTTTCACTTAGATCTACTCATTTTCCAATGTGGGATACTCTCCCTTTTATATTGGGTTTGCTTCCCACCTTTCTCCACACACTTCCAACGTGGGACAAACTTTTAAGCTTAGCTTTTACTGGCAAAGCTCTTACTCACTTATTTAAAAATCTCCAACATGTTCAAATGTGGTCTCATTAATAAAGAAAAGGCCATGAGAAGGTGTGTTTAAACATCGGAGGATGCGTTCAATGTCGAAAATTAATATTAAGTGTCTAAATTAATTATTTAATTTCAATTATATTAAATTCTGAATTTATGGATTTCCCAATTATGTGGCCTTGATAAAGATCAGATAATTAATTAGGAACGTGATAAATACGAATATTAGAAGATTGAGTCAATCTTATCCGTTAGTCACATGATCATTAGTGGAATTAGTGGGAGACTTGAAATAGAGTCCCACCTTGACTAGGATTCCGACCCTCTTCCCCTTATAAATAGAGGAGCCCTACACCATCTGGGGTTATCTCATAACACACTGTTTTTGAGGTGGGAGAGAAATTATGAGATTCCAATTGAGTATAATTTTTGCAAGAAGGGAGATTGATGGAGTAATTAATCAAGATTGATCAATGCATTGGATCAAGGTAAGTCTTATTTTCTATCATTTAGACGTATTTTATGAAAACATGAAGATCCAAGATCCTTTTATTAAGAACAATTGTATGCTAAAGTTTAATCATATTAGTGTGTTCGTGATTAATATTAGGTGTTCTTAAGAATAATTTACGTGTGGTATCAGAGCCAAAGTTTAGGATCTCGTGATTTTCCTTATTGATGTTCGTCTATAATGAAATATGTGCCTGAGACTTCATGCGACATTTTTATTTATGTCATTAAATCTGATTATGCTTGTGATTTTCTGCAACATTTTAATTTATGTCATTAAATCTCCTCTTAAAGTATCTCTGAGACTTTCTGTGACGTTTTTCTTCATCGCCAATGCTCACTGGTTGGAATGAAAGGTCAAAACTTGCCCAGAATTTTATGAAACTGACATGGCCGACTAGAAACGTCGAAATAAACAAAACCTATTGCATATAATGGGCACTAACTTACTTTTGCGTTTTGACGTCGCTAAGTCCCTTAAAATTGCATTTTTTTTCCATTTTTGGTAATAATGTTGACGTCAATATCTCACTCCAGAAAATTGATTTTTGAATTTCGAAATTTTTTTTGAGACCTTGGAGTAATTATCTACATCCTCGTGGTGCTAACTCAAATTTTCTATTTTTGGCAAAAATTATGATTTTTTCCAAACATTATGTATTTTTTTACACCACGGGAGTTGTTTTTTATGTTCATGTTTGTTCTAATACTCAAGTTTTGTATTATTTGGTATTGATGAAAGAGTTCAACATAAAATTTTAAATATTAGATGTATGATTATGGGTTTGACAATAGGATTTCGACATATTAGGTTATTGTGCATAATCTATATTTGGTAGCCCAAAGGTATGTAATTATGAATTGATGTTTCGATAATAATATTTATATGATGTTGGATGGGGAAGATATGAAAGTGTCTTAATCTATAATTATAAATTTTAGATTATTGTGTATGCATCTATATTTGGACCATTAAGTATACATTAAGTTTTGAGTATAATATTTTTGTGGGCATCGATTTTACATAAATAATGTTTATGACTTCCAGAAAAAATATTTTTGAATTCTGTCGAATATTTGACACTCTGGAGTAATTTTCTACAGTTCCATGATGCTAACTCATTTTGTTTGGAAAAATTTAAGTTTTTCCGTATTTCATGTATGTTTTATCTAGAACTGTGATAAAACCTTGCTCTAATGATCCTTTTTTAGTTGAATATTCGTGCCAAACACAGACCAACATATTTCATATGGTAGGATATTAGACTTGCATTATTGTTAATATTCATATTTTGATGAGTCTCGTGCCAAACACATGCCAATGATTCATATTGTTGAATATTATGATATTCGTGTTTTAATGAGTCTCGTGCCAAACACAGGCCAACGATCCATGTGGTTGAAAATCAGAATCATTGTTTATTCTAATGATAGTACTCCCATTAATTTGAATTAAATGCCAAACACGGGCTATAATTCATATGTGCGGATACTAGATTTATGATTTCGTTGCATACATGCATATTTGAATGCATGACTTGAAAATTTTGAGACTCATAAGTAGGTATTCATTCAGTTTAATCAAATGCCGAATACATGCTAAGATTAAATGTGAAGATATTATACTTGTAGTCATTTTAGATTATCCTAATGTTTGTTATAAGGTTAAATTGAAGTGAAACACATGCTGAAATTTAAATCAAATAAACATTGGAATTTTTGTAAATGTTAAGTAATTAGCATCAATGTTAAATAGTCATATTTACATATGCTACTAGTATGATAATTGTGATTATAACCGTATTGTACATTAGTATGACCATAAATGATTTGGGTAAATATTTCTGATTTGTTACTCATAGATAAGTGATGAAGCGAAAGTAAAGGATTTATGTCTTCCATTTACTATTATTTGTGCAATATCTCATGTAAACTCTTTTTTATTTGATTTTCACATTATGTCTATTTTTTCATGAATTTCAAATTAAGGAATAGACAATAAAATAATTATCCATGTATTACGGGTATTTGAACATTTATGCGTATCTCTAATATTTATATAATATAAGGTTTGGTGTTCATTAAAGTCCTCCATTCCAGAAGATATAAATATTGGACTAATGCATTAATATCATGCATATTTTAGTTGCCTACGGGTCCATGTATGATATTGAATGCTAGAATGATGATACTTTATGATGTTGCATACATATTATTGTTTATTCATTTATTGTGATTACAATAATTGAATAAAATGTAAGTGGTGATATATATTTTGGAAAGGTAATAATAGTCGTCAAATGCAGATGCCTTAAGTTTATGAAAGCCATACACATGAATAATTTAGTTTATTGATCATGCGATATTTAATGAAAATAAGTGAAAAATTTATTGACTTGTGTATGTAAGTTTTTATGTAATGCAATATTCATATTATGAAATGTTTGGTAGTCACTACAGTCACCCAACTAGAATGGCAATGAATATTAAATGTAAAGATGATGGTAGTAGTAACTCATGATGCTTATAATTGTAAAGATATTAATGGGGTATATTGAGTTTATTTCTTCAAGCAAGGTTATTCCTTATCGGGAATCGATTTTGAGTGATTGAATGAACATCATAGATCACATACATTATTATAGTATGTGAAAATAAGTTGTGCACAAATATCGTGTACAATATAATGAAATAACATTATACCCAATAAAGTAATTTACAAGCATCATATAATCGATATTTCACAGTTACTACTGAAGAAAACTCACGGTTATGCACTCAATTTATTATCATGTAATCGGTGTGTGTGTTGTTAAATCAAAGCATTAATGAAGTGAGCAATTTATCTCATTATCTTATCACATAATGTTGTATCCCATTTTGTTTCTCTAAAAATTTCATATTTAATTTGGTTAAACAAATTAAGTTTGTTTACATGTTGCACACTCGGACTAATAATGATAAGGATAATATGTATCTTTTATGATTTGAAACGATTTTTTCATGTTAGTAGAGATTGCAAGTTATACTTAATGTGTTATAGTAAGTATTTACTTCTGATGCAAGGATTTCTTACAAACCAAACTAGAAATGCTAATAAGATTCTTTTTCTTTTGTTCTTGGAGAATCAAATCGCCATTTGTTTTTATAAACCCTCAATATTTTTATTTTATTTTTGGAAAATGTTTGTCTAGACTTGATCGTGAGGGATATGTTCTAAAAAATCTTTTGAATTATATTTTTTTTCAAGGGTTATGGTATTCCTTTTGATGTTTTGTACAAAATAAAGTTTGGACATAGGTCTTTAAAGATTTGTTTGATCCCGCATCATAATCGTAGCGTTATTGATGAAACTCTTTTAATCTTGTGCCAAATTAAATCCAGACTCCTTTTCATAATTTTCGTGGACAAGATTTTTGTAATGTCTCTTATAAATTTTGATAGTCGAGTTGTGCTCCTAAGGTAAAACGATGTCTAATATAAGGATGACCTATGTGGTCCAAGTGGGAGATTATGAGAAACTTCCCTTAAAGTGGACCTACATAGATCATATAATTGTCATTGACACATATTTATTGCATTAAAGTTAAATTCATTATGAAAGGTGAAATTAGTGGTAGTATAAAATCATGAAATATGGTTATAAAGGAAGGTAGGGTACTTATCCCATTACCGATAACCTTCTTGAATACTTATTCTTTTAGTTGTTAGATTGTATAAACAACAAAGAATAAATAAATGATCAACCACTAAATGATAGTATTGTCACCGTGAGAGAAATGTAGACAAAATCATAAGGAATAGTATTAAGAAGATCCTAAAAGGTCTACTATCCTCGATGATTATGTGGTGTATCTGCATGAACATGAATTTCGCGTAGAGATAAATAATGACATGGTTTTATTTTCAAAAGTCATAAGAAGTGAAACTAATGGACTACAACTAAGTTTAAAATCTCGTTGAATTACATAATTGATGCACTAAAGTTGGGTATGAGGGGGTCATCAAGACCAAACATGACACTAATGGTAGTTAAACGAGATAAAGCTAAATTGTAGTAAAATATTTCACCATTAATGAAGAAAAGGTTATAAATAGACCTTCTCAATTATATGTAAGGATACGAAATTATTATGACATTAGTAACTCATTATGATTGAGAGTCACATGAAGTGGATGTGAAAATTACTTTTTGGAGTCTTATAAACCATGCGTATATGTTTAGGAGTTCATGTTATAAACATAATTTTCCCACATGACGTATTTTAAGAAATAATATCATTATTTTTTTAATCGTTGTATATTTGTATACACCTTAAGATCAGTGGGAGTAAGTTTATATATTTTCTCTATATACAAGCACAAATTTAGAAAGTAAAGAATCAAAATAATTTTATGGGTTTAAAAGTTGTGTATGAAGTAATGAGATACTTAAAGGACTATATGCTCACATTTATGATGTATGTGTTCATTTAAATATGAACAATTAATGTGACTCAGATTTACTAGTTGTGCGGATGGTATGAAGTTCACTCTTGCTTAAGTATATTTATTTTGGTTTATCAACCAATATAATGAAGGAGTGAAACACAATCCATCCATTAACTATTGTGAAAACAGAGTTTGTAGCATGCTTGATGCTACAACTTATGTATTTTGGCAGCGTGACTTCATTTCGGGACTTGGAGTTATCGACACTATTATCAAGCTGCTGAAATATTATGATAATGTCGCTGCAATCTTCTTTATGAAGAAATTTTAGCTATTCCTAAAGTAACTAAGCACGTTGAATGAAATACCTATCAGTGAAAGAAGAAATTCATAAACAAAGAGTGTCAATTGATCACATTAGTATGAGTGATAACATAGCAGATCCTCTTACGAAAGGACTATCTCCAAAGACCTTATGGAACGTGTCAAAGAGATGGGTCTCGATTGGTAAAATTACAATTGCTATTTGGCTTAGTTGGTTGACACTATTACTTGAATTCAATAAAAGTGTTTCTGATTTTAATTATTTCTGTCTTTTGTGAATGCATGCATATGATTATGAATTATTGTTGACAGAAATAGGCCTTATTCAAAAGGACATAACGAGGCAATTATGATACCCAAAATTAAAGGCTTAGTTGAATTAAACATTGGTGTTGTAGTATATGGAAGGAACCATGCTCTTGAATAACATGGAACCGCCATGACTCGCATCCGTGAATTGTTTGATTTAAGCAAACTATATTTATCAGTTATTGTGCACATTATGGTACCTAATTTAATTATGAGGATTATTAAGACTAAGTGGGAGACTGTTGGAAATTGATATTAAGTGTCGAAATTAATTATTTAATATCAATTATATTAACTTCCGAATTTATGAATTTCCCAATTATGTGGCCTTGATAAATATTAGATAATTAATTAAGAACGTGATAAATACGAATATTAGATGATTGGGTAAATCTTATCCGTTAGTCACATGATGGTTAGTGACATTAGTGGGAGACTTGAAATAGAGTCCCACCTTGACTAGGATTCCGACCCTCTTCTCCTTATAAATAGAGGAGCCCTACACCATCTGGGGTTATCTCATAACACACTGTTTTTGAGGTGGGAGAGAAATTATGAGATTCCAATTGAGTATAATTTTTGCAAGAAGGGAGATTGATGGAGTAATTAATCAAGATTGATCAATGCATTGGATCAAGGTAAGTCTTATTTTCTATCATTTAGACATATTTTATGAAAACATGAAGATCCGAGATCCTTTTATTAAGAACAATTGTATGCTAAAGTTTAATCATATTAATGTGTTCATGATTGATATTAGGTGTTCTTAAGAATAATTTTACATTCAATGGAAAAACAGTGAACATCCAGTCTAGTTAAAGTCAGGTATCGTTACACTCCTACTATTTGTCAAAATTTAATTAGATCACTAACAAAAGCCATCTGATTTGTATCGTATTTTGTTAAAAGACCTTGGCAACATGTGACGCTTTTTTGCATTCAATTGAGCTAATTCAATTTGTGTTTACTTGCAGCAGATTATGTTCACATGGGGTTCTAGTGGGATAAAGGTCATATTGAGCAGGAGAGCTTTGAATTTGTCATTCACAGCATGACGTATCTTAGTAATTTTGCTGGCAATACTAAAAGGAGGGTTGATATTCTCATCCCAAAATATTTTTTAAAACACTGCAAAATAAAATTTTACTTTTTTTACTATCAAACACCATCAATTTAACACATATAATCTTATTAAAAAGTCTAAAATGCTCTTTAACATAGTAGCACTAATTTTAACCTCTAACTATTCAATACTAAAAAAAATTCAAACTGAAACCGTGAAATCCATTACCACGACTGAAACCCTCAAAACTCAACCATCTTTTTCTCAATCTAATATTGTTTCTATCATCTGCATTGTGTTTGAGATAATTTGTGTGGCTGTGTTCTGCATTTTTTACAGCTTAACAATAACAAGAATGAGCATGGATGATAAAAAATCAAAGACACAAAAGGATGCTCAAAATTTAGATTTCACTCCCACATTAGACTTATTTGAGGTACTAAACGTTTACACACATTGTATTTAGTCATTATACACCAAGAAATGTAAGAAAAGAATCACTAAAAAAGTTTGAAAAAAAAGTTAGTATAGCATCCTACGGTCTCCTGTAACCGGAGACACTGGCAAGTCACGACCATGTGTAGCCGTCGTGTCCAATTTTATAGTTTATTATAGTCGTGGATTGTAGGATTTTACGGTTAATCATAGTCATAATATCTTATTATCGGTATTCCTTGGCCGTTAATACATGCATGTCATGGCCTATCTTGTCCAGGATCACCTTATTTGCGGTTTACCTTTGGAATAACTTAATATTAAACTCAATTTATTATTAACTAAAATTACAGTTAGATGACTCAATAATGAACTCAATTGATTGGGGGAAGATTGATAATATTGTCGTACCAAGTGCTCGTGCGACTTGGATTGACGGACCACCATCGGGTACCACACCACTTGAGCAATCTTTTGTAGAACTGCATAACACAACTGATCCTTGCTTGGGGGATGAATTTCTAGACTTGACTATATCCATAGTAATTTTCCTCAAAAGTCATAAGATATCCAGTGAATATTGCATAATGTTGTATTAATATTAAATATTTTCTTCTTTCAGTTTAGGATGTATGTATGTATGGATACGGGAACTTCTCAGAGATTTATCAAGATCATACCTCTTAATTTTACACCGAAGAGGTTGATTTTTTTCTTAGTCATTTTTAAGTTGCAGAATTTAGTCATATAGACAGAGTGGCTAATTATTTATTTTCAATCTTCATAGGTATTCGTTAGTAGAAGTAAAATGGTAGAATGGTGCCAGACGATTGGTTTAACATTTAAAGCTATCGTGATTGTACTCAAATCTGAGAAGGGAAGATCGGGAAAAAAGCCACATATAATTCTTGAATGTGAAAGAAGCTCATTGAACAGATGAAAAAAGGAGGAGGAAACAAAAAAGAAAAGAAAACGTAATATTGGCACCCGCAAGTGTGATTGTCCATTTAAACTCAAGGGTGTCGCGATGGAAGATGGTAAGTGGGGTGTAAAAGTTTTTTGCGGTCTACATAATCACGAGGTCTTTGATTTGTTAGTTGGACACCCATATATAGGGCGGTTAAATTAGGAGAAATGGAATGTGACAAAAGAGTTAATTTTTAATAATATTCGATCGAAGAAGGTGTTGCACGCATTGAAATAAATGAATCCTTAAAATTGCTCCTCGATAAGTACCATGTACAATGAAAAACACAAGATGAGAGTAGGGGAGCATGCCGGGAGGAACACAATGTAGCAACTCATGCATTTGCTTTCCGAAAAACATTACATACATTGGCATCGGCGTCATGAGCAAAATGACATTGTCGAAGACATATTTTTTTCACATCCAACCTACGTGTCCTTTGCCAAGTGTTTCCCTTCTGTTCTAGTGATTGATTGCACTTACAAAACAAATAGATACAACATGCCTTTGTTCGAGATGATTGGGGTTACCTCTACATGTCAATCATTCTGTATTGCATTTGTATTTTTGAAGAATTAGAAGGAGGACAATTTTTAATGTGCGTTGAAACACTTGAGATCTCTCTATGAGCTAGAAGCTTTGCCCTGGGTCATTGTGGTCGATAAACAATTATCATGCATAAATATCGTGAGAGAAGTATTTCCAAGTGCAAAGCTTCTATTATGTTCATTCCATGTGTAGAAGAATATTAAAGCGGCTTGTTTAAAAGATGAATTCAAAGACCCGAATAATTGAAGTGGTTGAGTTAGAAATGCATGAGGAATATGACAGAGCATGGTTATGTTTTCTTATAACTTGGAAGCATCAATGTCCTCGTATGATTGCGTACTTTGAAAATACTTAGTTTCCATACCATTTCATGTATGCCCATCCATGGACAAATAAGATTAAACATTGGGGGAACCGTACCATAAATAGAGCCGAGGGCACCCATGCACAGTTAAAAAAGTATTTTCTTAGATCTAAAGGGACATTTTCCATGGTGTGGAAAGGGATGGATGCACTAATTGAATTCCAAGAGACTCAAACTAGATTGGAATTCGAAAAGTCATTGTAATCACCAACGCACATGCACAACAAACCATTACTATAAGAGATACGTGGACGAGACTCCCACCTTGCTCTTGATTTGATTCTAGGGGAGATAGATTGTATGTAGACTATTTTATCCATATTTTCGGGTAATACTCAATTAACGGATATGGCAAGCGGGCACAAAATTCATATAATTTATGGCATTCTGTGCACTTGTGAATTAGACAAATAAGATAAGAGGGGTAACACCATTCCAACATTGGAATTAGACGGTCATTAGAGGAATCTTGCTATAGTCCTCGATGTCCTAATGTATTATGATCTTGATTATATACCCGGGATGATTTTGATAAAGAAGAGGTGGAATGAAGCGGAGGGAGACAAATGACAAATGATTTAAGCAAAAATAATAGAGATTGCTCAACCATATTGCACGCCGTTGATGGATCCCACTTCAGTTAAGGCCAAGGGGAGACCCAAGGCCTTGAAGAAGAACACATCTACCAAGAGAATCCCATGTGCGTGGGAAAAGGATCCTCTAAATATGAGTGAACTTCGTGGCAAGAAGTTAGATGTGAGGCCACCTTATACAGCTAAGAAACCGAAGTTGTGGCCCACCTATAAGAAGCTATATATGAAGCACGTACCAGAATTCTTCCAATATTTTGTGTAGGACATATATGAAGTTAGGTCAGATGGTAATTGTGGCTTCATCACCTTGTCCTGAGGGATGGGTATTGGGGAATCTCTTAGTCACTCTCAGGCTATATGTAGTTAAATGTTAGCCCAACTATGTCGAGACAAGGAATTCTATACTTATATCATGAGATCATATACCCTCGATGAGTATGAAAGTAGATTGAACATGTTCAAGCATTCTGTCATGATGAGTCATTAGTTCATAATGCCAGATTTTGGCTCTCTAGAGGCGAATGCGATGAAAGTAATGGTTGTCTTAATATCAAAGCTCCAATACCTAACTTTTGTGCCATTTGATGAGGGTCCAAAACCCATTCAAGAGGATAAAAATATTATTTTCTTACTAAACATATATAATTGTCATTGGGTGACCATAAAGTGAACCCGATTTTCTTCCATACCCCCCATTGCATCAAAATTAGAAATCAAAGGAATCGGTCGATGCACTACGCTGGGAAGATCTATTCAAACTACGTATGAATATATTCCAGGGATTGTGTTCGTAAGACGCAGCGACATCGGATGAACCGATTTTGATTGAATCGAATGACGAGGTTGATTTGATGCGACGGGGTGGGCAATTGTAATTTTTTGTAACATTACATGTAAAGCAATTCTAACATTATATGTAAAGCATAGGGAATTATTGGATATTTTATTTTTGTGAATGATTATTACAGACAATCATGTTGGATATGAAATGTTGAAACCCCAAATGCCTCTTTTATTTACATATTGGATATGAATGTTTGCTTTGAATATTGGATATTAACGTTAGATGCATACTCATGTTTGCTTTGAATATTGGATATGAATATTGGATACACTATATATAACACCTTTAACTATGTTGAATATAAATGTTAAGTACACTATATATAACACCTACATCTAACACTTATGATTAAATTATGGTATACTACATTTAAACCTAGTATGATCTCACTTGGCTGTGTGAGGGAACTTATGGTCATCCTTAACAGTTGCAAAACCTTCCACGATCATCATTTGTCGTGGTAATCATGCAGTGACTTTAAAAAAATTTAAAGGCATTTCTACAGTTTTCTCTGGCTGTGAATGAAATACTGCGGTCAAACCTCGCCGTAAAAACATCACCACGGACTTCTTTGGCTGTTCAAATTATCTAGTGAGTTTGGATAATTTTCTAAGGATTTACGACGATTGTATATGGCCATGTGAGGAAAATAACAGTATGTGAGGCCGTGGAAGACTTCTTACGGTCATCATTTGACGTGGCAATCATGCAGTGACTTCAAATAATTTTCAAAGGCATTTTTATGAGTTTCTCTGGCCGTAAAAGAACTACCACAGTCAAACTCAGCCGTAAAAACATCACCACGATCTTCTCCGGCGGTTCAAATAATCCAGTGAGTATGGATATTTTTCTAAGGGTTTACTAAGTTTGTATATGGTCCTGTGAGGAAAATAACGGTCATGTGTGGCCGTGGAAGATTTCTCACGGTCATCATTTTTATCGCAATCATGTAGTGACTTTATATAATTTTCAAAGGCATTTATACAATTTTCTCTGGCTGTGAGTAAAACACCACGGTCTTTTTTTACCATAACAATATCACCATGGTCTTCTCTTGCCGTTCAAGTCATCTAGTGAGTTTGGATAATTTTCTAAGGTTTATTACAGTTTTCTATGGCCGTGTGAGGAAAATAAGAGTCATGTGAGGTCGTGGATGACTTCTTAGGGTCATTATTGGTCGTGGCAATCATGTAGTGAAATCAATGTAATTGCCAAGGGTCTTAGTTTCTCATTAAGCAAACGTAGGATAAATATTTAGTAATAAAAAAAAATTGTTACTACTAATTAAAAAAGTTATGATAAGTATTTAGTACAACAACAACCAACCCCAAATTATTAATTACAATAAACCAAGAATTGTTTATTACAGCAACTAACCAAACTAGTAACCGCAAATTGTTTCTCCATTAAAAATACAAACAACCAACATTAATATTTCTTCCTTGGTTATCTTTTTTCTCTCAAGTTTTTCCTTGACGTGGTAGGCGCACATTGCTTGTGAGGGTCGAACCGACGTTTTGTTCGTCGCTCTGGATCCAGTTCATCGCTCTCCTTCTGTTTTCATTTTCTACCATGAGCGCCTTTAGACTCTAAGAGGGCATCACATGCTGCCCGAGAAGCATCAAAGAGCATTTGATAGTCTTTGGCCGAGGGATCGTCACTTGGATATTTAAGCGCCTCTTCCATGAGAAGAATGACTAAGTCGAGGACATACTCCTGGAACTTGCTACAATGAATATAATTAATACCACGAATACATGTTACCAGACTTGAAATGTTGATGTGAGGTATCATACCAGTTTTTTCGTTGCCTCAACTTTTGGGTTGCACTTTCGGTGAATAGGATTGCAGACCAAGAGATGGGATATATCATTGTACCATGCCAAGTATCTTTCAACACACTCCCAAGGGTAGTTACGTATGGGTGTAGATCGTCTAGAAGCATTGAGGACATGGTCAACCCAGTTCCTTGTACCTAGGTTGTGTCCTACCCCTCTATTGTTTAATCAGGTGCATGGGAAAGCGTGGAATAGTTTAGACCCTGTCGGCTTGACGAAGAACTCTCTTAGGATAGTATGGTGTGAAAATGTTATAGAAAATGAGAATACCGGTGTACCATGATATTTCCTAGAATGGACAGGCCATAACATTTTCTTTGTATGGATCTCATACAACCTACATTTTGAATTATCATGTAAGTCAACAGTAAACTTGATTATAAACATATCGAGTAAGTAAATATTAGTAGTGATACTCACATCATGAACTTTTAAATTATCCAACATCTCCCTCGTAGAAAGAAATTACTCTTTCGAGTCACCCGAAACCATTTGTGCGTTCCACCTTCAAATTCGGGGCTCAACAGTGGTATAATTAGACTTATGAACAGTACTCTTTAGATCGAAGTGATCGTGTATTCATGCCTACGTATCCATTAAATTATTTCAATGAAGCTAAGTTAGAAAAGGAATATGATAAATCAAACTATATTAGGATACATAATATATATACACATTACCACTAGAAGAGGGAGATATCCAGCAACTTGTTGCACGTCTGCCCTATATTCGATCCCCAATTGGCGGTATAGGTGGGATAAGAGGGCACCTCGCCAGTTCTTATCCTTGACTATCCCCATTTTCTTCAAAGATTAAATGTAATATATAGGGACTCGGGTTCCCGACTTCTCTAAAAAAAGAAGGAACCCTATCATAAATAAAATATAGGCCCGGTCACATCGATCGATGTGTTTAGCCTTTGCATTCTCACCTAGTGCCTTCACCCAATCCTTCCACAATTTCATCAAGTAATCAAAATGGATCGCGTGAAAAGACTTGCACTCTTCCTCAACCTCGTTCACCATTCACCCGATCAACTTAACAAACATTTTAATTAATGTAGCTCGTTCTTCAGCCGTCTTTGGGATCACCCCATACACAGTATGCCCCTCAATCGCTATCGCAAAAAATGATAAACAAAATTTAGTGTAATGGTCATTTCACCAAACGACATATGAAACGTATTAGTTTCGAGTTGCCACCATTCAATGAATGCACGTACAAGGACATGATCAATATACCGATAAGAGTTTTTTGTCAAAGGCCATTATCCCGAGGCCTTTACCACTTTATTCCACTCAACGAATTTCTTATAATTGTATACACACATCATCATACCTTGTTTTTCTTCTTGGTTCCAAATTCCGTATGACACATGGTTAGAAAAATGCTTTAACAATGAAGGGTTGTTAGGAGAGGACCCCTCTAATGGCTGTGCATCGGATCTTGTTGGTTTCGTCCTTATTTTTTTTCTTTCCAACCGAGGCCGAAGAAGATGCCCCTCTGAGTAGGTCATCATCAGTAGACGTTAACGATATCGATGAATCGCATGGTGTGCTAGAGCCACTATCCACACTAGCACGTTCATTAACACCCCCTCACTAACATTCCCCTAATCAACATCCCCATAACCAACATTCCCCTCACGAACAACAACCCCCTCACCAAAACTCCCGTCACCAACGATACCCTCACGAACAATAACCCCCTCACTAACATTATCGTTACCCACAGTACCCTCACTCACTGCACCCTTACCAACCACAGTACCCTCACACACAACCTCTTCACTTACCATACCCTCACCAACCACATCCTTACCAACCACATCCTTACCAACTAGCTCATCCCCAACCACATCCTCACCCACTACATCTTTACCTGAAATTCTATCTTGTTTTCATTTTCTTTTCGATGAATTCATGGGTTGTCTACCCTCTCTCCCCATTTATGATCTACAATACTGGGTAAAATAGATAGAGAAATAGATAGAGAAATGAATAAATTTGGGAACATACATTTAACAGGTGTTATAAAATGGATAGAGAAATTAATAGATTTGGAAAACAATACCCACGACCCTTTATAATCATGGAATGTGGCAATCCACGATCTTAATAGGCCGTTAGTGTTGCCAAATGGATGGTTTATTGTAGCCGTGGCATTAGACTACATGGCCTAAGTAGGTCGTGAGAAGTCACCTTCTACGGTGATGGGAGATCGTACGATGCCACGGTTTTCAATTTTTGTTTTTACATTTAATTTCGGTCTTAACAAATTAGGGTTTTATGCAGGTTTAGGTTATGATTTTACAACATAAATTGGGATTTTATTAAATTTTTTATTCATAATAAGGGTTCAAATGTGTTTGAAAGCAGGTATAGATTAGGCATCAACATAAATGCACAAGTAGAGAGTTTTTGAGTAGATACCAGGTTTCGTTTGGATGGTTTGAATAAGGATTTAGTTTGAGTATGTAGACATGCAAAAGGTAGTAGAGAGAGAGAGAGAGAGATAGAAAGGAGGGGAAAATGGGAGGATTTTTAATTTCGATTTATATAATGGGGTTTCAAATTTAGGTGTTGATTTTTTGTGGTGTTAGTGAGAAATAAGGTATAATTTTATGGTGTTTTGGAGTTAAGGTTGTTTTGGAGAATATTTTGGGGTGGTAATATCACCACCCTACTAAAAGATGTTGGTTTAAATGAAGGATGAGAAAACACATAGATATTCAGATGGGTGTTTATTGGGAACAAGTGGATGATGAAGAAGCATGGGGTTTGTACACTGCATATGAGTTGGCAAATGAGATGGAGTGAGATCAATAACGAAATTTAAGTCCTAGTGGCCATTGAGAAGGAGAAGTGGGGAATTAAGTTGATAACTAGTAAAAGCTTTTGGAGACCTAGATGGAGTGGAAAGATACAAGGAGATAGATGGATTAGATAGAGGAGATATATTTTGTGGCATTAGGTGTATGGGAGAAGGAAGGTGTGGTGGATGGAATTGTAGGAATATAAATCAGTTGGTTAAGAGGGTTAAGAGAAGATAAGGGTTAGTTAGAACGATTATTCTGTTCTCACATATGCATCCACCCCTATGGAGGATGTGTCCGCAAACTATAAAGATCCGAATATAACAATTCAGGATCCACCTGTTTCAAAATCATTTGCATCAATTGATAAAAATAAAGGAGTCACGGATCTAAAGTTGAAGGAAGTTAGTCAATGTAGACGATAACCATCGATTTTCTTCTCTGTTAAAGATGTCAAGAATCTTTTCGAGCAGTTTAAATATACACTAGTGGGAATGTTTTCATATAGGAGACCATATAGCGATGTCATTCAAAACATTTTTTATACTATGGATTTGAAGGCCGCTTGTAATGTTGGTGTTATGGATCCTAAGCTTATTTTAATAAGGTATTATCATGAGGAAGATTTCCTTCGTTTATGGATTTAGGAGACATGATCTATTGAAAAAGTCCAACGAGAGTTTTTAAGTGATCTTATGATTTTCACCTGGAAAAAGAATCTGCAATTGCCCCGATATGGATTTCTTTACCTTTAATTCCCATTCGTATTTCTAATAAATCAAGTATATTCTCGATTACTAGTGCTTTTAGATGGTCTTTAAAACTCGATGGGATAATTTCATATTTAACGAGACCCAGTTTGGCAAGAGTTTGCATTGAAATAGACTTAACCCGTGTGTTAACAAACTGTCCGTGTATTGGTTTTGGGGAGGACAAAAATCGATTCTGGCAAAGAGGTGCTTATGAGGATATCCCCATGTTCTGTAAATTTTCTCTCAAAAAAGGCCATGATATTAGTTTATGCAAATTTAAAGGTGATCAGAAAAGAACATCTAACAAAATTCAGACAAATCTAAGGGCCAAAAAAAGGTATCAGATAATAGTATTCAGCATGCTGCAAAATAATGGGTGCAAATTGAGAATACCATGATTGATGTTAATAAGGATATTACAATTGAAGACACCTTAATTGTCCAAAATGTTCTCTCTAGAAATGAAAATAATAGCAAACAAAGTTTGAGTGAATAAATAAACACTGTTTATAAATAACATTTAGTTTTTGAAAGCCATCAATATGATTCTCCTGCTTCACCGGATGTTAAAAATCAGTCTAGTAATATAAAATTCCTATGTCTAGTGCTTCCAAAATTTCAGTACATGATTAAGAAAGCATGTCCAGCTGTAAATGCTCTGAGAAGGATTCGAGAAAACATGTATAGAGGTTGTTTCTGTTGCAGGGTTTAAATGGAACAGAAAAGGTTAATGATAAAGAATGAAATGTTGAGTCAATATCCCAATTTTTTTGGAACTAATAAAAAGCCAAAAGTTCGATTTTGTTCAGTATTTCTCAGCTGAGATAGATGATATTTCAGGATCGTTGGTTGTTGATAAAGAAGATTTTTTTGAACAAGTCTAATTCAGATTTTGAAAAATCAATTGCCTATGCTACCCAAAAAAAAAAATCAATGGCCCATATGGTTACTAGTCAAATGGACGATTATACCCCTGTACAACTAAAGACTCATAATATTTTTCTGGGGATATTGACATTACTTTTAATGATGCCTCACATTCTTATGATGATACGTCCCCTTTAGAGAACATTCCAAATTTAAATGAGGTGTTATTAGCTCATACAAACGATTTAGTGTGGGAAGATGAGGAAGATAATAGATCTGAACTAATCTTATATGTTGATATCCCAAAGTATGAATTATCCATCTAAGTTTGTGCTACTATTGAAGATTCTGTTAGAAAAAATTGTGGAAAAAATCAATACCAAATGTTCAATAATCAAGTCAGCAATTCTTTTGAAGTATTAAACAACATTGATGATAGAGCTTCTAGCAGTCAAGAGGAGGTGGTTGGACTTAATCAAAAGAGAGAATCTAAATTTTTTTAATTGGAGTCTTTTCCATCCTTAACTTATGAAGAGAAATCGGCCCTTAAATATAATTTAAGGCCATTTGATTATTGTTCAAGATTCCGTAAATTTTTGTAGTTTTCATTTTATTTTTTTCTAATTATTGTAAGAGCCATTGGAGAGGCTTTTTGTCCTATTTATTTGTAAGTATTTTTTTTTAAAAAGGGTTCGTTAGAACGATTCAATATCAAGCGCTAGGGTTCGAGAATTTGGTGGGAGTTGGAAATATTAGAAAGAGGATTGCTAAAAGAAAATGAAGGTGATTTGGAAATATGAGAAGGGGGAAGTTGATGATAAGGTGATGGAATTAAAATAGGGGTTGCTGACCAAGACACCTGGATAGAATGACGAGGTGGAAGGCTCAAAATGGAGCTTTAGGTGTGTATTTTAGCATAAGGGATATTTTTTCTTGAAAAGCTAATGCGATGAGTATTGTAAATGCGGCGAGTTTGAAGGTCCAAACAACATTGACAAAGTTGAGTCGCGAGAGTCTAGTAAAATACAAAGAGATGAATGATATATTTTTTATTATGTTAAGAGGGACGAAGGAGAGACAATCATAGGCAACCAAATATTTTATGAAAATGATACTGTGTGACGACTTAAAAAAACATTAGAAGGCAGATTGATCACGAGAAACATATGAGGGTACTCAATTTATAAGATACACAACTATAGCAAAGACAAAACGTCAATATTTATATTCTTGGCTATGAATAATAAGTCTTATGTCAATAATGTGACGCTTGCGGCATTTAATAATATCATTTTATTCACACATTCAAGATCATTATATATATAGACTAAAGAGAGAACTTTTCAAATTAAAAACAATTCGTTGGAGGGTCCCTTGATGGAAAGCGCCATGAGTAAAAAAGGCCAAAGTGATGCGATGTTAGCAGAGGATTGAGGAAACACTCAAACTCCCATGGCAGTTGTGGGGACCAATTTTACTCTCAGCCCACGAGAGTAGCCAACCTGGCCCAAAAAATCTACAAAGCTGCCACCCCCAAATTGTGGGAATAAGCTACGAGTATGTGCAGTCCATAATGCCCAAAAATCAAGTCACCCCCCTATAATCTCGTGGAGATATTCAAGGGATTCATGGATCATCTTGGACATCGTGGAGTTACTTGAACAACTAAAATTCTACATCTATAAATTCTAACCCCTAGCTCGGGGCATAGGGACATGTAAAAAAGCATATTGAGAGATACTTAATAAAATAGTAGACCTCTCCATGGACGTAGGCAAGTTATCGAATTATATACATAGTTGTGTTGTGTGTGTGATTATTTGTTTTCTTGTTTGATTGTGATTGTTCTTCGTAAATCATTTATTGTGATATTTTTTGATACCACAGAAGTCGTCACCAAATCACCAGATCCATTCAGGGAGGAAAAAAATCGTTTGCTTCCATATTGTATGGATACCAAAACCATACAAACATCTCATTAAAATCTTTGATGCTACACAAGGGTGAACCATCACTTTTATTCTCTAAAGAAGATGTTTCTTCTTAATTAGTGAGTTCCCTTATGGTATCCCATCTAAGGATTCCATTTGAAAATTCTTTCTCACGTTTTCAAGGATGGTTTTGAAATAGGGCTTAGTGATCATAATCACATACTCATTAAGTTGAACTATGAAGAGGATTTTTTATGATTATGGTTGAGTGAAAAATGGTTCATCTATAAAGCCCCTCTTAAAATCACAAAATGGTCACAAGATTACAACCCTTCCATTGATTCATCCATTTAGCCTATCTGGGTTACTCTTCCCCTACTTCCTGTTCATTTATTCAACAAAGTTTCCCCTACTTGATGAAGCTACTTCAAATGTCTCTCAACCCAGTCAATTTTGAGTTTGTGTCGAAGTTGAAATCTCTAACTCTCTTCTTAAATGTATCTGGATTGAAAAGGGTCACAATGGGTTGTAGCAACCCTTTGTTTACGAAAAGATGCCCAAATACCGTAAACACTGCATGCATGATGAGCATGATGATGAAGATTAACCAAGAAAGGACAAAAATAGGGGTATAGTTGTTGCCAATCCTATAGCTGCCAAAATGTTAGATATTCCATCAGTTGCAGATATAGTAGTTCCCACAACTGCAAACCTACTAAATGTTGCCCATGAGGAGAGTACAACTGTTGGAGCAGGTGCAGTGCCTACTTGCACTCTAGCAATACTGACAGATTGTACTGGAGTAGTTGACCCATCTAATAGTGAGTTTTTAAAAGCTCCAAAGACGTACAAGGAACCTAATTAGCATCTTCCTCTAGGTCGTATGTATTCAGTCCAAAATAGTGGTTGGAGTTTCAAAGAAAATTCATGTGGTTCAAAATGGGATCCCAAGAAATCTGGATGGGATTAATGATGTTCAGAAAGAGATAAATGTTTCAAATGAGAGGAGTGATATCCCCAAGTGTAGCCTCATCCTTAGCAAGCCTCACCTTAGCTGAATCGACATTACTTATGTATCAAGTCAGACAGTCGTGGGCCCCTCAGGAGAGACCCTTCACCGGTAGTCTTAGCCTCGTACTAGTCTCTTAAGTCGAGACCTATTAGCTGGCCCATAAGTCCCTCACCAGTCTCATCTCATCTTGGCACCACCTAAACAATCGAGACCACACTTCAGTCTAACTCATTAGTTACTTTAATAGGGCATCAAATGTATCAGCCATGGCCAGGTGGAGACCTACCAGGATGACATATATATCACATGTGACACAGTTTTCCAGCATGATTAATCCACGCGGGCAGGGAGTTATAAGACGACTTCCATGAGCACATTAGGGAATATTGCATCATCATGACACATTTATGCCATGGACATATGTCTAGACCCTATTGGAAACTTCACCCAGAACATGCTTCTTATATGCTTAAAGGTACAATTCACAACCCAAGCACTATGTATAATTATAATCTCCTTCGTTAGAAAGGATCCAAAATTAAAAACCCTAGCCAAACTCTGTTAAACCTTCTACAGAGAGAAAATGATAGAACTTGTAACCAGAGCCATTAGATCTCACCTATTATAGAAAAAAAATACTCATCACCTGCACAGCGGAGTAGGCTAACGGCTGAACCACTTACATACTAGTGTCCATCCTCTTCTCCTCACATCCTTCTATATTGTTCTTATTGTTCATCATCTCCATTTCTATAGATTTACCAGGCTGAGCTCATTACAAATGTAAGTGTTGGTATCTTTTGGGAATTATCAATTTGGCACGTCTGTGGGAATGAAAGTTCATCTTCTTACTCTTCTTTTTTTGCTTGTTTCTCACTTGATTCTCTAGTGGTGATCCAGTTCCACCCTTATTGGACCTGAATCACTATTGAAAGAGATCTAGTCGAGATATTCAAGCTTTTTTCACCTCACCCAATTCATTAACTCTTCTCATCAGAGAGATGACTTTCGATCTACCTCCAGGTGTTGGCCCCAGCTCCATCCAAGCACCACATTAGTAAAAAATGGATGATGTTGTGGTGTCCCTGCATTGAGTGGTGGCCAGCTAACAGAAAACATAAGAACAGTTTACGGTCTTTACCTAGACTATGATGGCCAGACCCTCAGGCGCTATGGTGGAGATAATAACCCCAATGCTAGAGATATGAATGCGACGATGAGGGGACCAACCTTGGCCCCAAACAAGGAATCACAACACCATCAGAGGCATACAGATGTGGCCAACCCCAGTCGACTGCACCTTGGAAAATAAGTATAAGAAAATCTAAATGACCTTGATTGTGATGATGATGACTAGTGGGAATCGTATGAAATCTCTGGTAATACGATTCACCCAACACCAGCTAGTAAAGAGAATAGTGCAAGGCCGAATCGAGAGGGACGATCTAGGGCATCATCATTTGAAAGGCTTAGCTGAGGGTCATCTTTTGATCATCTTGTCCCAGTAGGAGACGTATAAGATCGACTCTCCTGATCTTGCAACATTGCGTCCTCTAGAGGGAATAGAAGATGTGCCAATTGTCGGCCCCAACAGGGCTAAGAGGGGGAACAAAGGTAAGTATATAACCAATAAAGGACTATTGGGCTTATGCCTCACCTAACTAATGGAGAAAGGAAAGGACATAATGTCGTGGCAGCCGAGAAACCATGGCACAGTTCAAACCAAAGGCTGGAAGACAAGATCGAAGACCTTCTAAAAAGCTAAGACACAATTCAAAGGGGGTATGTGGAAGGGTCTCCCTTCGTAGAAAGGATTATGAGCTTTCTCACTCCAGTCATGAACATGGAGGAGGCCATGGCGACCAAAAGAAAGGACGAGAAGGAATCCAATGGGAGTAAATCTCATAACATAAAGGGAAAAGATGGAAAGAAGAGGCAGGATGAGGATAAGTTTGTTAACTACACTCCATTGACAGTAATTTCTGACCTGATCTTGAATAAAATAAGATGATAGAGGTCTCAGATGGCCTAAAAAAATTAAGTCCCCTCCCCACAAGAGGGATAAAAGAAAGTAGTGAGAGTTCTATTAGGACCACAACCACACTACAGACAAAAGCATTGCTCTCAAAGACGAGATTGAAAAATAATGAAATAAGGGAAACTTCGAAAGTAGGTTGACCGGAATGGTTCCAAAGATAATTATCGAAAGAAGAACGACGGGCCAAAAGATAAAAGGCTGAGATGATAGCCTCAAGCCGAAAAGAAAAATGATTAGTCTAACAACAATGAGGACGATCCAAACCACCCACTGAAGATCTCTGAGCCTAAAGGATGTATGTGCATCATCTCTTTTGATGTGAAAATAATCAGTAGGGTGATGTCTAATAGAGGGATATAGCTGGACGGCTATAAGGTGCACGTCGTGGAAACAAGGTTACCCCCTAGATGGATAGAAGTAAACTTTATAACTCTATAGCCAAAGCCGGGGAAGATAAAGAAGGTAAACATGGACACATTGGTCATGGGATTCTCATGAATGGACTTCAAGGGCATATTGTCCCCCCATGACGACCCTTTGGTCATCAACACCAGGGTTTATGGGTATGATGTGTCTAGGATACTGGTGGATGGAGGCAACTCAGTCGACGTCATATTTTAGGAATGCTTCAAATGGTTGAAGCTCAGTAAGAAGAGGATGGTTCATTATCATCAACCCTTGATATATTTCAATGGAGAAAAGGTGCACCCACTTGGGGTGTTCGAGATGGATATCTTTATGGGTACCTGGTCGAGGTGCCTAACAAAGAAAGTTATCTTTTTCGTGATGGGTGAGAATTTATTTTCAGCCTATAATTTTATTTTAGTGACCTACACCGTTCACCAAACGGTAAAATTCCAGGAAGTCTAAGGTGACTAGGTAGAGGCCAGTGAGTGTTACTTTAACTTGGTTGAACAAAAATAAGCCCACAGGAAACTCACCACCACATATAATATTTATACTCTCAACCCCAGGGATAAGAGGAAACTGAAGAAAGGTGAGGTCATAGAGGAGGTAAAATCCATTGCCTTCAATGGGGACGAGTTGAAGAAAATCATCCAAATTAGATGATCCTTGAAGAAAGATGTGAAGGAAAGATTAATTAAACTACTGAGGTAGAGGTAAAGCATCTTCGCATGGAGCCATGGGGATATGCCGGAGATTGACCCCGAAGTTATCTTCCATTGACAAAACATTGACAGTGATGCTAAGACAGTAAATCAGAAAATGAGGAACTATGGTAGAGATAGGTACGAAGTCATCCAAGAATAGGTCAAAAAGCTTCAGTCGGTTGAGTTTATTCATGAAGTGCATTACCCAGATTGGCTATCAAATGTTATGATTGTATCAAAAGCCAATGAAAAGTCGAGAATGTGTGTAGACTTCACTAATTTAAATAAGTCCTTCCCAAAAGATAGTTTTCCTTTGCCTCGCATAGGCTAGATGGTAAATGCCACGACTAGGCATGAGTTGATGAGTTTTATGGATGCATACTCAGGATACGACCAGATCTCTATAGATGAGGCTGACGCGGAGAGGACTTATTTTATCACTGAAAAAAGACCCTACTGCGATAAGGTCATGGCAGTTGGCCTTAAGAAAGCAGGGGAAACCTACCAAAGGTTGGTGAATAAAATATTTGAAGAACAAATCGACAAGACTATGGAGTTTTATGTCGATGACATTCTGACAAAGAGCCTCAAGGTCGTTGATTAAGTGCATGTTTGACACGATGGATCTTTATGAGATGAAGTTAAATCGAACCAAGTGCATGTTCGGCATCGGAGCAGGGAAGTTCCTCACCTTCATAGTCAATCAGAGGGGGATAGAGGCAAACCCAAATAAAATCAAAGCGTTGATAGAAATGAAGGCACCAAAGACTACAAAGATGTGTACAGACTGACAGAAAGAGTCGTTTCTCCCAATCATTTCATCTTCAAGGCTACAGATAAGTGTGTGCCTCTCTTTAAAATTTTGAAAAATGAGTTTGCTTGGGTTGATGAGTGTGAAAAAGATTTTCAAGAGCTTAAAGTGGATAACACAATATGTGGTTGACCTACTTGAGTCTGTAACATATACAAATGTAACACCCTATAATTTTTAATAATTTTTATATGGGAATTAATTAACTTAAAATGGGAAACTAATATGGATTAAAATAAATATGAATTAGCGTGATAAGGGTTGGTATTTATTTGTATGAATTATATTGAGTATTACTAAGAGAACGAGTAATAAATTAGTAAGAATGCATTATGATTGTCGTGAGTGAGAAATATGATAGTTAGAGTAATTTAGTCAGGACGCACGTGTTAGTCGTGTTGGGACTTAAATTTATTAAAAAAAAAGTGATTTGTTTACGGGTCATCCAAATAGTCATTTTGAGTACGTCAGTGTGTGTGTATACACATTCACTACACCAAAACAACAGACGTGTCACGGTCCTGTCACGATCTTTGACCTTGATAAGTTTTGTTACAATCAAAGACCGTGACAATTCTAGGCAGAATTAAAAAAAACTGCTGGGTAGTATGGCCACTCCCACTTCCTAGTAGTATATTTGTACCTGTTATAGAAAAATGGTTGATATGATGCAAATATTGCATATTTCATCCCTCGAACCTATGCATTTTAGTCACCTCGAGTATCTTATACCCTATATTTATGCTCGTTAACTAGACAACCTCGGATTTCTACGTTAACATGCTTTGCAGGGGTTAATTGAGCCTTTATAGGTATTTGGATGCTAAGTGTGAAGTTTGGACGCATTCCGCTCGATTTCCGTACGCGATCGCACGTTCAAGGGCATTTTAGTCTTTTCATAGATTGGGCACCTAGACCAATATCTACACGGAAGTTGTATCCCTCCTCGCAAGCTTCGCGTGGCCATGAACGGTGCGTGATTCCTAGTCCGTATGAAGAAGTTACGGGATTTTTAGCGGAAGGAAAAATAATGAAACCAAAAGGGGAGGAGAATAGGAGGAAAAGGAATGCATGAGGTTGCCTTGTATGAGACCTGCTTGATCGATCGATCGATCAAAAGGATCGATCAATTGATCCTTCTCGACAGTGGGCTGATTTATTCACCATCGATCGATCGAAGGTTTGGGTTGATCGATCGATCCCCTATTTCCAGGAGATATTTTTGCTTTTCTTTTCTTTCTTCTTTTCTTTTTTCCCACTTACTATATAAAGGTTTTTTGTTGTAATATTCAGATACTAAGGTTTAAAATAGATTTTAGCTTAGAATAGCTTAGGGTTTGAGGGTTTTAGAGAGTTCTTCTTCAATTGTTCTTAGTTTGACACCCCATTTGGGTTGAATGTTGCACTATTCATACTCCTTTCCATTTTAATATAGTGTGTATTTACTTATTTCTTGCTTTTTAGTTTAATTTCCATGCTTTATTTACATGCTTTGATTTAATCTCTTTCATGTGTAGATTTATTGCGTTTATTTACCGCTTTCATTTACCTCATTTTTCATATGATTTCTAGCTAATTTAGATTAGGTTGTGTTTGAATGGAACTCACTCGAGTTGACGCATTGCTTTTCTTTGGTGATGGCATTTACGGGTCTATTTCGGGTGTGTTGTCCTAGTTATTACGCCTAGGAGATTTGACGGGGCATATCATGTATGTCCCGTGCTTACGACCTTTCGTGCGCAATTTTTGGGGTATATGTTGACGCCAAAATCTTATTAGGATTTTATGCAGATTTAGGGGCGTGACAACCCTTGATTCAATTAACTGTCGAAACGAGACACATTCGTAATAACTCGTCGACCCATGTATCCATTTTATACAAATTAACTCGGGTGAGGGATATTTGACGCAACCTATAGTTTTTACTCGCTTTCTTAGTCTAGCAACATTTTCCCTCGCCTAGTTACTCATTTCCCTTTTATGCGTCTTTTTCCTTTTTAGTTTGTAATCACCCTTTTTCCCTTTTATTTTGGAGTATTAAATCAATTGAATTCTAGCAACTCATTCCAGTGTATTTTCGATACCCGACTTACCGTTGTGCTTGCCTCACAAATGTAGTAGTAATTTAGGTTTGTTTGTATTATCGCAGTGAAACTAAAACAACAACTGTTCCCTTACACGAGCATGCATTTCATGTGGGTAATCAATGGTATATGTCCGAACAACATATATCCAAATAAAATAGAAATAATATACCAAATTATGGCATATATAATCCATATCCAAATAAAATATAAATCCAAATATCCATATCCAAACCAACATGTACCAAAATAAAAAGAATACAAATACCATCCAATATCCAAATATCCAAATAAAAAGATAGAAATAATGTCATAAAGAAGGAACAGGTCGGAAGAGGAATGAAGGCCACACGACATATGAATTGAGACACCCCGCAATATGTTTAATGACGCGTTATTTGCGCAACCACAAAGGTGAGTTCTCCTTTCCCTCCACCATATTCATGACGCGTACTCTTGCCTCAATGTCTTTCAATGTCTTAGAGGGGACATCCATGAACCGTTATACTTAGGAGGAAGCTCGTATCCCTCAACCCCCACGCTATTGGTTCCCCATAATATATGTCAAGTAGAGACAAGCTCGACCAACCGATTATTAAAATAGGTCGCTTGAAGGGGGGCACGATGGGAAATGTATCATCATATGGTGCTGAGTCCGTTCATATTGGTGATGAAGCAGTTTCATTCTCATCCTCATCCTCGTCCTCGTACTTGTCTACCTCTACCTCCTTCTCCTTTCCCTTGCCCTTTCCCTTGCCTTACTGATGCTTTATAAAGGTTTACATAACTAGGACCACTCATGAGCTCACCCCCTAGTCCTCTACTTACGATTTGTCCCGTCTGTAGCCAAAGATGCTTTATTGGCATCAGACTGCAACTCATGCACTTCCTTAAGCTTTGCCTGAAAAGACAAAAAGTACACGATTAGTTAATTAAATAAATAAAAAATTATAACATAATTAAAAAAATTAAAAACTTATAACCTACAATAGTGGCTGCGACGCTCAGGGCCACCTTCTTGTTCTTGCCCTTTTTAGTTCGAATTGCCACATAGGCATAGAGCCTATGTGGCTTACCCCCAAAGACACTCCCCCGTGTCCAGAAATAAAATAATACAAAATTAGTAAGTAACGCAAAGTAATTCTAAATTAGAATAAGGAAAATTAAAGAAAAATAAAAACTTACCATCCTATGATCCACCATGGCGTAAGACGTATGTCCAGTCTCCTAGTTGTCCTTCCCCAATTGGCAAGATGCTAATTGCCTCTATTTGGTCGCATTGTCGATAAATGTTTGCCACTGTGCCAATAAGATCGGCTCTTTCAGGGGGACAGTGTCACGTAGTCTCAAAATGGACTCCCCGGTCTTCCCAAAGTACCGTTCCCGCAAATTCTTTTTTCACGTCTTATATTGATCCCTTAATTGCTTCAACTTGGAGTCGCGGAGATATGAAGGCAGGCCAAATTATTCATGTCAAACAAATACAAACCAAAAAGAAAATAAGTGTTAGTTTCTTATAAATGTAAATATAAATACAAAAATATAAATACACTACCTGTAGTGCTCCCAGATGTTCAACTTGAGATCAATAGGCACGACCCTCCAATCAGTGTACCCTAGGCCTACGATCACCTTCACTAACTCTAGTTCTCTAGCCAATAATTTTGCCTCACTCTTGATGAAGGACCCTAATTTGCCCCATTTTGGGGGCCTACTAGCCGAGGAGGCCTCATCGCCTTCGCTACTGCGCCCGGATGAAGTCATTTTCTGCAAAAATTGATATTATTAGTAGAAACATTTATATGCACTTTGAATTAATGCTAAAATTGGATAATAACAATACATACAAATGCCAATATAAATTTATATCAATTTCAATTTATACCAACTTCAATTTACACACACACACACACACACACACAGAGAGTCCCGGATCATGGACTTTGAATTAATGCTCAAATTCGATAATAACAATACATACCAATATCAATTTAAATTTATACCAATACTAATTTCAATTTACACACATGCACACTACCCCTCCCCCCCCCCCCCCCCCCCCGGCACACACACTCCCGGGTCATGGACTCTGAATTAAAGCTCAAATCCAATAATAACAATATATACCAATATCAATTTATATCAATTTTAATTTATACCATTATTAGTACCAATTTACTTGGTTATTACAAGCATTAAAATGATCAAGTACAAATGAATAAAAAGCATTAAACTATCGTCTGATAATAATAAAGCACTAGGATAATACAGTCGCTAGTCATTACAAATAATTTGAAAACTTATTTCAAATCAAAAAATTGTTTCAATTCCGGATTATCATTAAAAATGGATTGATATTCTGTAGTTGCAGCCAAGACGTCCACAATATTGTTTAGACACTTTGGCGCATGTAGGATGATTGACCAGGACTCATTGTTGATATAGTTCGAGTAAAACACTTGCTTGACCTTTTGAAAAGAATAAACAAATGGCTCATCGCTCACGTGTTCATTTCTCTTCAACTTTGATATGTCAACCATGATCAAATTGGTTCCAGGAGCAAATTTACAAGAAGTTTTATCCCCAATTCTTACCTAACCATAGTATAATATAGCCTTTTAAATTTTACATAGTCCAATGAAAATATATTTCTAATTACACCATAGTAAGTCATTTCAGCTTCAATGAGGTTTTTATCTTTCGCGCTCGCTCGAAATAAAGTAAGAGCCTTGTATGAAATGCCTGAGTTCTGTACATTTCTATTTTCCTCTTACACCTTTGCACCGAATACGTAACCGTTCAATCGATACTTTTTGTACTCTTGTGTCATAAATAAGGATCTAGTGGCTAAACGAGCAAGCCTTGATGTCACATCATCCCTCTTTAAGAGATGAGAATATAGATAAATTAATTAGGTTAGTTGTAGAGCTTTCTTGTAATGAGACATTTAATAACAACTATTTTCATTATAATTAACTCTTATGACAACCACAACCTAAATTCGTTATCTGATTGTGACATTGTTTTTCATCTTTTATTATTCTCACATGCTTTATATTTTCTTTATAGATTGTGACGAACGTATTACAAAATTAATCATGTAAAAATTAAAATAATGTAAAAGTTAAAATAATTTAAACTTACTTTTTCCATTCTTTGACATCTTCATGTGTGTCAAATAGATAACGAGTTACTTGTTCATGTTGCAAACTCGTTAATTGCACTCGTTTGCCCATCACATAACCACCCTCATCGATGAACTCATTATTGCCATCCACACTAGTCGAGTCACGCATATATTCCCGAGTGTAGATTGACGACTCCACAGTGATGTATTTCTCTGCAATTGATCTTTCAATGTATTATGTATTCTTGACGTAATCTTTGAAAACATTCATCAATGTTTTAAACGGATACATTCACTGATATCTAACTAGGCTGCAAAGAAGTGCCTCGTCGCATAGGTGTACCAACAAGTGAACACTTCTGTCAAAGAAAGATGGGGGAAAGTACTTATCTAAGGCACAAATCTCTTCGTTCACTGCCAATTTTTCGGCCACTATGTGATCTCGATTGAATACCTTCTCAAATAAAAGTGAGAAGCAGATACTAATTTGCATAATAGCCCTTCGCAATTCCTTGTGCTTGGAGAAACAGTGCTTAAACAATAGAGAAACCAATTACATGATCACATGCCAATTAGGGGACTTACACTTATGTAAATCATGGGTAGCATAATTCACAGTCCTTTGTAAGTTGGAAGAAAAATTAGATGGAACTTTCAAATTATATATTGTTTCTAAAAGCACCTTTATTTCCTCACTCGTCAAAGTAAACGCACCGGAAGGAACTATTGTCCTTCCCTTACTATCTTCTTTCAACCATAGTTGTGGCTCAAGTTTCAACGCTTTAAGGTCTTTTCGTGCATTTTCTCAATCATTTTAATGACTCCCCCCAAGGCATGTACCCACAATATGTTCAGCGATGATCTTTTCTGCGTGAATCACATCCGAGACATGGCGCATCGGGTTATTCTTCCAATTAGGCAAGTCAAATAAAATTGACCTCTTAGACCATGCCTTTCTTATCTTAGTTTCATTCCCAGTTGGGGTCTTCTTATGTTTGAAATGATTAAATTTAGGATTCTTACCTGGCATATTAGGGCCACAATTAGAAGATTTACTTTTAATTTCTGAGCCTGAAAATATTCTAGGCCGTAGCCTATGCTCAACCCCGCCCAGTAAAATATTGGAACCTTTCCCAAATCTAAAACTATGAGTGGGGGTAAAAACATCCTATGACAATGGTATACATTTTTTGAGCTAGCGGGGAAATGAAGAGATTCCCTCTCCTCTCCACAAATAGGACACCACAAATAACCATGTACTACACAACGAGGTAATGTCCTGTAAGCTGGAAAATCATAAATTTCCCACATCAACATAGCTTTCATCATAAACTCTTCTTTTCTAAAAGAGTCAAATGCTTTCATACCCTCTTCCCATAACTCATTTAATTCCTCTATGAAAGGAGCTAGGTAAACATCAATGTCCTCACTTGGTGCCTTTAACCCAGGGATCAACAAAGACATCATCAAAAATTTAGGTCTCACACATTGTGAAAGAGGGAGGTTAAGTGGAGCTAGGATCACTCCCCATACACTTTGATTGGCTCTTAGATTTCCAAAGGATTGAAAACATATGTTGGTTGTGCCAAACAAATGTTACGCTGTTCTCGATCAAAGTTAGGATACTCAAAATTCATCATCTTCCAAGCTGTCAATCCAATAGGATGGCGCATGAGATTTTCCCCTACTTCTTCCCTAGGATGCCCAGTCATTGACTCAGCTATCCATGCAACTGTGAAAAATCGCTTTAATCTAGGCTTAATGAGAAAATCTTTCAACACTTTTTGAGGAACTTTTGAGCTTGTACCTTCCTTGCTGGTGGATTGGACATATATAGGTTCATCGCATACTGGACACCGATCAAGATTTTCATACTCCTTTCGATATAGTATGTAGTCATACACACAAGAATGAATTGATTTATACTTAATTCCCAAACCTTTCAAAATGTTTTTCATAGTAGGATAGCTGTTTGGAAGCGTATTCTGCTTCAGTAGCAAGCCCTTCACCCAATTCAAAATTACTATCGCGCTACTTCCAAACAAACCATATTGGGTCTTCAAACAATGAAAACCATCCATGGCATGAAAAGTTATTCAATCTTTCCCACAACTAGAGTATAACGGCTGGCTCATCTTAAATTTTAAACTTTGGTAGCCATCGTCAAGGTTTATCCCGATATCTTCATGAGCACCTGAACCTTGTACATCGTCAGTGACCTCATTCTCTTACACTTTATGAATTCAATACGCGTCATCAACTAAATCCTATAACATATTATGATCTACATTGTTATCCTCCCCTAGTACTTTTATCCTACTCGTTGAAGGTTGTTGTGAAGGTTGCTCGGGGACAAAAGGAACTTTTGGTTCCCTGTGAAAAACCCAAATTCGATAACCATCTTGCATACCCCATCTTAACAAATGTATTTCAACTATTTTTCACTCATACACCTTACCATTATTACACCTAGCACATGGACACATAAATTCTTCATCATTATGACATCTATTTTCGTATTTCACAAATTCATTACCAACTCTACGAAACATATCCCCTAATCTATTTGTCTCACTCATCCACTCTTTGTATTTAGGATATCCCATCATAGCTACTATAAACAATCACCTATTATGGGTAAGAAGCATATATTCGTGGACTAGCATAAACAAAAATGTGAATATTTAGTTCCCATTATTATAAACAATCACCTATTGAATGCGTACGCATAAGAACTATAAGACTAGTTTCTGTCCGTAAATTTATTTGTGCATTCACATTCAAATTCAAATTCAATTTTAATTTCAAATTGAAATTAAAATTCAAGTTATAATATTAGTTCCGATTTCCTCTATATGCTCTAAAGATTGAGTGGTCCTATCCCATTCGAGACCGCATATTCCTGTAACATACTTAGCAATTCATGCACATTGTTCCAATTTGAGAAAAATTCAACAAATCCCCATAATTCTCCAAGTACACGACATAGATTCCCAAGTGTGAGTGTTATTTCAATTTATTAATTAAAATAACACTTAACGTCGCATCGTATAGTATGTACCCAACGAACATTAAGATACGACTGTAGAACTTTACCCCAAAGTAACAAGTTTAAGCCACATAGAATATTATTATACAGAAACTATGAAGTCTCAAACTGTCCAAATGGGACAATTCGAGAGATCTCATTATAGGAGTAACGTCTCTCGAACGGGTCTAAGGGCAATTGAATGTGTACGCATAAGAACTAGAAGTCTAGTATCTATGCATACTATATGTAATTTAAAGTCCACAAACAACATTAATACTATTTTGGAATCATACACGCACATGTGACATTCCGTATATTGATTCTCAAATTGAAAAAAACACACTAAAATCTCTTACACTAAAACCAAACATAAATTGATTCTTTCACCTCCCCCTATCACTCCCCCCTGCCCCACCACTCACCCCCTGCCCCCACAAACCTATCTACACACACATACACACATACCTACCCTCACCCCCTGCCCCCCGCCACCCATCACTCCCCCCACTGCCCCTCCCCCCAACACATACGCAGACACACACACACACACACACACACATATATATATATATATATATATATATACACACATATATACACATACATATACAAAGGAGAGAGAGAGAAGGTGGGAAATGAAAATGGTGGGGAAAAAGAGGCGATAAGGTTTTTTACTGAGAAAGTTGTCATAGACCTATCAAGGCCTTTGACCGTGACAACCCGCTGTCACAGTCATTGATCGTGACAAAAAAACGCGTGTTTTTTTGTTCACGGTCAATGAGTATGACAAGGCTAGCCGACCCAAAGGTGACATTTTAGCCTTTTTGGTGTAGTGATTTAACCTACTTGTGTGTGAAAGTAGTAGTTATAGATAATGTGTATCTAAAAGTGATTTAATTATGAGGTACTCGACTTAGTGTGTGATGGTAGTAAAGTTAGATAATGAATACCTAAAAGACGATTTAAGTAAAACAACTTAATGAAATGGTTTAATGATAACATATGTGAAATGTTAAGTATGATTAATAATAACATACGAGACATGTTAATTATTAGTTACTTGATAGCGTACTGTATGGGCGGTACAGAGGAGTTAAAGAGAAACTCAATAAAGTACTTAATTATAGTTAAATGTATACTTTAGCGTGATGTATGGGCAGTACGAATGGGATAAACCTTATAGAGGTTAGTTAGATACTTATGAGGTCTAGTTAGGCGGGGTAGCATAACCAGGTGGGATAAGTAGGAGACGTTAGGTGTGCACGTTAAATAAGAGGTGAGGAACTCAAGGGGGTGTGCGCGAACTAACATGTGTAATCAATAAATGCTTTTAAATTGTGATTTAAATACTTGGTAAATATTTTAAAAAGGTTTTCTCGGGATCTGACCCCTATCAAATTTATTTTGCCTATTATTTCAAAAACCTTTTTAGGTGTCTAGCCACAGGAACGCTAAGCTTAATGATCTATTCCAGGGATGCGTAGCTGCAGTACTTGTGGATGCTTACAGGATTTGGATTAAATACTTCAGTTGCTCCATTCCTAGAGTAGGGCTCATTTTTAGTTATTTCATTCGGGCATGTTGCCCTTTAGCTATTTCATTTATTCATTTGTATCAGACTATGTATTATTGGATTTACTTTTATTTCATAGACGCATAGTTGGATTTTGTATTGAGAATTGATGGCTTATTAAAAATTATTTATTTGATTATTTATCTTGTGATGGATTTATAGTATTATTTCTGTTTGGGATGGTGTGGTCATTGTATTTAATTTTCTAATGTTATTACTAATGAAGATAAAATTTGACACACACTTAATTTAACATATGTGATTAGTAATTAAAAAGTTTTTTGGCAGTGATGCTAAGAATGAACCAGATGGGATTCCTGCTTGTTTTAATGAAGGACTGATCACCCGTGGTTAAAATAGGTGAGGTGTCACAATAAGTTCCAACTAGTTTGGATATGAAGATAAAATAGGATAGATTTCTTTTTTAGCATCTTCTTTATGGTGTTACAAAGCTTCACCAACAATTTATCATGTCCAAGACATCCTCACTGCCTTAACGGGAAGTAATATGTTCCACTAAGCACACCTTAGGACATAAATCAGTCATATTATAGTGTGGGTGTGTATATACGTGTTAAAATACTTTTAAGAATTTTTTTAACAGTTTTACATATTTAAAATGATATTTAAAATCAAGGTTTTAAAATGTTGTGGGCTAAAATATAATTATTTTTGTTCTTCAAAAACTTCCTAAGGTAGAATATAAATTCGACAGAGACATTTGGGGTAGCAATTTGGATTTTTTAGAAATCTAAAACACGTGTTTTGCATCAGTTAAAACCAATACACGTGTTGACTTCTGGTTTGTTAGATTTGTGTTTCTTGCCTCTCACATTTCTGAAGACGTTTGTTAATCGTTGGATCCAACCTAATCGATGTTCTGTATGTAATCTGAGTGAATCCTTGTGAGGTTAGAATTAACCAATAAGAGAAAGTGGTTGTGCAATCCATTTAAAACTGTTGGATTAGAATTCCAATGGGCATTTTAATTTCAGGCGTACAAAATGCTTCGAACATCTAGAAGGTTCCTCTTAAAGTATAAATATGACCCTATGCATAGTAAATTGAGAAATTTTGAGAAGTCATACATTTAAGTGAAAAAAATAAAGTGTAGAGAGAGAAAAGAGAAAGGTTAGAGAGAGAGAGAGAGAGAGAGAGAGAGAGAGAGAGAGAATCAGAGTTCTGAGGTTATAAATCCATATATTTTCTCCCAAACACTTGCGTAGATAAATCAGTATAGAAATCCATCTTTAAGTGTTAGGAATCTTAGGCTTTCTTGAGGGTTTGGTAGTTTGTATGTCTGAAGACTACTCTTCACACATTATCTATCTTAAGAACCCTAGCCTCCTTGTATATCTCACATTTCTTACTAAAAATTGTGAGAAATACGCTGAGATATATTTTTCATGTATATTTAGGGATTATTTACCTTATCTTGTTTGGATTTCCTTTTGTATGTATATATTCTTTTAGATCCATTCTTATTTTTAATTTCTCTTGAAAAAGAGACTTAAAAGCAGTCCATATTTGAGATATGAAGTTTTGTTTCTAAAAACTAAGTTTTACAGTTTGTGAAACTAGTTTGTGTATAAGTAAAATGTTTGAAACATTAGATTTATTTTTTGAAAGATTCACTTCAAATCTGAAATATTTCTTTTAAAATACAAGAAGTCTGATTTTCTTGAAAAGTGAAACTCTATATATCTTATAGAAGTATGTAATACTTATGACCGTTTGTATAAATATTTTGAGAGAAGTGAGTTGTATGTTGCATTTATCTGCACTTCACACTCACCAGCACTCTCACAAGAACACCTAGTAAAAATGTGTCTCCTTAGAGACATTTTCTGTTGACTGAGTCCATCAAATCAAGGAGAAAGGAGTTAGAGCAAAGAAACAGCTAGGGAGATCAAAGTCGAATCAAAATATCGTGGAGGAGGTTTCGCTCACTTAGTTATATTTATGCTTTTTAGCCTAGGATCTTGTGTTGCATGTTTATGTACTTGGAACTCTTGTACAAATTATGTATAGTGGATTTTTTTGGTTCGAGCATAGAGGTCACCGTGGATGTCTCCTTAAATGTAGGTTTTACCACGTTAAAAATCAACGTATCAACTTACTGTTTTAGTTCTTATTATCTTGCATGGTTTGGTTTCAATACAAAGAACTAGTATAGGTTTTTTTTATTTAAAACCAAAGGTAGTCAGGCTACCAAGTCTAACATCCAACTAAATCGGTTTTATACATATCTTGTTTTAAGATTTTAAAAAGAGTTTCCTCAAAGAGTTTGTTTTTGGAGTTTACCTAACCTTTTAAGTTTTTTGTTAAAAACCTTAGTAATCATCTTTTCAAGTTGTATCACAGCGGGTTTATCAAAATATTTTTGATCATGAGACTCCCGAAACTGCTTTCTGAAATCTTTTTTTAAAAGTGGATGATAGATTTGAGAAGCTAGGTAACTTGTTCCGTCCACCCCTGTTTGATGAATAAGGTTTTCCTTACTGGAAAGTAAGGATGATTGCATTCATACAAGGGACTTTGGGTGATGACGTGTGGATCATGATAGAAAATGGATACCAACACCTAACTAATCCTTTGTCTGAAACCAACACTAAAAGAGTTAAGAAAAATATCAGTGAGTTTACCAAAAAAGAGAAAAAGATATCACTTGGAAACAACTGCATTTTTATGTCCACATATGAGAACGAATTTAAACTAATATTGTAAGAGGTTACTTTAGATTAGATGGAGGTGTAACCCCTTTTGAATAATAGTAATGATAAGTTAAATAGCAACACTATTGATTAACCACTGGACATACAAACACAACTCAATAAAGATAGACTCAGTATGAACTCACAAATCTCTCGTGTATAACTCAGAAGGAAGTAATGAACTTAAAAGCATCTTTGCTTAGAGGGGGAGAGAAAATGAGCACTATAGATACACCTTGGTAGGTAGTAAAACACCCCCACCACCCTCAATGATTTCTGTCAAATATTAAAGCTTCTTAATAAATAACAATGGCGGGTGAGTAGACTCTTTGGTTCATAATACATCTCTCTATTAATAACTTTTGAACTGTCAATAAGAACATGATCCCTCTTCAAAGGTGGTTGGGGTCTTTAAATACCCCCCCCCCCCCCACACACACACACATTACCCCCGAGGCAACTCAGTCATTAATGCTTGTGAAAGACATCCCTCATACTTTATATCACAAGAATTAAATACCTGATGCACTAGTTATCTCCACCTTATAAGCATTAAATGCCAAGACATGGCTTTTTCCTAACCACTGTGTGTTAGGGGGCTTCCATCACAGAGGTGTCTCACCAACTGTCTGATAGCCCCAAATACCATGGTGGTTTACTCAAGTGCAGGTCTGACATTACCTAGCTGGTTAGTGATATCAGATAAAGTGGACGTGACATTAAGTGGAGGGTTGTTTGGCTCATAACTCAACGCCCGATGGAACTCAAGGCTGCTCCCCCCGAGGTTCCACAGTCAGGGTCCTTCGGTATTTTACCAGGTGTATCTGATATGGCCGGGACAAGATCCGACGGTGCCTCACTTCTCAATCCTCCAAACCAATTCCCTCTAGAGTTCCCATGGCGAGGTCGATCGATAGAGCATGAAAGCTCTCCCAGGCCCTGCCAAGCCTGGTCTCTCACGATTACAGTTCGACCTCACACAAAATCATTATACTCATTACATCTTTACCGTTGTTATAGCTCATAGTCAATATAAATAAAAGATACAACAAGACTATATTAATTAACAAGACTAAAGGACGAGCTCTCATGGTCAGCTTCTTTGGTGGAAGGTCCCTCTGGGCTGCCACACTAAGCTGCCTTAATCCCAAACACTGTTGTAAATGGGGGGATTATCTCTAATCTCAGGATTACCTTCAATCCCACTCTATAAATATCATGTTGATCTACTTCCAAGGAATCTTGGGACACGCTCGTCATCGCCCATGAGGTTGATGAACGTGTTATGGTTGGAAAAACCCAGATGTTAGTCGAGCAATACAATACTCTTATTATGGATGCAAATGAGTCATTTGATGAATTTTTATATAAAATTAACTGATATTGTCACAAAATTTCATGCTAATGAAATAAGGTATGACATAATGAAAATTGTACTTAAAATCCTAAGATCATTGCCTGTTAAATTTGATAATAAGCGTTATGACATAAAAGAGATGGATGGCCAAAACCTAATTCTTTAATTACTTAGTACAAAATTCAGAACCGTAGAAATAGAGTTAGAATATAAAGACAAATTTACTGTCCAAAATAAAATATCCTATGGGTCTAATGGGTTTTTTTTCATCCTAAGTGATTGTCCCTAAATTAAACCCACTGGACCTGAACCTTAACCTCATTGAGGATTGTGATTAAAATAAGTTGGATAACTAGATAGCGTTTTTGAGAAAACAATTTAAGAAAATCATTAAGTTTAGAAACTTTGTGGCTTCTAAACAAGGCATACCTGGTTATCAAAATCATCAAAATTACATACCTTATAACAAAAATGATGAGAAATAGACCAATGATAAAAAAAATTCTAAGAATGATAATCTCCACATAAAATGTCATCGTTGTGGGAAAATGGGACATTATGTTGCTGAGTGTAGAGTTAATTAGAACAACAACAAAGTTTGGGCTAATATTTGTAAAACATAGGATGACTCAAATGATTCTGATGAAGATGAAATTGAGTCAACCAACATTAATGAATCATTCATGTCCTTTTATGCCAAGATCATATATTATGATGATAATGCATGTTTATCTGCTAATGATTGTATTATGCCTGTTGATGTTGATGTCATGCCTGCTAGTGATATTCATGTATGTACTCATCTTGAAAATATCGTAGATAACCCTAGCTTACGGTTGAGTCAAAGTGAAAACATTGTTGACGAATTGAACGGGTGTGTGAGTTCCACTGCACAAAATGAATCGATAGGGGAAACTACACACAATTCACTAAGTGAATCCGACGATGACCTACCTGACATTCAAGAATTGTTCACTAAAACTCTTAAAAGAGTGACAAACTAGATAAGATGGTTAAACAATTGACTGAACATTTTGAATAACTTTGTAAAACTATTAGGAAAAGTGCATAAGATTACGATGCACAATGCATTTCTCATGAGACAAAGACAAAAGAGTTCTACTTAAAATTAAAAGACCTCTCTGAGAAAAATGTTATCCTAGAGGAAAGGTATAAGGCTGCTTTAATTGAATTGGAAGAATCCAAACAAAAAGTTTTAAATGTATTTAAAAACATTTTGCCTTTTGAAACACTAGAAAAATACCATGAAGAAACTATTATTGGAAGTAAAATGGAGTCTGAAGACAAATCTAGGATAGGTTTTGGAGAAGAAGTTTTTAACAGTAAAACAACTGTCTCCCTAAAAAATGTTATTTTTGTAAAAGAAGACCATAGTGTTAAAAACCTGAGAAAGGAAGTTTTCCTATTAATGTCTCTAAAGCAATGCAGAATAGGTGTAATCCATAACTAAAACCTAATGGAAAAGATATGTATGTATGTCCGCCTACAAGAGACCTCAGACAAAACACTAAGACTAGTGGTAATTGGATTAGTGTGTCTTATAAGACCAACCCAATATTTAAGGACTTATGTCATAGAGTAAAGCCTACTTCGCATCAGTATTGCTCCTATTGTGATGTTTATTGGCACCCCATTATCGAGTGTTTTTAAAAAAGGTTGTGTACACTTACCTATTAAAACTTTAACTATTCTAGAAAGAGTAGGAATAATTATATTCTCCCAAAGCATACCACACTTAACTCTAACTATAAGAGAAAGGGATCACCTAAAATTAAGAAGAAACCATTTAGAAAAACCTTTCCGACCTTTTCTAAATAAAAGGCCAAGAAATTTTTTAAAACCAAGCCTATTTGGATTAGAAAAGATTATCCATTACCCCATCTCAAGTGAAAAGTGGTGGTAGTTGCATTTAAGGCCCAACGCACCTCAGTTGGTTAGTACTTCAATTTTGGGTGTTCCAAACGTATGACTGGGATTGAAATAAAATTAAAGAACAAGACAGACTTCCTTGGAGGTAGTGTCCTATGTGGAGATTGCATTTCATCTTTAATCATAGGTAAGGGAACACTATGTGAAGAAGGGCTCCCTGCTTTAAATAATGTCCTATTTGTTAGAGGTCTTAAGGCTAACCTACTAAGTATATGTCAACTTTTTTATTCCAATCATACCCTTACCTTTTTAAAAACTATTTGCAAAATATTGAATGAAAAGGGTAACTGTATCCTTTAAAGAAACAACACTATGAATAACTACTACACAGTAATTCCAAAGACTGAATCTTGTAAGGTTGTTAGATTATATGATTCTGATTTATGGCACAACAGACTGGGACACATAAATTTTGATAACCTTTGTAGTCTAAACACCTAATAAATAAAAAGAGTCATGCCCTAAATGAAAAATACTTTTAACTCTGTATGTGGTCCCTGCTAAGAAAGGAAGATAAGTAAATCTGCCCATAAGAAAGTTAAAGATATTTTAACCTCAAAACCTCTTGAACTAATCCACACGGACTTTATGAGTCCCTCTAGAACTGTGAGCATATGTGGTAGCAGTTATATTCTCGTTATGGTGGATGATTTTACATGATTTACTTGGGTTACTTTTATGAAAAATAAATCTAACACCTTCCGTGAGTACTTATAAATCCTTTTAAAAATCGATAACGAGAAGGATACCCAAGTATGTTGCATAAGAAGTGATAGAGGTGGAGAGTTCAAAGATTTAGGTGTCACGAAATATTGTGTAGGTAATGTATATAAACACGAGTTTAGTGCACTTAAGACACCTTAGCAGAATGGCATTACTGAATGTAAAAATAGGATCATACAAGAGATGGCTAGGGTGATGTTACATGCAATAAGTCTGCCCAAAATACTTTTGGGATCGGGCTGTACAGATTACGTGTCACATTATTAACCGTGTATACCTCAGGAAAAATACCAAAGAGACTGCATTAGAACTATGGTATAATAAGAAGCCTGACTTTAAGTACTTTAGAACTTTCGGGAGTTTTTGCTATGTCTACAAAGACATAAAAAAAACTTTCAAAATTCGATACCCAGTGTGATTAATCCATTTTTCTGGTATATTCCTAAACTTTTAGGGCTTACTGTGTTTATAATCTAGGTACCAAGGTCATCATGGAGTCTATTAATGTAATTATAAACGACACTAACGCAGCGAGTAATGACAGTCAAACAACGATCCTAGATGAGTCTGAAATAGTTTTTACCCCCGACACTCCAAAAATAGATGATTCACTGCCACCTGATAGGCATGCAGTACCAACTTGGGTTTTTAAATACCACCCTATCGAGAAGGTTGTTGGTAACCCGTCTGAGCTAGTATGAATGAGATCAACACTTTAAAAAGTGGATACATTTGCATTTTGTGTTTCTCTAGTAGAACCAAAAAATGTAGACAATGACCTGTGTGACTCATTTTGGATTAATGTTATGCAAGAAGAGCTTGTCCAGTTTCAAAGTCATGATGTTTGGTATCTCGTCCCACAACCTGATGACAAGAAAGTTATTGACACCCGTTGGATTTTTAAAAATAAAACTGACAAGCATGGGGTTGTAATTAGAAACAAGACTAGGTTAGTCACACACGAATATTCTCAAGTAGAGGTAATAGACTTTGACGAGACTTTTGCCCTTGTCACTTGACTCGAGTCTGTTCGTCTCCTACTTGCTATATCTTGTCATTTGTAATTAAAGTTTTTCCAAATGGACATCAAGTGCGCATTTTAGAACGGAATTTTGACAGTGAAAGTATACGTAGAAAAACCTAAGGGATTTGTAGATCCCTCTCACCGTTACCATGTTTATATACTTAAGAAGGATTTTTATGGTTTAAAGTAAGCTCCTAGAGCCTAGTATGAGCGCTTCTATACCTTTTTAGTCAATAAAGGGTTTGAGCGAGTGGCAATGACCAAACATTATTTGTTAGGAAGATAGAATACCATATCTTAATTTCACAAGTTTACGTTGATAAAATATCATATTCGGCTCCCCTTCCCCCTCATCAAGTAACGGATTTTTGTGACATTATGCATGTTGTATTCCAGATGTCTTAAATGGGGGAGTTACAGTACTTTTTATGTTTATAAGTTAAACAGCTTAGTGATGGTCTATTCATAACTCAATCTAAATATTATAGTGATCTTGTTAAAAAGTTTGGGCTTGATAATTCTAAAACAGCATGTACACCCATGAGTACGTCCATAAAAATATCTAAAGAAGAAAATGGAAAAGACGTTGACCTAACTCTATATAAAAGCATGATAGGGAGTTTGTTATACCTCATTGCATCTAGGACAAATATTTCCTTTGTTGTATGTGTTTTTACATGATACCAATGTGCACCTAAAGAAAGTCATATGTTGTGTGTCAAATGAATAATTAAATACGTTAAAGGCACAATAAATTTTTGTATATGGTACACAAAAGATACTACTAGCTCTATAGTTGGCTACACTGATGTCGACTGGGCAGGATGTTCATATGATAGTAAGAGCACGTCTGGAGCATGTTACTATGCAGGAAACAATCATGTAGGATGGAGTATAAAACTAGAATTTTATATCCCTTTCAATCTCTGAATCATAATATATAGCTGCGGGTAGTTTTTGTGCCCAACTTTTATGGATCAAGCAAATGCTTAGTGATTATGGTACCATCGATGATAAATTGACTATGTATTGTGATAACCAGAGTGCCATTAATATATACAACACGCAAGAACTAAAAACATTAAGATTATGCATCACTTTATTCGTGAACTTATTGAATCTAAAGAACTTGATATAAAATACATTAACTCTGAAAAATAATTGGTTGATCTGTCTACAAAACCTTTGATAAATTGATTAGAATAACTTAGAAAAGCTATAGTATGATTGTTGTTACTTAATATATTCTATTGAATTTTCATAACGTCCTTAGTTTCATACTAATAGTTTGTTTATGGGGATTTAGGGCACGGGCGCTTTTCAAATGACAGTTGACGCCCTTTAATCTGTTTAATGTAGGAGACCCTTGAATCTGTCCTTGTTTATGACATCATTTGTGTAGCATAATTCTTTATATGTGCCTGTCTTTATATATCTTTTACCCCATTGTATATTTGAGAAAAATTGGGGGAGAAGAACTTGAGTAACTCAATTTAGATTTAATATATGATTATATCTTGACTTAACTAATATTCCCATCAAGTTTTTGTATTTCAGGCATTCTGTTTACAGATTAATTGTACATCTTTGCATATTTAGGGTAATGTTATGTATAATAGTTGAGTAATGTATTTTTTTTTTCTTATTTTCGATACTAAGATGGGAAAGGGTAGAGTAGCGCTTTTGTATATGACATCTAGGGGTTTTATTCTTTACCCACGAGTACAGACTACTCAGGGGAATTTTTTTTTCAATATCCAAATGAGGAGATTGAGAACATTCTATATGGGGAGTTCCAAATAGTTTCAATATGAAGACAAAGCATAATAGATTTCTTTTTTATCATCTTCTCCATGGTATTACAAAGCTTCACCAATAATTGATTATGTCCAAGAAATCCTCACATCCATAAAGGGAAGTAATATGTTGCACGAAACACATTTTAGGACACAAATCATGCATATTATAGTGTGGGTGTGTATATACATCTTAAATTATTTTTAGGAATTTTTTAAACATTTTAAAAAAAGTTTTAAACATTCCAATTGATTTTTTAAATATTTAAAATCAAGGTTTCAAAATCTTGTGGGCTAAAAAAGAATTATTTTTATTCCTTAAAAACTTCCCAGGGTAGAATATAAATTCTACAAAGACATTTGGGGTAGAAATTTTGTAAGAACAAATTTCCAAATTATGTTAATTTGTATGTATTGACATTATTCCATACAAAAATCAATTTGAGTCATAGATGGATTTTCACTTGTCATGATTCCCATATGGTCTATGAAGTTGTGTTGAAGATGTAGCATCCAAGATCCAAAGATAGATCATACTGTAGTTTTGGTGCACGTTTCATGTCTTCACTTTTATTTTTCGAGATTCTCTTAGGTATGGATGCACATTGGATTATCGATAAATATTTTTCTAAGGATGTTATTTTGTTTAAAATGATTTTAAAATCTTTTAATTCAAGTTTTTCCGAGATATATCTTGTTTAGAGTCATATGAATCTTTTCCTGGTGTCTTGAAGGATCAAATGACATCAACAGTCGTTCAAATGACATGTGGAAGTCGTTCAAATGACATGGACATATCGTTCTAACAAGATGGCTACATCGTTATAACGATATACACATTTCGTTCTAACGACGAATCGAATTAATTTTTTTAAGGTGTCTTTTGCTCAGAATTTCGGCAGTTCAAAACATAAAATACACATTTCTACACTTGTTTACAAAGGTTTTTAAAGTTAAAAACATCCTTTGTGTTTACAAGATCCGAGCTTTCATAACCATTGTGTTTAGAGATCTTATATTTGCATCACAGTTTCATTTTTCCATCATTGAAGAACTTGTTTTCATGTGGTGGACTCCGTACGTGCTGATTGCGAGGAAGAAGCGTTGGATGATATGGCGTAAATATTCCATATTTATCCCCTTAATTTCAGTCTTTTTATGATTCCGTGCATTGTAATTAACTTGCATTTATCTCATATTTATGGTACTATCTCTCCTTGGTGAGTATTTCGTGTTTTATGTATCTCTCATATGTTTTATATGTAATTCATGCAAGTTAGTGAGAAAGAGAACTCGAAACAGAGAAAGAAATCCAAGAAATGGAGAGTTGAAGTGCATTTTCATAATTTTTCATCCTTTAGCCGAAGGTGGGGCTGACTACAAAGTTGGATCTAGGTGTCATCATCATACTGGTTCGATCCTCATGAACATGCTCATTGCATGCTTTGGGGGTACATTACACCCCTCAAGCACTATATATAGAGGTCTTCCTCTACCTTGTAAAAGGATCGAAGATTGCAACCCTAACTAAAACTCTGTTGGTTTACACAGTAGAGAGAGAAAGCTTGAGAGATTGTATCTATGGCCATTAGTGCCTTCATCTAGTGAAATTACTCACACACTCACAGAGGACGTAGCCCAGATTGGCGAACCAATTATAATTTGGTGTTTCTCCTCTTCTCCTCACCTCCTTCTACTAGATATTACTCTTGTGCTGCCATAGTTATTGCTAGTTTGAGCTTATCAACACCTCAAACAGGTGTTGTTGTTTCCAACATCATCACGGAGGTTTCACCCCAAGTTGTGTTACACTTTAAAGTCATCATTTCTAGTCCTTTGTACCCTTACATTGATTTTATTCCAAAATCAATTTCATTTAGGACCATTTTTTGTAACACCCTTTTCCAACATTTTTATTTTATCAAAATGTTCCACTTTACGTAAAATTATCATTTTACCCATTTGTTTCCAAACTTGTCATTTCCTCCATTTTCATAAGTGTTATTCCCCAAAACACCATTAGGTTATCATACTAACTTCTTAAGTGTTTTAGACTCATTAACCCTTTGGATTAACATTATTCTCAATTTGGAAACATCCTTATTTTACCACTTTCTTTCTCTAAGAAATTATTGGACATTTAAAGACTACTTTATAAGAAAAATACCATTTCCCTTCATTAATGCATGTAATCGTAAAATCGTACACTTATCACCTACCCAATACCTTTTTCACACAATTTAAGGGATGAAATTTCGAGTTTCTTTATTTCATGTTTAAACCCAGTAAAAACCTCATTAAACTTGTTTATATGTTCATTCTTAAAAAGAGCTTGAATTTACAAGAATAATTGAAGAAACGACACCTTAATTCGAGCTTCGGTGAAAGAATTATTCAAGTTTCAAGATAGAGAAATAAATCCAAAACCTAAAATAGAAGAAGCAACCAATGCAAGATCGAACCGATTTGCTTATATAGCCGGACCGGTTCTAGGTACCTAACATGCAAAATTTCACTTATTTTTCTATTTTTTTTAAGAGTTGTATTAGGGGTAGGACTCTTGCAAAATGACCTTGTATTGTTATATTTTGGCATTAGACATAGTTTTAATCATTTTTTAATATAGAATTAGAGAGGAGAAGAATCAAGAACCCTAGTTTTAATTCTTGCACTGAGATTACACCATTATTGATCAATTTTTTTTCAAGGTTTTTGATACCAAGCCTGTATTCTCTTCTTTGTTCTTACATAATTTCCATACTTGCCTGTTTTTATTTATTTTTCTAGGATTCTAAGACTACCTTGCATGTTTAGCTTTAGTTTCACCATGATTTCCAACACATGCAACGTTAGATATTTGGTTATTTTCCACGTAGCTATGTTTGGATAAGTTGTTTGAGGGTTGGGGTACATGAACCCAACCTAGGTATTATAAATGGTCTTAGAAGTGAATAAATATTAATTAACAATTCAAATACTTGAACTTTATCAAAGTAAAGATTGTAGGTCTTCTAATTCCGCATGCTCCAGGTAACTGGAATGTTTAAGAATGTTTAAGAGTGTATTTTGCATTTTGGTAATTTTTCATTCTTGTTAAATATATTTTTGATTTTGTTTGATATTTTTTCTGAGAATATATTTGACGCCACTTTGAATTGAGAATTAGATTTTTAAAGTTGTTAGGTTCTAAGTAATTACCGACGATTCGGGGGAGTGTGCTCCAACTCCATCTTCTCACATTTGATTTAAAAAGCGTTTATTTAATTTTTCATGCATAGTAATTCAATTGTTTAATTAGTTTGCTTTAGTTAATTGAAAAGTCACAAATCATCATCGTTTCCTCTCTGAGTTAATCGTAGGGTTATTCATTCTTCGTATTTTTCGTTATGTTCTGTGTCCTATTCCCTGAGTTCGACACCTAGTTCACCAGATTATTACTTGAGCAACCGGCTTGTAGTTGAGTCGTAAAAACACGCATTAGAGACACACTTTTTAAGTCTTGTCAAGTTTTTAGCACCGTTGCCGAGGACTAGGTAGACATTTAGGTTAGTGTAACAACCCTCGATTCTGGGAGGCTCATTTTATACTAATTTTACCGCATAAGGTAATTATATAAAATGTGGGGACTGGAGTAAATATTAATTTAATGAATTGAAAGTTAATATTTACTAGATTGATGCATATTTACTGCATGTGAAAGTAAATAACATCAGGTTGCATGTCTGTAGTGTCATGTATTTTAAATGGCCTTTTTAGTTTAAATGATATTGGAACTCGAAATAATTTATAAAATTTCCGGATGCCAGTTTAGAGGGTGTAGTTAGTCTCGGAAGGTGCAAGACAGTCAAAATAAGTGCCATATTGTATTTTTGTGTTTCGAGCACTTTTACCTGGTTTTAGCTTATATGCGTATTTGCGAGTCATTTTAATGTGGTATTAACCATTTAAGTTGGGAGTTTTAACCTAAGCCACGATTCTAGTCTTCTAAAATCCCTTATTTTTCCCCATTTTATGTCTTGAACATAGAGAGAGATAAAGAGAGAAAGAAGAAGAAGAGAAATGGAGAAATGAGAGAGAGATTGAAGATGGAGGATTTGGGATTGCTTCTTATCCAAATAAATCTGAGATATCAACCCTAAGGCAAGTTTTCTACTTGCTAATATGTGATTTAAGATGCATAAATTGTATGATAATTGTGTATTTCCATTTATGGTTTAAATGTAGAATTTGTGGGGTTTAAACCCTAGTCTTGAATTATGTTGAAGAAATTGTGGGTTTTGATGGTTAATAATCATGTAGATTAGTTTGGGGTAGATTTTTGTTGTTGGATGTGTATGAAAAGGAAGAGATTTGAGGTTTGGAGGATTTAGGGTTCATAACCCTTCGTAGCCATTTTTGGCAGATTTGCAGGTCCGAATCGATTCGGTCCTTTGGGCGAATCGATTCGCTAGGGGAAATTGGCAGGTCTGCATAACCCGAATCGATTCGGGTTAAGACCGAATCGATTCGGCCAATTGCAGAAGGTTGGTTTAGTTGTCCGAACCGATTCGCTTTTTGGGCGAATCGATTCGTTTTCCTGCTGTTTTTGAGTTAATTTTATAACTCAATTTTAATTCTTTTCTTTAAATATAGGGATTAGGAACCTTCTTGAATGAAGTAAACTTAGAGTCCTAGAGTGTGAGATAAGTTAGTTGTGTTCCCTACATTAGGAACGGGTTATGTGGGGACTTTTCCGGGGTTAGGCCTATTAATGATAGGGCATTCTTTCCTTCTAGTTAATTATTATAAAACTAGGAGATGTAGTGTTATGTTCGGGAGACCTTAGAAGCTTAATTAAGCTATACTAGTTTTTGAGGGTTTATATTACCACCCCAAAAGAATGTTGGAAGATTTTAAAAGTTCGATTGAGCTATGTTAACCTTGGTGGTTCATAATAGTACCGTAAAGGTGAGTTTGGAGAATAAATTGTAAGTCATTTCATTCCTTCGAAAGATGATAACCTTGGGGTTTTAAAATAACCTCCTAAAATGCTTGGAGATGATGAAGAGTTTAATTACTCCTTTGAGGTTGTAGTGTTGATATAAGTTATCGTATGACTATGGATGATGAGTTAGATTATTTATAAAAGTAAATAGTAATGGTTTCGAATAAAATGAAACATATACGTGGAATGGAAATGGTGTTGATATTAGTAAATGATAATTTACTTAATCATGAAATTGGTAAATGATAATTTACTTGACTTTGTAAATGATAAATAAAATGGCTTAAACACACCTCTCTAAATGACATCATAAGGGAAGTCCGCACGTGAGGTGAAGCCCCCTGGCTAATGAATGCAGGGTGGATATAGTCCTAGGCCATGGGAGCGCTTATTGTTGTATATTTTTCTGCGATGGGTAGGAGATTCCGGGTGTGGTCTTGACTACCCCGCAGGCTCATGGCCGCTTCCGACGTCTTGCGATATAGGTGCCCAGGTTGTCTAATGATAGGCCCTGGAAGATGATGGTCATTTAGGGGCACGCACAGTGGGGAAACCCGGACGGGCGGTCTTAGAATACGTTATATGTATATAATATAACAGTTCATAATCAAGTGGGACTTGATGTATTTGATATGCCATATAGAGCATGATGGAGTGCCACAAAGAGCACATGTAAATGCCACAAAGTGCATTTGAAAATGATTATTTTCCTGATAAGGAAAGGATTTCTACAAAGGGTAAAATTGAGATATAATTGCCTTAAGGAGAAAAAGATTGTGTTTATAAATATATTTCCTGCTAAGGAAAAGACATATGAAATAACTGGCACATTTGATGAAGTTTTAGTTTAATGCTTCTTATTGTTATTCCTGCTTAGCTTATGTTTTAAATTGTATAGGTTGCTGCTTATTTCTCTTTCTTCACGATTTATCATACATAATTGTCATACTCTTTATTCATCTGGTAATCATATAGAACCGGGCCCTGACCTGGTTACTTTTCTTGTTGCATATTCATCTTGTCTCTGCTCAGGTACTCCGCCGCAAGGATGCCTGATTTGATTTCTGATTCCGATGTTTTCGACGAGCCGTGATGCATTGCGGGTATTACGGGATACATTTGGTATAGACGTTTTCACTTTTTATTCTAGTTAAGGTCAAGTCTTTTATTCGGGCGAGAGGCCCAAGCTTTTGTAAATGTCTAATGTAATGTAATAAGTAACTTATCGTACTTGTGTATTTGGTGTATCAGTTTAGTGACCGGTTACATATTCGGTCTTTTTATGGTATTCTTGTTATATTATTTATTTATGTCTTGGGGTTTCCCTTATCTTTCAGGAATTGGGTTGTTTGTTTTCATTTAATTACTTTCAACTCAAAATTTTTGGCAACCCGTTTTCTGAAATATTGGGTGGTTATCCTGGATACTCTATATTTTATTATGATGCTGAGAATGATTCCATCCATGATTCCGTTATATTGGAGTATTGGGCTGGCCACCCCTTATTTTGGTGAGCGGGTTGTCACAGTTAGGTCGAATTAATCCAAATTTTGACTCTAATTCTTAGAAAAGCCAAAAAAACCATAAAATCCAAAAGTAAATTTTAGGAAAACAAAAAGACAAAAAAAAATCTCTCAAGTCCTTACATGAAAAATCCCCAACCAACTCCTCAATTTACTCCAATGCGAATTCACGAAAATCCTATAGTTGAGTACGATCCCGATAGTACACGCACCCCTAATGCTCCTCAGTTTTGGGTTCCACCTACTATACCGCCTAATTCCATCAGGATTCACACTTCCAGGATATCGAGTGAGGGTATTGGACCTTTAGGAGAGAGTGAGATGTCGGATAAAGCTAGTTTGGGTACGAGTGAAGGTCAGTTTCCATATCGCCCCATAAGAGGCCTCTTATATCCCGAACGAACCGTCGCTCCAGGATGCATTATATTAACTCTAGGATGCATTATATTCCCATATAATGTGGGGTAATTCCATTTTTGTAATGGGATGATCCAGATTTTCTCCAGGTTCTAGGGTCTGGAGCCGAAAAATCATACCTCCACATCTGCGAGTTCGAAGAGGCATGTGAGACTTTTAGTGATCAAGCGTGTTCTCAAGACGTTATTCGCCTAAATATTTTTCCCTTATCCATGAAGGATAAGTCCAATATTTGATTATGGTCTTTGTCACCGAACTCAATTGGATCGTGAAGAGATATGCAAACTAAGTTTCTCTTGAAATTATTTCCTCAACATAGAACCAATTCCATCAAAGCTCAAATTCAAACGTTTAAACAACATGACAATGAGACTTTTGATAAATGTTGGGAGAAATTTAATGAGTTACTTAATATGTTCCTCCACCATGGATTTGAGAAGCGAAGACTTATCTCCTTTATTCATCACAGGATAAACTTAAGTTCCAAACAACTCGTAGAAACAATGTGCCAAGGGCAATTTCTAGCGTTAGATGAGGACGATGTCGAGGCTCACCTTATGTATGTCGCCGAGACAACTCAAGTGTGGGACACATCCGATCCAAACGTCGGGGCTCAACACACGTCCATAACTCCTTCTTTGTCTGGACTCTATCAATTGGACAAATAAGCCTAGTTGAAATTTCAAATAAACCAACTTACTAAAAGATTAGAAGACGTAGTCGAGTCAAGAGGAAGAGAAACATCTAGCTCCACTTCAGCAATGCCAAAGGTGTGTGAAATTTGTGAGGCGGGACATTCAACAAAAGACCCCGCCTGCAAAGTCATGCTTCAAGAGCAAGTGAAAGCGGTAGGAACGTTTTAGGGTAATCTTAATGCCCCTCACGGTAATTCTTACAACCCTTCGTGGAGTAACCATCATGGTTTTACTTATGAGCAATAACATGATTCATTGAATCCTAATTCACACTTTCTCCCTCACCCACTACCACTTTCTCATTTCCAACAACACCTACACATGCCAGCACCACCTCTCGCGCCTTATGTCACCCCACCACGATGAAATCTTAAGGATACTTAGAAACAATTTATGTAAGCTAAAGCGGCAACCAATGCTCAAAATGGCCAAAAGTTTTCCTAAATAAATGCGAACAACTCTAAATTGCAATCTTCCTTAAGTATCCAAGAGAATGGCAAGTTTATGGCCCAAGTACAAAGACCTCCTCAAGGTCAACCTAGTGTCAGCTCTACGTCTGACGATCATCTAGAGCAATGCCAAGCCGTTACCACTCTACGTAGTGGTAAAGTTATTGATTTATCACCTCCCCCACATGATGAACCTAAAGACAAGGAGGTTTTGTCAGGCACGAAAGAGGCCTAAGATGTCCCCTTGAATGAGAGTGACAAACCGAACACTGCTAGGCTCCATGTCATAGTGAAACCTCCCACTGCTGCCCCTTTCCCTCAATGGTTGGTTCCTCCTCCTAAAGGGGCCTCCTGTGAGGATGTTCTATATGTACTTAAGCAAGTCAAGCCGAATGTACCTTTTCTCGAGGAAATAAAGAAAATTGCCGCCTATGCTAAATTTCTTAAGGATTTATTGACACAAAAATTTAGACTAAAGGTTAAAAAGAACATTTTCCTAGAACAAAATGTGAGATCAGTTCTACTAAGTGACCTCCCACCAAAGTTTAAAGAACCGGGTGAATTTACCATTTCGTGCATCATTGGGGAGAACCGTATTAAGAGAGCTTTATTATATTTAGGTGTGGGTGTTAACATTCTCCTTTACTCCATCTATATTCAATTAGATTTGGGGGACCTCAAGCCCACTCAGATCACTGTCCAACTCAAGGACTGTACCTTGAATATACCTCGAGGGATTGTTGAGGATGTGATAGTCCAAGTGGACACTTTCTACTTCCCGAAAGATTTTGTTATTTGGGACACGAAGCTCTCCATCCCCTCGAGTAATCATGTTCTTGTCATTCTCAGTTTCTCATTCTTAGCGAAGGCTAGCACAATGATTATACTCGAAATGGGAAAATGTAACTCATATTCAGGAACATGACCCTTGAGATAAAAAATCTTTAACATCACTAAACAAGTGGGTGATAAGGACGAGCTCCACTCGGTGGATCTTATCAAGGAGGTAGTAGATGAGCACATAGAAGGATATATTGGTGGGCATTCGTTAGGAGAATTTCTTAGTTCAGGTAGTGAGAGTGACGGGACGTACCCTGATTTTGAGAGGGATATAGGAGAGTTGAGAGTGATCTTAGATGAGAGAGCATCGAATGTGGACATAAGATAGGTTTATTGGGTTTCTAGATTCTAGGAATTACCACCGAGGGAGTCACGTACGGTTCCCTTCGATAAAATATTTCCTACACTCGAATTAAAAAAACTACCCTCAAATGTAAAATATGCATATTTGGGATAAGATGAGACATTTTTCGTTGTTGTCTCCTAGAGCCTAAATAAAGAGCAAGAGGGTAAATTACTAGAGATTTTAAGGAAGTGATGCGACTAAGAATGTGTCTCAGAAATGCGTACTCTCTAGGCTCAATGCAAGCCTGTCACTCAAGTAATAATCTGATAAGTCGGGTATCGATCCTCAGGGAAATAGGACAAAAGAGTTGTGACGATGTTGGACAGACGAAGGAAACCTAACTCGGACTCTAAAAAAAAGAAAAAGATGATTTGTTTTGGAGATTAACTACAACTAAATGCAATTTTTAAACTATTTAATCAATTAACTAAAGTACGAATGGAATGCAACTATTCTAAATTACCTAAATTGCTGATGATGATTGAACTAAAACTATATGATGAATAAAATAGGACAGGAATACAATCCCTCAACCCTAGTGTATTGCTGGTATAAAACTAATCGTAAATTTAAGTGATTAACCAGACCTAGAATTTAGTACTCCCAAGCATTATGTATATGAGGTTCAAGCTCGCACCATACTTAATCAAAGGACGAGTAAATCGGTATTGCGATAATGACACTCAAATTGCATTATGAAGCATCCTGATTACCCTGAAGCAAACGAGAACCAAAGATCTATAATTGTCACGTTTCTATGCATTACGTTCAAAATAAACTATTAAATTTAGAGGACTAATTTTATATACATGCAACTACCACATCAGGTTGAGTTCATGTATCCTGACCTTTAAAATCTAGCCAGACACATGAAAACTTGAAAACAACACGTTAAGAATGAAAGAAACCATTTTTATTTATGAATGAAGATGAATAAAGATAAAATTAGTAATGAACAAGTAACTAGAATAAGTATTGAAACAAAAATTGGAATGCTTTTACTTGAATTGCAATTTGAAAATAACTAGGGTTTGTTGTTCTTCCTCTCTCAAAATGGATTACAAAGCTTCCTTCAGGAATTAGAAGCCTCCTCCTCTACGTTTGGGAGGATTTACAATTTATATTCTTTTAAACACAAGAGTTTGAACAAAATAGGACTCTATTTTTACAAGTGGATAAATCCAAAATTTTGAGAACAAAACCGATCTCGGTAAATGGTTCAGTTCGGTTCCATATTTTGTAGCCTTTACAGAAAACTCTTCGAGCATGGGATCGGTTCGTTTTTGCATTACTTCGGTTCGGTTCCCTTTTGCCATCCTTTACAGAAACTTTGCCCATAAAGGGATTCGGTTCTTTTTAGCTCCCTTGGGTTCGGTTCCCTTTTATCAGTCTTTGCAGAAACCTTGATTTCTTATGTTTCTTTGAAGCTTTTGTTATGGAACTCGGATTAGAACACCGAAAACCTGCAAAATAGATGACGAACACACAAAATCGACGTACTCATTAGAAACTTGCCATTATCGAAGATATGATATAAATCCACTTGAATTACATTACGCGGAGCGATAAAACCCTTTAATTTAAGGGGATAAATGGGAAGAATTTAAGCCTAATCAAACCCCCATAACTTAGAACGTTGATCATCCCGATCAATGTAAAAGAATCGAAACATGGTCCAACTCATAAATGGGATAAGATACCTTTTTCGTGGGCAAGCGATTGCATTTAGCGTATGCAACCAGCCTTTAAACCCCTAGGTTACCCTAGTAGGACGAGTTGTGTCTCGTGAGGGTTTGCAGAGAATATACGCACAAAATTCGACTCAAAGAAACTTCAAAATACGCGAAAATTGTATAATTCAAACTTTTACTGAAAATAGTCATCATCAAGTCATGTTCAAAGGTTTCAAATCATAGTGCGCGTGTGTGAATCTGAAGATTTAACCGTGAATTTTCACCGATTGACCTTTGCATTACTTATCCAAAAATTCATTTTGATTTCAAAATCTCACGGCTTTCTCTCACAAATGAATTACTCGGAATGTGGCTATTATCTCGGTGTGCGTGATATAAAGAGTAAACATATTGGAACCAAGTTCATGCACACAAGTAGAAAGACGGAAATTTTATAGTGATTGGATCTCATCAACGGAACACGGTTTGAAAAATGGGAACATTGCCTCTTACACATACGCCTTATCTCTTTTATTATCTTTTTGTATCTTAGCTCTCCACGCGATAACCAATTTTTGCAATTTTTGACTCGGTTAGGACTTTTTCGGGTAAAAGGTGTATTGGGAAAAATTGGAAAAGGTTAAGAAATTCGAAAGTGAAAAGTTTTGCTTATGATGTCCGTTAGTGCTTTTTCGGGCCTTTTACTCATTTTCTTCTTCTTTTTCTATTTTTTTCTATTTTTCACATTTTTCTTTTCTTGCTATTTTTGTTGAGCATTTCTATTCTTTTTCTTGCCCCATTTTTTTGCACTTTCTGGACTTAATTTCTGGGATTTTTCCATTTTTCACAATTCCGGGCCAATTTGGGTTTTTTGGGTTGTCAAACGAAAGGGAAAAATTTTGTTCGGCTAAAATTGGGTTGCAAAGGGATGAATTTTTCGTTACTTTTTCTGGCCAATATATTTGGATGACAAACGAGGGCCTACTTCATTGTCCAAAATACTAATTGTTTTACCATATGCATTTTGAGATGAATTAAGTTTAGGGATTTCTTTGGCACATTTTTCAAGGCAATATTACACGCATTTCTCAAAACCGATCAAAGTGAAAGACTTGAGATCCTTGACGACTTATTAGACGCTAAAAAGAACTTTTGAGTTAACAATTAACTCGGATTGATTTTTAAAAACTCAAAAAGACCGATAGGCTCGAAATCTCACCGGGTTTGTTAACCTCCACATTTATTCGTTAAGTCGTCAATTTTCGCACAATTTCCATCTTTGGTCAATTTCGGCTTTGTGTATTGTGTTTTTACAATTTGATACTTTAAACCGACTTTTAATGATATTATTGAAAATTTTGAATTCCAATTTTTATTTATTTTGAACAAAAAATATTTTTTGGGTTTTTCAAGATTTTATGATTTTTTTGAAATATCTGGGCATTTTTGAAAATTTGTGAAGTTTTAGAAATATGCACTTGTGACCCCCCTAACTTAAACTTTTGCATTGTCCTCAAGAAAAAAGGACTAAAATCTAACTCAAAGTGAATTAAAAGTGCGAAAGAGTAAAATAAACAAATGAAATAGAAATGCAACTTTTATATATAGAAAGAACAAATTGTGTTACATAGGATAAGGGGAAAACATGCAAACAACATTGAGCAAACAACCACTGTAAATACTAACAAATAACAAACACCGACAGGGGCTTCATTTGGGGGCTGATTGGAGGACCCAGGTGCGCACGGATCATAGGGGTCATAAAATAAAGATGGTGGGGGACCGCCAAAGTTGAGCTCATAGAGGTGGGATTGGAGTTGGTGCATCATCCTTGTGTCTATCCGATAAGCCTCTTGGTCCCTGCGATAGGCGGCTTGATCTTGGTTGTATTGCGTGATGAACCCGTCAAAATGGGATTCCACCGCTGCCAGTCGTCTATCGAAATTAGCACCCTAGGGCTCAAAATCCGATCATCGTCTTCATTGTATTCTTCCTCTTCATCCCCTCCCATCTCAACGTCTTCCGCCAATGGCTCTTCAACCTGAATTTCTTCCTCGGCCTCTAAATTGATTGCCTCCCGGGCTGCTCGAATGGCAACCCGTTACTGGGCAATACTTGTGCGAGATGCCTTTCCAATGGGCTCCGGGAGACGGGAGAAAGCTTGGGGTGGCTGGATACCAGCGTTGGCTAAGAGGGACATGATGAGGCGGGCATACGGGAGGGGTACCGCAGGCAAAAATGATATCTACGTAAAGCATCCTGGCCAGGTTGAGGGTGAAATCGGGGTCGAACAGGTAGTACACAAGGGTCGCTTGGCGAGGGCGTATCGCCGAGTCATTGGAAGTTTGAAGCAAATTAGCGCACACGATATGGAACGTGATGAGCTCCTTTTCATTGAGACGGTCCACGAGAAAAGTACCCCATTCCCAAAAGTCGTCGGGCGCGAATCGATTAATGCACTGCTGTTTGGGAATGGTTGGGGCATTGGTTGGGTAGTCGTATACATCCGGGTGGGGAATTTTGGAGGGAAAAGGGGGTGGTTGTGTTGGAGGGAAAAGGGGCGGAATGGGGGGAAGAGAGGGGATAGGAGGTAAAATGGGTTCTTCGGGAAGAAGCAAAATCGGAGGAACCGAACCGATCCGGTTCAGGGGCGATTCGGTTCGGTTCTGGGGATTATTATTTTTTTGATTTTTCCAAACCGAACCGATCTGTCTTGGGGATTCGGTTCGATTCCATCTGTCTGTTTCTCTGGAATCCTATTCTCTCACTTTTCTAGACTCTTGCACTTATTTTCTCACTTGAATTCCTTGATGCCCTTATGGAATTTATGTTGGAATGCGTGATCTTACCCCTATCCTTACGTAACCTACCTATGGACTCACTCTAATCTACCGAAGCCTAACTACTATACACAATAATTCACCCCATATGCGTCGGGGGTGCGACGACCTCTCTTGTCAGCTCAATCAACACCGTAAATGGGGTCCGACAACCAAAGGGTGCCAACTTCTTCCACACACGCCTCTAAATATGGCTTTAGTCTTTTTCCATTTACTTTGAATGTATTTTCCCCTTTCAAATCGTCTAACTCAATAGCTCCGTGAGGGAAAACATTCCTTACAACGAACGGGCCAGACCATCGTGACCGCAACTTGCCCAGAAAGAGATGAAGCCGAGAGTTATATTGAACTTTTTATCCGGGAAGAAACTCTTTACGTCGAATGATATTATCATGAGCGAATTTCATCCTTTCTTTGGAATTTTTTACGTTCTCATATGCATCATTGCGTATCTCTTCTAACTCATTTAACTGAAGTTTAAGAGCTTCACCGACTTTATCCATGTCTTAATTCAACTTCTCAATCGCCCAATATGCCTTGTGCTCTAATTTTACGGGAAGATGGCAAGGTTTTCCATACACAAAGCGGAATGGGGACATGACGAGAAGATTTTTATATGCGGTACGATAGTCCCATAGTGAATCGTTCAGTTTACGTGACCAATCTTTCCTGATAGGATTGACGGTCTTTTCGAGAATGTTCTTGATCTCCCGATTCGCTAGTTCCGCCTGCCCGTTCGTTTGTGGGTGATAGGTCATTCCAACTTTGTGAACGATGCCATACTTTCTCATAAGCATCTCGAATGGCCTCTTACAAAAGTGTGTGCTATTATCGTTGATTATTGCTTTCGGAGCGTCGAAGCGGGAAAGTATGTGTTCCTGTAGGAACTTAATCACCACTTTGTTGTCATTTGTCTTGGTAGCTATAGCTTCTACTCATTTAGAAATGTAGTCCATCGCAACAAGGATGTATAGGAAACCAAAGGATGGGGGAAAGGGCCCATGAAGTCAATACCCCTGCAGTCGAAGATCTCAATAATGAGTATCGAGGTTAATGGCATCATGTCTCGTCGGGTAATAGTTCCCATCCTTTGGCACCTATTGCAAGATTTACAAGCATTGTTCACATCTTGGAATATTGTGGGCCAATAGAGGCCGCATTGCATAATTTTTGCGGCCGTCTTTTTATCAAAAAGTGTCCTCCACAAGCTTTTGAATGACAAAATTGGATTACTTTCGGGATCTCATCATCCGGTACACAACGTCGGATGATTTGTTCAGCGCAATATTTAAACAGGAAAGGATCATCATAGAAAAACATGCGCGACTAAGTAATAAACCTCTTCTTATCTTGCGGTGTCCAATCGGGAGGGACGGCTCCCGTGACAAGATAGTTCACGGTATCCACAAACCAGGGCAAAGAAGAGGTAGCAAAGAGTTGCTCATCCGAAAAGTATTCGTCTATGGGTATTGGATCACTAGGTACGTCGGACGAAAGCCGTGATAAGTGGTCAACAACGACGCTTTATACTCCTTTCTTATCTTTAATGGAGATATTAAACTCTTTTAGGAGTAGGATCCACCTTATGAGGCACGACTTTGCGTCTTTCTTCGCAAGTAGGTATTTCAATGCCGCGTGGTCGGTGAAGCAAGTGATGGGAGAACCAATAAGGTAGGACCGAAATTTTTCAAGGGCAAAGACTACCGCTAGTAACTCCTTCTCTGTGGTAGAGTAATTGAGTTGTGGTCTGGTAAGAGTTCGTCTAGCGTAGTAGATGACATGAGCCTGTTTATCTTTTGTTTTGCCAAAACAGCCCCTATCGCATAATCGTTAGCATCACACATGAGTTCGAATGGTAAAGACCAATCCGGAACTTGCATGATGGGAGCGGACATAAGCATGGTTTTTAATTTTTCAAAAGCGTTATGGCATGCTTCCGTCCACTCAAATGGGGTGTCCTTCATGATGAGGTTGCTTAAGGGCCTAGCGATGGTGCTAAAGTCCTTAATGAACCATCGATAAAACTCCGTGTGGCCCAAGAAGCAGCGCACATCTTTGAGCAATTTTGATGGGGGTAGATCGGCTATGACATCTATATTAGCTCTATCAACTGCTATCCTCTTGGATGAAACTATGTGGCCAAGAACTATTCCCTCAGTGACCATAAAATGGCATTTCTCCTAATTTAGCACTAAGTTCTTTTCCACACACCGGGCAAGTATCTTTTCCAGTTTTTCTACACAAAGGTCAAAAGAGGTGCCAAAAATGCTAAAATCGTCCATGAACACTTCAAGTCCTCTCTCGACCATGTCGCTAAATAGGCTTAACATGCAGCTTTGAAAGGTCGCGGGTGCATTACACAAGCCAAATGGCATATGTTTGTAGGCAAACGTACCAAAAGGGCAAGTGAAGATCGTTTTCTCCTGGTCAAGTACGTCTACCTCAATTTTTTTATATCTGAAATAACCATCAAGGAAGCAATAGTAAGGGTGGACCGCTACTCTCTTAAGCATCTAATCAATAAATGGCAAGGGGAAATGGTCTTTCCTAGTTCCCGCATTGAGTTTTTGGTAATCAATACAAACGCGCCACCCGGTGGTGGTACGCTGGGGAACTAGCTCTCCCTTAGCATTCTCAACCACTGTCATGCCCGACTTCTTCGGGACAACTTGAATAGGGCTCACCCACTTGCTATTCGAGATTGGGTAGATAATCCCGGCATCCAATAGCTTAATTATTTCGGTTCTCACCACTTCTTTCATATTGGGATTTAGCCTTCTTTGCATTTATCTCGAGGGCTTAACATCCTCTTCGATATGGATCTTGTGGGTGCAAATCAAAGGACTTATCCCTTTCAAATAGCAATGCACCAACCAAAAGCATCTTGGTGCTTCCTCAGAATCTTTAGCAATTTACCCTTTTGCTTTTGTCTAGGCTAGAGGAGACAACAACAGGAAATGTCTTATCCTCTTCGAGATATGCATATTTAATATGGGAGGGTAGTTTCTTCAATTCGAGGGTTGGAAATATGTTGTTGGAGGGAACCATACGTGTCTCCCTCGGTGGTAACTCCTAGAATCTAGAAACCCAACTTGCATCTCTCGCGTCCTCATCCCACGCTCTAAGTAACTCGCTCAACTCTTTAACCCCTTTCTCAAACTCGGTGTACATCCCCTCACTCTCGTGGCTCGACACTAAACAGGACTCTAGGGCATCTCCACAATAGTTTTCCTCAAAATACTCCTCCACGATCTCATCTATTAAGCTCATCGCGTGAAGATCATCTTCTTCCCCCGTCTGTTGGGCTATATGGAAGATGTTAGTCTCTAAAGTCATGTTCCCAAAGGTGAGTTGCATTTGTCCATTTCGAGTATTGATGATGGCATTAGATGTAGCTAAGAATGGGTACCCAAGAATAATGGGAACATGGTTGCTCGAAGTGAATGAGGGCTTCGTGCCCCAAATGACAAAGTCTACCGAGAAGTAGAAAGTGTCAACTTGGATGGTCACGTCCTCAACTATTCCTCTTGGGATCTTCACGATTCGATCCACTAACTGGAGAGTGACCTTTGTGGGCTTGAGGTCACCCAAATAGTGTTGCCTATCGATGGCGTAAGGGAGGATATTGACACTTGCTCCCAAATCAAATAAGGCTTTCTCAATTTTATTTTCTCCAATGATGCAGGAAATAGTGGGTGCACCGGGATCTTTGAATTTTAGCGGAAGATCGTTAAGTAGAATAGAGCTCACGTTATGTGCTAGAAAGACATTTTTCTTTACCTTTATCCTCCTCTTTACCGTCAACAAGTCTTTGATGACTTTTGCATAAGCTGGAATTTGCTTAATAGCATCGAGGAAAGGTAAATTTAGCTTCATTTGCTTTAGTACGTCTAACACTTCATCACGGGGGTTTCCTTTGGGGGAAGGAATCAACCTTTGAGGAAAAGATGCTGTGGTGGGTGGTTTCACTACTACCTCGGGCTCACTAGTTCCTCTTTATTACTCTCCTTCAAGGGGACATCTTCGGCCTCTTTCGTGCCGGCCGAAATCTCCTTGTCTTTAATTGCATCGTGTGGGGGAAGTGATAAATCAATGACTCTCCCACTATGAAGAGTGGTCACAGCTTGACATTGCTCCTGATGTTCTGTCGAGGTGGAGCTAACACTAATTTGACCTTGGTGTGGTCTTTGGCCCTGGGCAGGAAACTTGCCTTTCTCTTGGATACTCAACGATGATTGGAACTGTGAAATGTTCGCATTCATGTCATTGATCATGCGCTCATGCCTAGCATTAGTTGCAGTCTGGGTATTGATAAAGTGGTTAATTGTATCCTCGAGATTTCTCCGTGATGGAGTGATATATTCTCCTTGAGGTGGTGGTGCTTGCACATGTCCTTGCATGTGTAGAGCTTGTTGAATGTGTTGTGGTGGAGGAGGGGACAACATGTGAATTAGGATTCATCGCAGATTGTTGTTGCCCATAGCTAAAACTAGGATGGTTTTTCCATGAAGGGTTGTAAGAATTCCCATACGGTGCACCGAAATTACCCTTAAATCCTCCTATACCACTTACTTATTCTTGAAGCATCACTTTGTAGGCGGGTATAGTCGGGCATTCCTCAGTTGAATGACCCGTTTCACAAATCACACACACCTTCTCGACAGGGTTTGGGATGGATCCAGTTGGTCCTCTTCCATATACCTCATGCAGGTCTCCCAGTCCTTTCTCAAGTATATCGAGTCGACTGTCCATCATAGAATTCTTTTCTACATGTAATAGGTTGGACGCCGATGGAGTGGTGGTCACTTGACGATTTTGATTTTGAGCATTAGGGTTAGATGTATCCCAGGATTGGGTAGTCTCGGCGACATACCTCAGGTGAAGCTCAGTATCATGGGCGTCTAAGTCAACAAACGGACCACTACCCATGGTTTCAACGAGTTTCTTTCAATTAATGTTCAGCCCATTATGGATAAAAGAAATGATTTGCATTTTATCAAAGCCATGATGGGGACACGAAGCAATTAACTCATTGAAACGCTCGTAGCATCGATCGAATGATTCATTTTCTAATTATCGAAAAGTTTGAATTTGAGACTTGATGGAACTCGTTCGTTGTGGAGGAAAGAACTTCTTGAGAAATTTGGATTGTAGCTCGTTCCATGATGAAATCGAATTTGGAGGTAAAGACCATAGCCATGTCTTAGCTTTATCTTTTAGCGAGAATGGGTAGAGTTTAAGGCGAAGCACATATTTTGTGTAAGTTTGATAACTGGGAGTCTCGCACGCCTCCTCAAATTCCATGATGTGGGCATATGGTTTTTCTGAATCCATTTCATGGTAAGTGGGAAGTATCTGTATCATCTCATTCCTAAAACAAAATTGCCCTGCATTGTACGGGAGTAAAATGCATCCCAAATTGACAGTGCGCTCGGGATATAAGGTGTCTCTCAAAGGGCAATATGGGGCTTCTCCCTCATCGGCGGCTCCACTACCATGTTGTGACATGTCTCTCTCTCTCTCAAAGACTCGGTATCCTCACTTGGTATGCTCGGGGCGTGCTCTGAAGTGTGTCCTAAGAGATAAAACGGAGTGGTATTTACGATTGAGTGAGACAGTGTGGGAGGTGGTACCCAGAATTGTGGAGCGTTAGGAGTGTGAGGTCTATCAGGGTCGTAATCAAATATTGGATTTTTGTGAATGTGGGTTGGAGTATTATAGGGAGTTGGAGTGAGTTCAGAATGTTGCATTAACGGATTTATGAGAGATGATGATGAATATTTTTGTGCTTTTTCAAATTTTTATAAGTTTTTTTTTAATTTTTTTTTGGAAATTTTTAGTCAAAGTTTGAGATTGACTTGATCTAATCCTAAGTCTACCTAGGTCCCTGACAAAGGTGACAAAAACTTGACGCGACTAAGAATGTGTCTCAGAAATGCGTACTCTCTAGGCTCAAGTGCAAGCCTGTCGCTCAAGTAATAATCCGATAAGTCGGGTATCGATCCTCAGGGAAATAGGACAACAGAGTTGTGACGACATTGGACAGACGAAGGAAACCTAACTTTGACTCTAAAGAAAAAGAAAAAGATTATTTGTTTTGGAGATTGACTACAACTAAATGCAATTTTGAAACTATTTAATCAATGAACTAAAGTATGAATGGAATGCAACTATTCTAAATTACCTAAATTACTGATGATGATTGAACTGAAACTATATGATGAATAAAATAGGACGGGAATAAAATCCCTCAACCCTAGTGTATTGCTGGTATAAAACTATTCGTAAATTTAAGTGATTAATCAGACTCAGAATTTAGTACTCCCAAGCATTACGTATATGAGGTTTAAGCCCGCACCATACTTAATCAGAGGATGAGTAAATCGGTATTGCGATAGTGACACTCGAATTGCATTCTGAAGCATCTCGATTACCCTGAAGCAAACAAGATCCAAATATCTACAATTTTCGCATTTATATGCACTACGGTCGTAATAAACCATTAAATTTAGAGGACTAATTTTATACACATGCAACTACCACATCAGGTTGAGTTCATGTATCCCGGCCTTTAAAATCTAGACGGACATATGAAAACTTGAAAACAACACAATAAGAATGAAAGAAACCATTTTTATTTATGAATGAGGATGAAGAAAGGTAAAATTAGTAATGAACAAGCAACTAGAATAAGTATTGAAACATAAATTGGAATGCTTTTACTTGAATTACAACTTGAAAATAATTAGGGTTTGTTGTTCTTCCTCTCTAAAATGGATTACAAAGCTTCCTTCAGGAATTAGAAGCCTCCTCCTCTACGTTTGGGAGGAGTTACCATTTATATTCTTCGAACTACAAGAGTTTGAACCAAATAGGACTTTATTTTTACAAGTGGATAAATCCAAAAATTCGAGAACAGAACTGATACGGGTAAATGGTTCGGATCGGTTCCATCTTTTGTAGCTTTTACAAAAAACTCTTCGAGCATGGGATCGGTTTGTTTTTGCATTACTTCGGTTTGGTTCCCTTTTGTCATCCTTTACAGAAACTTTTCCCATAAATGGATTCGAATCTTTTTAGCTCCCTTGGGTTCGGTTCCCTTTTATCAGTCTTTGCAGAAACCTTGCTTTCTTGTGTTTCTTTGAAGGTTTTGGTACGGAACTCAGATTAGAACACCGAACACCTATCAAATAGATGATGAGCACACGAAACTCGACGTGCTCATTAGAAACTTGCCATTATTGAAGATATGATATAAATCCACTTGAATTACATTATGCGGAGCGATAAAACCCTCTAATTTAAGGGGATAAATGGGAAGAATTTATGCCTAATCAGGAAGCACCAGAGTGATTTTGGTTGGCGAATTACGGATTTAAAAGGTATAAGTCCCCTGATTTGTACCCATAAAATCCACCTCGAGGAGGATATGAAGCCTTCAAGGGAGATTCAGTGGAGATTAAACCTTACGATGAAAGATGTCATGAGAGCAGAGATGATTAATCTATTGGACGCGGGCATTATTAAACCCATCTCGAATAGCAATTGGGTGAGTCCTATTCATGTCGTCCTGAAGAAGTCGGGAATGACTATGGTCGACAATGCCAAGGGTGAGCTAATTCCCCAATGCACCACCACCGGGTGGCACGTTTGCATTGACTACCGAAAGCTCAATGGCAGCATGAGAAAAGATCATTGACCCTTATCGTTTATCGATTTAATGCTAGAGTGAGTAGTGGGACATCCATTCTATTGCTTTCTTGACGGTTACTCTAGATATAACCACATTAAGGTGGATATGCTTGACCAAGAGAAGACTATGTTAACATGTCCTTTTAGCACTTTTTCTTACAAACGTTAGCCCTTTGGATTACGTAATGCACTCACGACCTTTCAAAGGTGCATGCTAAGTATTTTTAGCGACATGGTCGAAAGGGGCCTTGAGGTTTTCATGGATAACTTTAGTGTCTTAGGGCCCTCTTTTGACCTTTTCCTTGTTAATCTTAAAAAAGTACTAGTCCGTTATGTGGAAAAGAACTTGGTACTAAATTGGGAGAACTGCTATTTTATGGTTATCGAAGGAAAGTTCTTATCCACATAATGTCATATAAAGGTATTGAGGTTGATAGGGAGAAAGTAGATGTCATAGCCAATATTCCCCCTCCTAAGTCATTAAAGGACGTGTGCTCTTTCTTAGGCCACGCGGGTTTCTATCGGAGGTTTATTAAGGACTTGAGTGCCATCGCTAGGCCCTTGAGTAACATACTTGTGAAATATGCCCCCTTTGAGTGGAATAAAGCATGCCAAAGTTCTTTTAAAAAATTAAAAAGCACGCCCATGTCTGCTCCCATTATGCAAGCTCCGAATTGGTCCCTTCCGTTCAAGCTCATGTGTGATGCGAAATCTTATGCTACAGGGGCTGTTTTGGGCCAAAGAAAAGATAAGAAGGATCATATCATCTACTATGGTATACGGGCGTTAACGAGACCATAACTCAATTACTCCACCATAGAGAAAGAATTGTTAGACATAGTTTTCGCCTTAGACAAATTCCTCTCTTACCTCATTGATTCGCCTATCGTATGCTTTACTGACCACACAACTCTTACGTATATCCTTTCAAAAAAGGATGATAAATCGCACCTCATAAGGTAGATCCCACTCCTATAAGAGTTCAATCTCTCCATAAAATATAAGAAAGGAGTAAAAAACATCAAAGGAAACCATTTGTCCCGGCTTTCGCCCAACGTACATAGTGATCCCATACTAATAGACGAATATTTTTCGGACCAGCAATTATTTGCTACTTTTTATCTCCCTTAGTTTATGGATATAGTGAATTGACTTGTCATGTGGGTCATTCCCTCTGATTGGACACCGCAAGAGAGGAAGAAATTCTTAACTTAGTCGCGCGTGTTCCTTTATGACGATCCCTATTTTTTCAAATATTATGTGAACTAAATCATTTGAAGATGCTTACCAGATGACGAGATACCTAGCATCATTCATTTTTATCATACGGAAGCTTATGGAGGCCACTTTTCGATGAATAAGACGGCCGCTAAGATTCTTCAAAGAGGTCTCCATTGGCCCATAATTTTTTGGGATGTTAGCGCTTATTATAAATCTTACAAGATGTCAAAGGTTGGGAGCCATTACATGGCAATATATGATGCCATTGACCCCAATTATTTTCATCGAGATATTTGATTGTTAGGGAATTGACTTTATGGGTCCATATCCTCCCTCCTTTTATTTCTTATACATCCTTGTCGCGGTAGATTATGTGTCAAAATGGGTTCATCCCATAGCTACAAAGACAAATGACAACAAGGTGGTGATATATTTTTTACAAGAACACATACTTTCTCGCTTCGGAGCTTCAAAGGAAATCATTAGTGTAGACACCCCATTAAACTTACCCCTTAAACTCTCCTTAGGTCCCTAGAACCTCCCTTCCTCACTACAAACTCAGGTTATACCTCGAGTACTGACCTAGAAGACATCGGGCACCCCCAAGCTCCATTTGACCAAAATTCAAAGTCTTCAGCTCGATCGAGACTGAATGAATCTTCAAAGGGCCATGAATCCCCTTTCCAATGGTTCATCCCATTCGCGATTCAGACTTACCATGCGGACGAACGACCCATTTTCCCCCCGAAACCTTATCTAGAGGCCACCGGGCGCTCCCGAGCTCCATTTGACCTAACTCAACTCTTCATCTCGACTCAGACTGAATGAATCTTCAAAGGGAACTGAAACCCCTTTCCAATGGTCTGCTCCGTGCGTGATTCTGACTTACGGTACGGACGAACGATCCATTTTACTCCGAGAGGTCACCAAATGCTTCCATGGCTCGGTTGACCAAATCAAATCCCCGAACAAGATCAAATTCTTTGGAATGTCGAAGTAAATCTCTAAACCTTTCCAACAGTCCGTCCCGTGCGCGATTTGGACTTACCATGCAGACGAACGATCCGTTTACGTTCGATGATTCCCTGTCTAATGGACCGACGAATGCTTCCGAGCCACATTTGACCCAAAGTAAACTCCCAAACTCGGGAGTGGTCCAAGTACTTTTTAAGGTCTCTGAATTACCTTTCCAACGGTCCGCCCCTTCGCAATTTAGATCAACGGTTTGCGCTTTGCGGCCGATTTTCCAAAAAGGCCTGAAAGACACTACCAAACGGTAGGTCCCAGACCCTGACTATCGGCAGTGTGCCTAAACGCACCTACCGATTGGCAGGAACAGGTCTATGCCGATCGGCAATGCCTCGGGCCTACAAAAATGAGTCCCTGACCTCATTACAAAGAGATCCCAGATCTGATAGATATCACTCTCAGTAAATACATAAAATCCCTCCCGAAGGCAGCGTGATTTCCACATCCAAATCCCTTTCTAACCTTCACTTTTCATCATCCTTTCCATCAAACTTGGTGAATTCACTACCCTCCACCATCATCCAAGTGCAAGGGATGCTCTACAACATACAAGATCAAGCTCAAGATCTTCAAGAATGTGCAATTTTCTCAATTCTCTCCTTAAATTCTCATAAATCCACATCAATTTGTTTGATTACTTAGCACTTTTATTCCCTCATCTCACATATCTTAATATACTTTTTTATTTAGTATTATTGCACATCTCTTATTTTCATATAAATAAAAACTCAAAAAATAAGAATAAGAGGGTTTGCTCATAAATTTCAAACGGTAATTCTCACACTTTTCTTACACGTCTCTCACAACTAAAACACTTTTTCTACCCACACACACACACACAAATAAGAGAATCCCCCAATTGGATTTATGGGATAAACCCCACCCCTTGTTTTACATGCGAACTACGTGGACTTTAATGCCTCTATAGGCTACGTAGGCATCTCCGGGTAAAATCTAAGACTCGAGTCCTATTTTTACTTTTTCTCTCCTTTTCTATTTTTCCCTAAACTCCATTCCTCTATATTATATATATTTATTCTTAGTAGCATATTATCCCATATGCGTTATCATTCCATCGTAACGTAAGGATAATCGCGTAAATCCTATTTTCTAATATTTTTATACCTTCCTACGGATGACTCGCTTTACCTTTTCTATGGTACAAGTCAATAATTCCTATCTCCACTATATATACACATGCACCTATCACAGGGTAAATAGAGGAAAATAGAAAAAACCCATGAGAGACCATAAGGGCGGAATGGGTGCCTAACACCTTCCTATTTCGTAACTTAGCCTCCAAACCTTTTTCGAATCATTTTGGTTTCATATGCATCAGTATGTCTTTGGATGCTGTCCTTCGGGATGGCTCCCTTTCTTTTGTCTGTTTTGAGTAAAATAGATTGACGACTCTATCTCTCTACATTTTTCACCTCACCCAAATGATGTCGGCTGAAGCGCTCCTGAGAGGGACGCACGGGACCTAGGATCCTCCCTCATGTGCCCGCCCTTCGCGAGGATCGGGGATGGCCACAATTAGCGATAACGATAAACACTTTTTCAATAGGCCGTTTAAAAAACTCGTGAGAACGCAAAAGGTTAGGATGATTTATCACCCCCAAACAAACGGGAAAGCCGAGTTAATAAATCTTGAAATTAAGCACATTCTAGAAAAGAGCGTCTATCCTAATCAGAAGGATGTGTCTCTCCGTTTAAACGATGAGCTATGGGCTAATCGAACCACGTATAATAACCCCCTCGATATGTCCCCTTTTCACTTTATGTATGGAAATCCTTTACATATTTTCATGAACCTAGAGAACATGGCTTATTGGGCGATTAAGAGGTTAAATTACAATAAAGATCAAGCCGGTGAAGCACACAAGCCTGAATTGAATGAATTGGAAGAGATACACAACGATGCGCATGAGGGTTCCAAAATATCTAAAGAAAGAATGAGATTCGTGCATGAGTGAATTATATGTTGAGAGGAGTTTTATTCGGGTCAAAAAGTGCTTTTATACATATCACGTTCACACTTGTTTCCTGACAAGTTACGTTCGCGGTGGACCAGCTCATTCGTTATGAGAGAGGTGTTCCCCCAAGGAGATGTTGAGCTATAATATGCCAAAAGTATATGCGTTTAAAGTGAATAGACAACGCCTAAATCCATATCTAGAGGCGTATGTTGAGGAAGCGAACATAATTTAGTTGTCGGACCCCGTTTACAGGTTGTTTAAGATTAAAAGGAGAGGCCGTTTCACCCCCAATGCGTATGGGATGATTAGGGTTGTATATTAGTGAGTAGAGTAGTTTTTAGGTCATTTAAAAGACTATAGAGATAACAATATAAGAAACGATTGAGCACTACATTATGTTTTCATGCACGGGAGAGCGTACACGCATTACGAGAGTGAAGTTGAGGCATTTCGGGGGTCCCAAGTGTTTAGCAGGGCTTGGGGCACTTTAGAAAGACGAGATTGAGGCTTAGAACAATTAGAATTTGATAGATAAGTCAATTGGAGTGTTCTATACAGTGGGAAAAATCGAACCGCATGATAAACCAGTTCGTGGTCGAACCAATTCGCATACACCCCCGAACTAGTTTGGGGTACCTAATCACATTCGAACCCCTTGTTCCAAATTTATTCTACTTTTTCCTTTTTCATCTCTTCCCTCCCATACAAAATTCTTTACCCCACTCATTTTCCCACATAAATTAATCCCTTCATCCTTTCTCTCCACCAACCTTTCCATTTCCCACCAAAATCAAACCCTCTATACCTATAAATTCAAAGTCGCCCCCCCATTCCTTCATACCTCCCATTTTCTTCAACTCTCCTATAAACTCCCATATTCTCAAATTCTCTCTTTCACCATTTTCCCTCGCCGCCGCTGACTCCACCTCCGACCCAGCAACTAAGACTCCGTGACCATCCTCCACGAGTGCAATTAAGTCACTACACTAAAATTGGCGATTGGTCACGGCCAAAATCCCTGACCAAAGCTGTGGGTCACGGACTTGGGCCGTGACCATTTCGGGCGTGACCATTTTCGTGGGTCGCGGACCAAGTCCGTGACCAAAAAATGGTCACGACTGAGAGGGGTCACGGCAAATGGTCACGGAGTTGGGCCGTGAACCATGTCGTGACGGGTCGCGGCCCTCATCCATGACCCACAACCGTGACAAATTGGTCGCGGCCAAAGTCTGCGACCCACAACCGTGATAAAAAAATTAAAAAAAAATGGTCGCGGCCCTCATCCGTGACCCACAACCGTGACAAATGGGTCGCGGCCAAAGTTCGCGACCCACGACCGTGACAAACAAATTTTAAAAAAATGGTCGCGGCCCAAGTCCATGACCCAGAACCGTGACCAAAAAATAAAAAAAATGGTCGCGACCCAAGTCCGTGACCCACAACCATGACAAAAAAATATAAAAAAATGGTCGCGAACTTTGTCCGTGACCCACAACCATGACGAAAAAAATGGTCGCGGCCCAAGTCCGCGACCAATTTTATGCGTGACGAAAAAAATGGTCGCGGCCCAAGTCCGCGACCATTTTTATGCGTGACGAAAAAAATAAAAATGGTCATGGACAAAGTCCATGACCATATTTAACTATAATTTTAAAAAAATGTTTTTTTTTCGTCCAATCCTAAAATTGGGGGTCCTGTGAGTGCACCGTCGGTTGGTACGTGTAACGTTTGACGCGTACGAGGTGTTACAAATATTTATTATTGGAAAAATAATAAAAAAATCACAAATTGCGAATCAAGTACGTTGTTAATAAACAAATATATATACAAACTTATAAATATTACACGTCTTAATAATTCAGAGACCAAAAAAAAATGGGCAGAGTTTCCTCTATTTTCTTGACATTCCCAAACCTGTAAATGTAAAACCTACTTATTATAAATCCCGCACGGCCATAAAATTCAACAATCAAATTATAAAAGCCCGCACGGCCATAAAACTAAACAATAAAAGCCCGCACGAATGTAACACAAAAAATAAAATCCTGAATGTCCACAACATATAAACAATCTTCATGCTGTAAACCATTGCCTCCTTCATTTGTTCTGCGTGCAAAAATCCTACAAATGATAGGATACATATAAAAAAAATCAGTAACCAAGTAGTTTTACAAAAAAATTAATCAAGCTGAAAAATTGCATATATGAGTTAAAATTATCAACATATCAATATTTTTAAGCCTAAGTCTAGAAATAAGCAAATTACGGTCGTATTCTCAAACCGGGAGTCCCGCGGCTGCGTGGTCAGTTCCTACGAGTTACATTGGTCCCGTGGGAGGTGTTGGTTTAAATGATGTTTTGCCTTGTTAAAAATTGGTGTATGGGAGTTTTTATGAAAATGGTGTATTTTCTAGAAAGATTGGTGTGAAATATTTTATAAAATAAAATGTTTTGAAATGATGTTTTGCCTTGTTAAAAATTGGTGAAATCATGTATTAAAGCTTCTTGAAAAAATGAAGATTTTAGGGGAAATGGACATTTTATGAGTTTGAAGAAATTAAATATCTTTTTTGTATCAAAAATGTATTTTTGCAAGTATGATTAAGTGCTATAATGAAAAATATTTTTTAACCATTTGGTAGGATTTTAAAATTTAAAATCCATCTTCTCATGCATATAGATTTGTAATAATTTGGCACTAAGTGTATAAACAAGTTTAAAGAAGAATTAGTTGGGTTTAAACATGGAATGATAAAAAGTGAAAATTCTAGTTTTCAAATGTGCGAAACAAGGGTTAAAAATATGATAAGGATAAAGTGTAAGACTATATGTAAGATGAAAGAAAATGTATTTTCTTATAAAAGTAGTCTTAAATGTAAATGGATTTCTTAAATAAAGAAAGTAAATAAATGTGTGGGTTGGGAAATTATTAATAAAAGATATTTAGTAAGTGTTAATGAGAAAACATAGAAAGGTTAGTGTGTTTAACTTAGTAGTGTTGTAAAAGATCAACACTTATGAAATTGAAAGGAATTAAAGAGGTAAAGGTGTTTTCAATTAGGAAGAATATTACTCCAAGGTTAAAAGGGGTGTTAAGGTCTTAAAACACTTAAGGAGTTAGGATGAGTAACTTAATAATATTTTGTAACAAATTAACACTTGTGAAAATGGAGTAAAAGTTAATTTTGGAAACAAATGGGTAAAATGATAATTCTGGAACATTTTTATGAAATAAAAAATGTTGGAAATGTGTTACACAAAGTGGTCCTAAATGAATATGATTTTTGGAATAAAATCAAGTTTAAAGTGTAAAGGACATGAAATGGTAAAATTTTTAAAGTGTAACACCAGTTGGGTCATAACCTCGGATTTTGGCTTCAGACGGGTAAAAAAGAAAATTGGAGTAATGTGGAAATTTGTAAGATGTTAAAACACATTAAAAGGAAATTGGATGACACTGGGATAAGCAAGAAAGTCCCGGAGCCCTAGGTTGAAAAGACCAAAACCACTGGCCAAAGCATATGGTACGCATAGCCGGCGGTGTGGAGCCCGTTAAAGTAAGCAGTATTTTGAAGTGAGCATATGGTGCGCAATCCTTCAGGTCGGTGCAAGAGCGCAATTGGTATCAAGAATATTTTACGCCCTAAAGAACACTCCACATTAAGCGTAAAATCCTTTGGGAGGAGCTTCCCCAAGACATTGCCCTCTTCCAACACCAAGGGAGGTGCTCCCTCCTCTCCCCGACGCAAGACCACGTCTTTGATGAAGATATCCAATAATTATATGCCACACTTGTTTGGAAATCACACACTCTACAAGAGGCCTTCGTCGATAACATTCATATCCCATTTTCCAATGCCCTCATCGAACGTAAAATGCGTGCAAAAGGGGTAATTCTCCCCATACCTTTCGCTTACCCCAACAATGGCGCCCTGTGCTCCAAATCCAAATGCGTCGAGAAAATGGCACCAGGGGAAGAATGTCTCCAAGATTATTTTTCGATGGTCAGGCTATCAAACACGGTGCGCTACGTGAACCTCATCACTTGGGGCGCAATTCACCAAATTACCAGTGATTAGGTGGTCCGTCAAAGCCATGGAAACTTCCTCTTTCACTTGCTTGATCGAAACAACACTATAAACTGGGACAACCTCTATTAAGTGGACATCCTTCATGATGCCTATGATGATTGCAGAACAATGTCTCTCCCATATGCCCGCTTCATCACTGAAATCATATATGACACCGGGGTGTGGGGCCCTAACTCACGCGTAAAACTTCCTAGACCTATTAGGGCTTCTTCCACCACTAGAAGCGCCCTCCAACTGTGAACGGCCCACCCTGAGCATCCCCTTATTGATGAGGACTAACCACTAGAGCATGATGTTTCTATGCCCGAGGTAGGTTGTGATTACGAGGAGAAGGACTTGGTTGATTCGACAGACCCCGTTTATATACCCGAATCGGCGGAGCTACATCAGCGCATCGATGACTTGGATGCTAGTTTCACAACTTTCAAGAGCAACTATGCGAGAGATACTGTTATGATGATTTGTCTCAAATCCAAAATATATCGCATGCAAGTGGGACCCGATGTGTCTCTCCCGACATATTTCTATGACCCCTATGACCTGAGCACCCCCGACGCTTCCCACCCACCACCCGAGTAGCAAGCCCCGTGGTTGATGTGCTTAAGGAGTCCATTTTATGTCGTTCTTTTATTCTTTCTTTTGTTGATTTTTATTAGAACAAATTATGTGGTTGCTTTTCCCTTTCTTATCATGGATGAAAGTGATGGTTTGTAATGAAAAAAAAATTTGCATTTTATATATTTGTTTGTTTTTCTTATCGCACTTATTATTTCTTTCTCATTTAGATTTTAGTGATTTTGATTTAGGACAATGTAAAAGTCTATGTTGGGGGGGAGGGGTGACAAGTGCGTCTTTTAGAAAAACTTCATAAATTTTTAAAATGCCTAAAAAATAGAAAATTTCAAAAACTTCCAAAAAAATTCAAAAAGCAAAAAAAAAAAAATTCCTCCAAAATAAATAAAAATCAAAATTTAAATTTTTCACAAATATCACTAAAAATTTGTTTAAAGTCTCAAATTGTAAAAATCAAATGCACAAAGTCGAAATTGACTAAAGATAGAAATTGAGAGAAAATTGACGACTTAACGAAAAAATGTGGAGATTAATCAACCCGGTGAGATTTCGACCCTATTATTTTTGCGAGTTTTTAAATAAATCTGAGTCAATGGTTAACGCAACATTCATTTCAACGTCTAAATACGTCGTTGAGGATCTCAATTTCTTTGTTTTTGTCAGTTACGGGAAACGAGTGAAATGTTGTCTTCAAAAATGCGCTAAAATATCTCTAAACTAAATTATTCTCGAGACTCACATGATAAAATCATGACTATTCGGATAAATGAAGTTAGGCCATCATTTGTTACCCAAAAATATTAGCAATAAAAAGTCATGAAAAAAATTATTTTGCAAACCCAATCGAGCCGAATAAAATTCTCAATTTGTTTCATTAACCCGACCATTAAGCCCAGAGTTTTGAAAATCGAAAAATTCATCAATTAAGTCCAAATAGTGCAACAAAAAGGCTCAGGAAAAAATAAAAGAAAAATGCTCAACAAAAACAGAAAGAAAAAAAATGAAAACAAATAAGAGAAAATGAACAAATTCCCGAAAAAGTGTCAAAGGACATGGTAAGCCAAATTTTCCAATTTCGAAAATTCTGACCATTCTTGTTATACCCAATGCACCTTATAACTCAAAAAATCCCTAACCGAGTCTAAATAATAAAATTAATTACCGCGTGGGGATCTAATACACGTAAAGATAATAGAGAGATTAATTGATGTGAGTTAGAGGCGATGTTTTTCGTTTCCCAATGACCGTATTCCGATGACGCGATATTTTCACCGAAACAAATATTCTGTCTTTCAAATTTGTGTGTGTGAATTTGTGTTCATTATATTTTCTCTTATGAATTACGCACACTGAGATAAATTAGTCACAACTCGAGTCATTCGTTTGTGAGTGCATCCGTGAGAAATTGAATCAAAAAGAATTTTCAGAAAGTAACGTAATGATCAATCGATGGAAGTTAGCGATTTAATTCTCGACTTCGCATACACACACACTACAAATTGAGATTTTTGAATATAAACTTACGGTAACTTATTTTTTAGGAAATTTCAATTGTACAATTTTTAAGTATTTTGATTTTTCTTTGTGTCAAAAAATGAATTTTGTGGGTATATTCACTACAAACCCTTACAAGACATGACTCGTCCGACTATGTTAACCCAGGGGGCTTAATGACTCGTTGTATACACTAAATATACTCACTTTCCTGCGAAAGAGGTATTCTTATCTAATAAAGTGTTTTAATAATCTTTAACTATACACTTATTCTTTTACATTTCTCGGTACGCACAACGTTCTAAGTTAGAGGAATTTGATATGTCGTAAATATTTCATATATTATCCCCTTAATTTTAGCCTTTTTATGATCCCGTGAATTGTAATTAATTTGGATTTAGCTCATATTTATGCTACTAACTCTCCTTGGAGATTATTTCATGTTCTATGTATCTCTCATATGTTTTACAAGTAATTCATGCAAGTTAGTGCAAAAGAGAACTCGAAATAGAGAAAGAAATTCAAGAAATGAAGATTTAAAGGGCATTTTTGTAATTTTAAAGCCATGAGCCAAAGGTGGGGCCAACTGAAAAGTTGAAGACCTTGAAGTTACAAGAATATTGGAAGAAACGACACCTTCATCTAAGTTTTGATGAAGGAATAATGCAAGTTTGAAGATAGAGAAAGAAATCCAAAACCCAAAAGAGAAAAAGCAACCAATGCAGCGGGAAAAATCATACTGAACCACAAATTGGTTTGGGGTCAAACCGGTTCACATGGACAACCGAATCGATTTGGGGTAACTAACACGCGATATTTCACATATTTGCTATTTTATTTTAAGAGTTGTATTAGGTGTAGAACTTTTGAAAAATGACCTTTTATTGTTATAGTTTGGAATGAGACATAGTTTTAATTACTTTTTAATATAGAATTAGAGAGGAGAAGAGGTAAGAATCCTAGTTTCAATTCATGCACTAAGATTACACCATTGTCGATCAATTTCTCATTATTTTTAATATCAAGTTTATCTTATTTTCCTTATTCTTACATAATTTCCATAATGGTATGCTTTTATTTGTTTTTCAGGGATTTTAAGACTCCCTTTCATGTGTTGCTATAGTTTCAACATGATTTCCATCGCATGCAACTTTAGATTTTTCTATATTTCCCACCTAGCTATGTCTGGCTAAGTTGTTTGTGGATTGGGGTGCATGAACCCAACCTAGGTATTACAAATGAAATTTATCAAAGTAAAGGTTGTAAGTCTTTAAATTCCGTTTACCTTAGCTAACCGGAATGTTTAAGATTGCATTTTTCATTTTCGTCAAATATACTTTTTGATTTGATATTATGATGATTAAAATCCTCATATGTTAAATACTTAGATATATCTGATGCCTCTTTGAATTGAGAATTAGGATTTTGAAGTTTTTAGGTTTTATGTAATTACTGACGGTTTAGAGGGAGTGTACCCTAAGTCCATCTTCTCATATTTGATTTCGAAAGAATTTAGTTAATTTTGCATGTATAGTAATTTAATAGTTTAATTAGTTTGATTTAGTTTATTGAAAAGCCACAAATCATCATCTTTTCCTTCCTTTTTTGTGTCAATCGTAGGGTTATTCATTCTTCATATTTGTCATTACGTTATGCCTCATATTCCATGAGTTTGACACCCAGTTTATAGGATTATTACTTGAGCTACCAGCTTGCACTTGAGTAAAAAACACATGAATTAGAGACACTTTTTAAGTCGCGTGTGTGGACTCCGTGTTCTGAATCGTAAATAGTTGCCAAAGTTGTATCGGTGGATAACGAGGCATGTGTGGAGTCGTGTGTTGTGGACCTAGAATATGTGGACTCCTGTGTTGCACCGTGGAGGAGCGGTTGAAGCATAGAAGAGCGTCAAGGCTTGTGGGGATCGAGTCATTAAGTAAGTCTATTATCTGTACTTTGTAAAACTGCATTATAGTGATTGTCTGGCTTAGGCCAACCACGATTTTTTCCCTCAGTGGTTTCCTCGTACATCGTCACATTTTGTGGACTTGATTTACTTTATCTTGCTTAATATCACCTAGATGCATGTTTAGGATTAAGAATATAAAATTAGGTTTATTAAAAGTGGTTCACAAAATTAGAGCATATTAAAATTGGAAATAATTTTTGAAAAAAATTATTTTCACCTAAAGCACACATAAAAAAGACCTCTACAAATTGGTATCAGAGCTTACATGCATTTACAAACAAAGATAGATATGTGATGTAGTGGGAGATTTGTTTTGCTAGTATTTTGATGTCATATTGATTATATATCATTTGTTCCTCCATACTTTACTTGGTATTTGTTCGTTTCGTGTGTGAAGTAATTACTCAGAGATTCGAGATTTCAAAACTATATCACATTCAGACGTTTATGGTTTCTAATAAGAACCTAAAAGTATATATTTTATACCCCGGATAGATGCATTTTAATCACTCGTTTTAATTAAAATTGGCCTTATGTCATATTTTATTATTTTTCAAGCCAATCAGCAGTCGCAGTATCAAATAATGCTAAATCAAATCAATTGCGACTCAATAGCAGTCAAAAGCGTGCATCAAATAAATTAAGGCTATCGCGAAGTCTGAAGTCATATATGAGCATGCTCTGATGAGTTCCGATGCCCCGAGCCCAGTCCTGAACAAAATCTAAGCCTAAACCGAGTCCAGACCACTCCCCGAGCCAGGTGTGTGTTGAGTTTGTACCTTTATTATTTTTCTAGATTTTTTTAAGTCGTTTTTATCTCTAGGTTTTATTTTAGAATTTTCTAGGTTTTATTTTCTATTTTATTTATTTTCTTTTTGATTAGTGTATCTTATCTTGATTTTAATTTTTATTAGTTTTTACTTTTTATTTTATTTTATCTTATTTTATTAAGATTAGTTTTAGGAATTTATTTTTAGTTTTATTATATTTAACCTTTTTTTAGGTCTTTAGTTTTTATATTTTTATTAGGTTTTTAGTTTTATTTCTTTTATTTTTTTATTTTAGAGTTTAGAAATTTTATTTTATTTTCATTTTTATAGATTTTATAGGAATTTAATTATTTTCATTTTCATTGTTTTAAGGTCAAAATGAAACACACATACACACCATAACACTCTACACCTAACCTACACCTAAAACATACACCACAAACACACTCATCCTAACTCACTCACACCCAATATACCCTACACCCTACCACACACAAACCAACCCTCACCCATCTTCTCCATCCACCATCTCTCTCACATCACCCACCATTAACTCACATAAACCACCACCTCAAAACAATGTTACCCAAAACTAAATCCCAAATTAAACCAAATAAAATAAAACGCAATAGCCTGAACCTACCAAAATCGGCAAGATCGCAGTCGGCGCGACCCCTCTAAACTGGTCACCCATTTTGCACCAACACGCTGCCTTACCCGGTTTTCTAACCGCCAACCGAACCCATTTTCCCCTCCACCCACACCTGAACCCGGACCCGCGATCCAAACCTGTTGAACCCACCTACACTAACCCGTGACTCTTGCTGCTCAAAACCCGAAACTCGAAACCCGAACCTCCTACACCACAACCCATAACCCCATTTCCCAACAAAATCGGATAACACCTTACAAGCCCCATACCCCGAACCCAAAACCGAAGCCAAAACCAGGAAACCCAATCTCTAAATTCGAATCCGAGACAAAATAAAGAATCCGGACCTGCTGAACCCGAGACCAACTCAACTCCAACCTTATCCGTTACTACCCAAACTGCGATTCAATCCAAACCTCCATGAAGCCAAAATCCAAAAAAATCGAAATTAATCCCAAGCCACAAGGAAATCCCATTAAAATCTCTCCTAAGAAAAACCAATAGGTGGGATATAAATAAAGGGTTTCTCATATACAAAAGAGGGAATTCTCAGATCAGAAAAAGAAGAGACGCATAGAGAGAGAAACAGTGAGTATATTATGTACATAAAAAAAATTCAGAAAAATACTAAAAAAAATTGTTTAGTTTAGAATAAATTTGTAGGTTTGTTTTTATTCTTTTTGGTGTAATCAAGTGTTGTATTTGTGAGAAGATTGAGACGCATTTTCATGAACTAATTCGACAAGGAAATTTTATATATTGAATTTCTTTCCCTTCCTTTTCATTCTTGCTATATTATTGAATGATGTTTATTCTAACATGAGAATATTTGGCTAAACACCCCGTTCAAAGGGTGGGATGCACTGCGAATGATGTTAATTTAATTAATTGGTTTCATTAATTTTATATTTCTAGGTAAATTAATTGAACAAATTAATGTTTGAATTTAGGAATCAAACTAGAGACAGGTTTTTCCGATATTTGAATATTAATTCGGTGTTGAAATTTGAGGATTGATATCGTTTTCGTTAAATTGATCCTAGCGGATAATTTTTTGAAAATAGTGTAGTCTTAATTTTTCATCGTGTGACATATTTAAATTAATTTTCTGAAATAGATTTTATTAAATTTATAATTTTAACGAGAGTTAGATTATCGATATAATGTTATCTCGAAAAATTTCAAATTAATAAGTTGAGAAATTAAATTAATTGAAAATGCAGTGTAATCCCATCTCTTGACTTTCTCACATTATTTCACACTCGGTTGCACATTCTTTTTCATTATTTAGTCATTTTATAATTTTAGCATTTAATTAGTTAATTTTTCCCTTGAAATTGTTTTAAAAAAAATAAAAATATATATATATTTTAATAAAAAAAAATTTGAAATGCACATTTTCACATTAATTGTTTCACCTTGAAAGTTGGATTGATACCCGTACTTACCGCAATACGAGTTGTTTTAGACAAGTTTTGTAGGTACTCAAGGGAATTTCGATTAGCGATCTTTGCACTACAATGACAGATACATACAAAAAAGCTCTTATCAAATGGCGTCGTTGCCACTTTCTTGATTTGGAGACAAATTGAAGGCTTGTAATTTTTTTTAGTTGCAATTATTATTCCTCCTCCCTCCTCCTTACACTGGTTGTATAGGATTTTTAAAACTTTGTATTTATTTGGGACGCATTTTGGCACCATATTATTTTGTAATAAATATTCCATAAAAAAAGCAAAAAGGGAAACCGAACAAGGTAGAGAGAGGGCGTCCAAGGCGAGAATTTTGAAGCCTCTCTATTTTTGGTTTGTAGGACTCCCGAGAACGACTGAGATAGCAGAGACATCCCCCGGTCGACTCAATTCGGTCTTCACTCCACGTGTGTAAAAATCGTGGGAGGTACAATTTTTTTATCCCTCATAATTCTCCTGCTAGCGAGTTCATTTTTGTGTGCTTAATTGGTCCTATGTGCTTTTAATTTCTGCATCGCACTTAAATTGAATGGTTTGATGAATTAATTTACCTAAGACCTGGACCTAGTCATTGAAACGAGAAGGGATTTCATCACCCGACTCACTCGCTTATCCATTGTGTGCTACCCTAGCTGTCATTAAATTTAAAATCAATCAACTAGATAGCCCAGTAGGAACACATTTTTGCAACAGGCGATCACAAGTTAACTTTTGTGATTTTGTCTCCCGCGGACTTAATTAAAATTTGACTACCCCTCTCACTAATTTTGAAGATAATATTTGGCTACGTGCTCGTTAGGATTTTTCCTTTACTCGTATGTGTCCAATTCATTTCTTTCGATAGTCAATTTTAGTTAGTTCGCTCACATCAAGAGTCCATTTTCTCCCCTTTTTTCGAAAAATCCCAAAAATATTTTCCTTTTAAAAAAAAATATATATTTTCAAAAATCCCAAAAAGATTTTTTTTTCCGTATTTAAAAATGCCAAAAATATTTTCCCTTTCTTCTTTTCAAAAACCACAAACAGATTTTATTTTCTTTTGAAAAATATGTAAAACCCCCAAAAACATTCTCTCCTCATAACCGAAGAACGTCCTTTACGGGAACTTTGACCATTTCCCATTGTTTGATGTTAATCCCGAATCGACTGTCTATTCATTAATTCATGGCTTTAACTCTCAAACAGCCGTCGTTGATACTCACGTGTCTTCCACGTCGACATCTCCTATTCCACTGCCTCCGGTGATGAGTGTCAACACATCCCATACTTTACCGTGCACACACTGCTTTCTTGTCGATCACTTTTCCCATGAGTGTCCATTTATATTCTCTCCATCTGACTCCACCGTATAACATGTGTATCGTTATGACACTATTTTGAACCCACCCCCAACGTATTGTCACAACATATCTAACGTCGAGGGGTATGAGTACCCAAGCTATTCATGGCATCCTGATCACCCTTCCATATAATATAAATTCCAATGCCATATTGTGGGTCCTTACGGTTTCCAACAGTCGTCATCGCCACCTCGTGCACCTCATACCTATCAGTCCCCTTCATATGCTCCCCATGCCAATCACACTTTTGTCCCTCACGGAGATGCTTCTCCCGTGAATGTTGCACTTGACCATGATCCACATACTTTTGATGAGTATTCTCTCTATCCTGGTGTCTATAGTGAGTTGTGTCCACCTCAACCACCACCGCCACCCACCGACATCTCCCCACCACCTTGCACATTTGCTCTCGAGAGCTTCTTACAAAAGTTCACGCACACTCTTCAAACTCAAAATGAAGCCCTTCAACGGCTTGAACACAGGTTTACTGCATTTGAGTGTGCGAACAAGTCGTATTTCACCACAAGTCAACCCATTATTGACCCCGCGTGGGACGATGATGTGTCGTCTTGTGCCACTGATTTTGAGTGTGACCAACCCTTTCCTCCTGAGAAACTTAAAGTTGATACCACCACATGGTCCGGGCCCTAAGTTGACCATTGTGTTGACATATCCATTATTTGTGAGACTGATCCCACACCGCCCTGCCCTCTCGAACCCACCATTTTGGTTCACCTTTCTCCTTCCATAGAACCCTTATTTATGCCCAAGCCTACACCTATTGAGCCCACTGCGTGTGTTCCCGAGGAACCACTTCATCCTAGCTTCGGCTACAAGTGCTCACTATTTTCTTGATATTGAATCCGAGATGGTTTCTATCGCTCTGGATATGGATCCTATCACACCATGCTTAACTCCCATTGAGTCTGATATTAAGGTTGATTCATTTGTCTCGGATTTGGATGTCTCGTTCTATTGTTCCACCACTTTGGATGGTGACCTTCGGGTGGATAAGTTGATCACTCCCTCGTTCACTTTCACACGTCCTCCTTCGTGTACCTTTGAGGCTCACTCCGAGCCTTATGAGGAGTGTGTTTCTCCTACTCATGAGTTATATTATCTTCCCCCACCCCTTGTCCCACCCGACCCACACACTGTCCATACCACCCCACCACTTGATTAGGACCTTGCTATTATACGTTCCCTTTTCACATCTAAGCATTTAGGTCCTCACATACACCCACCCTCCACCCTAGTACTCCACGATCCCATTTGTGCACTTTTCATCGACCCCACCATCCGTGTGAGTATGCGTGCTACTCTCCCCATACGTGACACTGAGCTTGTTACTCTATGCACGCCACTTCTTTGTGGTGTTGATTTTTTCCATTTAGAGTTCCTTGGCGTGTCACGGCGCGACCATTATCATCATCCATTTATAAAATCGTCATGCACCTTCTACGAGGCCCACCCCTTCACTATTGCCACGCCATTTTTCCTCCCTATCCAATTAGAGGTCCGTTCTTATAGTGCCCTTGTTTCCCTCACATTTACGCTCAATAAGGCCCATGACCGGTGCCTATTCACCCTCACCCTTAACCTTCGTCCATGTACCCTCCTACCCACCCGCCCATGGTCCACCGATGCTTTGCATCGAGTGATGCACTTTGCTATACAAGTGCATTGACCTATTTTCTCCTTTATCTAGCAAGACTGACACTTCAGTCTTGTTTGGGGGTGATTCTCATCACCCCATTTTTCTGTCGCCCTGCATTTTCATAGTTCTTATCTTTAGGGTGAGAATGGTTTGGTCTGACTAAATACATTAAACTTAGCGCTACCAAGAGGCATCCCGTCGTTCATTATTTCTGAGTATGAGTCTTATTCTATTTGGGGGTGGGGTTTCACACCACCCAATGATTTTCACATGCTTTCTAGGCTTGTACATATTTTTGTGTCGCATATGTTCTTCAGGTTTCATCTCTGCTCCACTATACGGTACATTTTCATTAGCGGTTCATTATGGTAATATCTTTCCTACCTTGTGCTTTTTATTTTTATATATAGTTTTAAACATCGAGGACGATGTTCTCTTTTGTTTGACGGTGGGAAATTTATCAAAATAATACCTCTTTCGAAAATTTTCAGAAATAAGTGATTTTAAACTTTTTGTGGAGTTAAAAATAAATTTTTATGACATGATTTGTCTATCATCCCTCTTTTAGAAATCTTGGAATAACCGTGTTCGAACCTAAAATTACTCTTTTAACCTTAAATTAATTAATACTTATTTAAGTGTACTTGCACCATGAATTCCTAAACTCGACAATTTTGCACTATCACGTTTGCAATCAAAAGTTGAAGAGTAACTATATTCTCAAGAGAGCCTTAAAAGATCACTAGTTGCGACTTAAACCCGTGAGATTTGAGCTTTTCACCTTTTTAAGGGTTTTTACGTATCTCCGAGTCACAAGTGACTCAACTTTATTTCGGTACTACATTTAGTCGTTGCATAGTCTCATTATTTTTTAATGTTTGGCATAATCACTGAGAATGACATCACTTTCGAGTTGTAAGAAACATGTGTCTTGTAGTTTGTTCCAAGTACTAAATGTATCATATACCCACGATTGTATCATATACCTACCATTCAGTCCACCTAGATCATTCCATATTTTTCATACCCATATATGTACTAGATACCATCCACACATCAATTCCCATCACTGCCATAATTTGTGATTCCATGTAAATTGTCTTCATTTGTGTTATGAAAATAAAAATGCATCAAAAATAAAAAAAATAAAAAATAAGAAGAAAAAGAAAAAATCAGAAAAAAAAATATATAGAGAGAGAGAGAAACAAATAAAAAGAAAGTAGACGATCACAAATTTGAAAAATGAAGACAATATTTGGTCACACTCTTCTTAAAAACCCTATCATTCATTTCATTATCCCCTCATACCTTTAATAAATCACATTTTCACCCTTGGTAAAGTGTTCGGGCAAACGAGAAGATTATATGGTGAATAAGTTGACATTCTCAACATAGTGGTTAGCATTCCTTTATGAGATTAGATTTTTCCATGTATCTATCATTTTCTATAAAGTGTGTGAGACGTTTGAACTTGCTTACATTTAATCATCTCCTCACACACTAGAGAGATACACTTACCCAATTCTCAGAGAGTTCGATTCAGAGAGATATATCTGGTGAGAATTGAAGTCAAAACTTTGATTCTATAAAGGCAATCTAAGAATTACTTTAATGATACTTAAAATTATTTCACATAACACATGCTGAGTTTTAGGAAGGATTACGCTCTTGGTATTAAGTAATTTTATGTCTTATTTTGATAGTTAAATATGGTGTTCCTTGATGTCTTTTTAGTTGGGTTGTATAGCGTTTCATCATCTACTCAGAAACTGTATGTAAATAAATTTTGAATTTTATGGGTATATTCACTGCAAACCCTCAAGAGACACTACTCGTCTTGTAGGGCAACCTATAGGTTTAACTGCTTGTTGCACATGCTAAGTGCAATCTCCAGTGCCTGCGAAAGTGGCACACTTTTGGTTACTTATCTCTGTTTTCTCTCTATTTTTTTGCTCGAGGACTAGCAATGTTCTGTTTGGGAGTGGTGTGATAAGCACCCAAAAGTATTTATTTTATACCCCGAATAGATGCATTTTAATCACTCGTTTTAATTAAAATTGGTCTTATGTCGTATTTTATTATTTTTCAGGTCAATCAGCAGTCGGAGTATCAAATAATGCTAAATAAAATCAATAGTGTCTCAATAGCGGTAAAAAGCGTGCACCGAAGAAATTAAGGCGACCGCGAAGTCTGAAGTCATATATGAACATGCCCTGATGAGTTCCAATGCCTCGAGCCCATTCCTGAACCAAATCTAAGCCTAAACCGAGCCCAGACCACTCCGCGAGCCCGGTGTGTGTTGAGTTTGTACCTTTATTATTTTTCTAGATTTTTTTAAGTCGTTTTTATTTCTAGGTTTTATTTTAAATTTTTTTAAGTTTTATTTTCTATTTTATTTATTTTCTTTTTGACTAGTGTGTCTTATCTTGATTTTAATTTTAATTTTTAGTAGTTTTTATTTTATTTTATCTTATTTTATTAAGATTAGTTTTAGGAATTTATTTTTAGTTTTATTATATTTTACCTTTTTTTAGGTCTTTAATTTTTATATTTTATTAGGTTTTTAGTTTTATTTCTTTTATTTATTTATTTTTATATTTTAGAAATTTTATTTTATTTTTATTTTTTATTTTTATAGATTTTATAGGAATTTAATTATTTTCATTTTCATTTTTTTTAAGGTCAAAATGAAACACACACACACACCATAAAACTCTACATCTAACCTACACCTAAAACATACACCACAAACACACTCATCCTAACTCACTCACACCCAACATACCCTACACCCTACCACACACAAACCAACCCTCACCCATCTTCTCCATCCACCATCTCTCTCTTATCACCCACCATTAACTCACATAAACCAACACCTCAAAACCATATTACCCAAAACCAAATTCCAAATTAAACCAAATAAAAAAAAGCAGCAGCCTGGACCTGCCACAACCGGCGAGACCGCCGTCGGCGCGACCCCTCTGAATCGGGCACCCATTCTGCACCAACACGCTGCCTTACTCGATTTTAAAACCACCAACTGAACTCATTTTCCCCTCCACCCACACATGTACCCGGACCCGTGATCCAAACATGCTGAACCCACCTACACCAACCTGTGACCCAACGACCCTTACTGCTCAAAACCCGAAACCCGAACCTGCTACAACACAACCCGTAAACCCATTTCCCAACAAAACCGGACAACCCTTACCAGCCCCATACCCCGAACCCAAAATCGAAGCCAAAATCGGGAAACCCAATCTCCAAATTCGAATCTGAGACAAAATAAAGAACTCGAACCTACTTAACCCGAGACCAACTCAAATTCAACCTCATCCATTACTTCCCAAACCGCGATTCAATCCAAACCTCCATGAAGCCAAAATCCTAAAAAAATCGGTATTAATCCCAAGCCAAAAGGACATCCCATTAAAATCTCTACTGACAAAAACCAATACATGGGATATAAATGAAGGGCTTCTCATATACAAAAGAGGGAACTCTCAGATCAGAAAAAGAAGAGACACGTAGAGAGAGAAACAATGTGTATATTATGCACATATTAGGTACATAAAAAAATTCAGAAAAATATAAAAAAACTATTTAGTTTAGAATAAATTTGTAGGTTTGTTTTTATTCTCTTTGGTGTAATCAAGTACTGGATTTGTGAGAAGATTGAGACGCACTTTCATGAACAAGTTCGATAAGGAAATTTTGCGCATTGATTTTATTTCCCCTGCCTTTTCATTCTTGCTATACTATTGAATGATGTTTATTCTAACATGAGAATGTTTGGCTAAACACCCCGTTCAAGGGGTGGGATGCACTGTGAATGATGTTAATTTAATTAATTATTTTCATTAATTTTATATTTCTAGGTAAATTAATTTTAACTGTCACCAATTAATTTATGTAATGAGAGTTAGTAAATTAATTGAACAAATTAATGTTTGAATTTAGGAATCGAACTAGAGATAGGTTTTTCCAATATTTGAATATTAATTCGGTGTTGAAATTTGAGGATTGATACTGTGTTCGTTAAATTGATCCTGGGAGTAATTTTCTGAAAATAGTGTGGTCTTAATTTTTCATCTCGTGACCTTTTTAAATTAATTTTCTGAAAAAGATTTTATTAAATTTATAATTTTAACGAGAGTTAGATTATCTATTTAATATTATCTCGAAACATTTCAAATTAATAAATTGAGAAATTAAAATAATTGAAAATGTAGTGTAATCCCATCTCTTGACTTTCTCACATTATTTCACACTCAGTTGGACATTCTTTTTCATTATTTAGTCATTTTATAATTTTAGCATTTAATTAGTTGATTTTTCCCTTGAAATTGTTTTAAAAAAAATAAAAATATATATTTTAATTTAAAAAAATTGAATTGCACGTTTTCACATTAATTGTTTCACCTTGAAAGTTGGATTGATACTCGTACTTATCGTAATACAAGTTGTTTTAGGTAAGTTTTGTAGGTACTCAAGGGAATTTTGAGATTGACTTTTGAAGACAACGACCATATACGCAAAAAGCTATTTATCGAATGGCGCCGGTTTCGGGGAATACGTAACAAAAAGCTCTTATCACTTTTGGTTCGATATTTATATACTAGATCGTGCCATCTATTTTCTTTTAGGGTTTATGGGATGGGATTTAGGTAATACGGCTTGACCGTTCGACTTAGGTATTTCACTTTTTTAGTTTTGTCACAGAATAGCCAGGGGAAATTTGTAAGGACAAATTTCCAAATATTGTCAATTTGTATGTATTGACATTATTCCCGACAAAAACCAATTTGAGTCATAGATATATTTTCACTTTTCACCATTCCCATGTAGTCTATGACGTTGTGTTGAAGACGTAGTGTCCAAGTTCCAAAGATAGATTATGCCATAGTTTTGGTGCACATTTCATATCTTCACATTAGTATTCCAAGATTCTCTCAGGCATGGATGCATATTTGTTTATCGATACTCAACAAATATTTTTCTAAGGATTTCATTTTGTTTAAAATGTTTTTAAATAAGGTTTTTCTGAGATATATCTTGTTTAGAGTCGTATGGATCTTTCCCTCGTGTATTAAAGGATCGTTCGACATCTAGAGTTGTTCAAACAACATGTTAAAGTCATACAAATGACATGAATATCTCGTTCTAACAAGATGGATATATCGTTCGAATGCAATACACGTTTCGTTCTAACTATGCCCGACTTGAAATTTTTATTTAAGGCATTTTTTTATCAGAATTTCAGTAATGCAAAACATAAAATACTAAACAGAACCCTTAAGTTTTTATGCACTTATTTTGAAAGGTTTTTAAAGTTAAAAATATCCTTTGTATTTACAAGATCCGAGCTTTCATAACCAATGTGTTTAGAGATCTTGTGTTTGCACCACGATTTCATTATTCCATCATTGAAGAACCTATTTTCATACGGTGGATTCCTTACTTACTAATTACGGTGAAAAAGAAGTGGACTCCACATTCTGAATCATATATGGTTGCCAAAGATGTACCGATGGATACCGAGGCATGTGTGGACTCCTGTGTTGTGGACCTGGTGTAGGTGGATTCCTAAATTGCACCATTGAAGAGCAATTAAAGCATAGAATGTCGTCAAGGCTTGTGGGAATCGAGTCGTTGAGTAAGTGTATTGTTTGTACTTTGTAAAATTGATTCACAAAATTGGTGCATAATAAAATTGGGAAAAGTTTAAAAAAATTCACCTAAAGCACACATAGAAAAGGGTCTTGACAAATTTGGATTTTTAGAAATCTAAAACATGAGTTTTACATTGGTCAAAATCAATAACATGCTTGCTTCTAGTTTGTTACATTTGTGTTTCTTGCCTCTCACATTTCTGAAGATGCTTGTTAACCGTTGGATCAAACCTAATATACGTTCTGCATGTAATCTGAGTGAATCCATGTGAGGTTAGAATTTACCAATATGAGAAAGTGTTTATGCGGTTCATATAACACTGTTGGATTAGAATTCGAATGGGAATTTTAATCTCAGCCATCCAAAATGCTTCGAACATCCTGACAGTTCCTTTCACATCATAAATAAAACCGTATGCTGAGTCATTTGAGAAATTTTGGGAGGTCGTTCATTTAAGAGGAAAAAAATAAAGGGAATAGAAAGTACAGAGAGAAAAGAGAAAGGTTAGAGAGAGAGAGAGAAAAAAAAACTAGAGTTTTGAGATTATAAATCCATACGTTTTCTCCCAAACACCAACCCAAACACTTCCATAGATAAATCAGTGTAGAAAACCATCTTTGAGTTTTAGTATTCTTAGATTTTCTTAATGGTAAGTATGAAGAACACTCTTCACAAGTTCTCTCTCTTAGGAACCCTAACCTCGTTATAGATCTCACATTTCTTACTAGAAATTGTGAGAAATATGTTGAGATATATTTTTCACATATATTTAGGGATTATTTACCTTCTCTTGTTTGGATCTGGTTTTGTATGTGTATATTCTTTTAGAGTCATTCTTATTTTCATTTTTCTTGAAAAGGATAATTAAAAATAGTCCATATTTGAGATCTGAAGTTTTGTTTCTAAAAACTAAGTTTTACAGTTTGTGAAACTAGTTTGTGTATAAATAAAGTATTTGAAACATTCGATCTGTTTTTTGACAAATTCAGTTCAGATCTAAAATATTTATTTTAAAAACAAGAAGTTTGATTTCATAATTGAGATGAAGACCTTCAAGTTCATTTGGAAGAATATCATTAGCAGATATGGTCTACCCCACACCTTGATTTTCGATAATGGAAAGCTATATAAGAACAAGTCCTTGGAGGCCTTTACGAAAGTGTCGACATCAAGCAGTCTTACCTAGTTTCGGGTCGACCCCAAGACAACGGCTTGACCGAGGTCATTATTAGAACAATACTATATGGAATCAAGAAAAAGTTAGAACATGCCAAGGGTCTTTGGACATATGATTTGCATAAAGTACTATGGGATGATAGGAAGATAAAAAGGGCACCTATAGGGGATACAACCTTCATGGTGGCCTAAGGGTCAGAAGAAAAAATCCAAACTGAACTCGGTTTACTCAGTCACAGAGTTCAAAATTACAACCGAAAGATCAATAATGAAGAAATGAGGCTAGACTTGGACTTGATAGATGAAAGAAGAGGAGACATCGAGGATAGACAAACGAAATATCAGCAAAGGATGACCAAGTTTTATAACAAGAGGGTAAAATCAAGGACGATAGTTGTGGGGGATCTAGTTTTAAAGAAGGTTTGGTAGAAGCCAAAGAAGCTGCATCCGAACTAACAGGACCCATACAAAGTCACCGAAGAAGTCATCCCTAGGACCTATAGGCTAGAGAACCTAGAAGGTGAACCTTTCTCCAACCCATGGAATGCAGACCATTTGAAGAAATATTATCAATGGGTTTCTATATAATTTATGCGCCATCCTCTTTGTATTTGGAATATATCAAAACAATGAATGAAAAGAACACAAGTGTTTTCTCATATCTTTTTCGTCCAATTGTCCAAATCCATGGTTTGAATTGCTCTAGGCTAAATAGCATCATTAAATTGGTGAATTAGTCTTAACTCACTCTCGATGATACGAGAGACCATGGGAGGCACATCTCGTCTGTAAACTCTCGATAACACCGAGAGGGGGGGGGAATAGCATGACAATACCACTTAGGTGGTGAAAAACATGACAATTAAGTTTAAAATTATTTAATTATGGTTGCTTCAAACATCATTGACTTTGTGGCTTTAAGTCTCTCCCTCGGCGAAAATGAGAGTGTATGAAGAGAGGAAACTCATCCATATGCTTCTAAAAACGACGAGAAGGGACTTATGATTAACATAATTAATTTGCTGGTCTCTAATTAAAAATAATTAAATTATGGTTATTTCAAACATCATTGACTTGGCGGCTTTAAGTCTTTCCCGCGACAAAAATGTGAGTGTATGAAGAGACGAAACTCCTCCATACACTTCCAAAAACGACGAGAGGGAACTTATGATTAACATCATTAATTTGGTGGTCTTTAATTAAAAATCATTGAATTATGGCTATTTCAAACAGCATTGACTTGGTGGCCTTAAATTAAGTCTCTCCCTCGACGAAGACGAGAGTGTATGGAGAGACGAAACTCGTCCATAAACTTCCAAAAATGACAAGAGGGGAGTTGGGATTAATATAATTAATTTGATGGTCTTTAATTAAAAATCATTGAATTATATTTATTTCAAACATCATTGACTTAGTGGCCTTAAATTTAGTCTCTCCCTCAGCGAAGATGAGAGTTTATGAAGAGACGAAACTCGTTCACATGCTTCCAAAAATGATGAGAGGGGACTTATGATTAACATCATTAATTTGGTGGTCTCAAATTAACAATCATTTATTTATTATCTCTCTCAACTACGATAAGAGTAGACTTGAGATTAACATCATTAATTTGGTGATCTCTACAATTAAAATTAGTTAAGTTTCTACAAATATCATTAAATGGTGAACTCTATCTGCTAAGATGAGAGTAGACTTTGCAAGTTCATTACAAGTTCATTAATAGTCGTATATATATGCATTATTACAAAGAAGATATGAAAATGCAACGAGAAGAAAATGTCCATTCATCAGAGCAGATAATGATAAGAAGAAATTTCAAATTATTCCATTCATTAGAGCATACATCACATTGCAAAAGATATTACAGACATAAGTTAAGGATGATGTTAGAGATGTTCATGATTCGAAAATAAAAAATTGTGATACAAGTGGAATGGGCATAATTCAGGCAACAGGCGGAGGCCCAATAATTATAACAAAAAAAATATCATGTTGTCTCTTATGGAAGACCCTTATCCTGGTTAGAGATGACCTTATCCATAGCAGACTGAGTTCTGACTTCGTCATCATTGGGGGCATCCTCCGTCGTCTTTACCCCTTCCTGCTCAGTAGTCTCAGCCTTAACCTACTCATTCATCTATGTAGGGGTAACCACACCAGCTTTCATCACGGACAGAGCAACACCGATGAGAGGATTCAAGAGATCAAGGGCTTCAAAGTCCTTGGGCGCCAATGTTCTAACCTCAAGAATTTTAAGGATGACCTAATGGTAAGCCGTCTTTACTCCCCATTTGAGGTATTAAAAGGCATACCCCGCAAATTCATTGGAAGCCTTGAACTCATCCACCAATTGCTTATTCACCTCCTCCAAGGGATTCTTTACTAAAACATCAATGATGATGCTAAGATTTAGCACCACCGGATAAGTGATAGTAAGTTCAAACAGTAGCAGCCATGGCAGCCATAGAGATGTATAAGTGTATAAGTATGTAGAAGGGGATGGGTATAAGAGGTGATAAGACAATGATGTATAGTGGTTCAGCCAATTTGGCCTACATCCACTGTGAGTGTGTGATCCACTAAGTATGGGCACTAATGGCCTTGGATACAATGCACATAACCCTCTCTCTCTCTACTGTGTGTACAAGCAGAGTTTTAGCTAGGGCTACAGTTAATTGATCGATCCCCTGTAGGGTTGTAGGTGACAAGTATATATAGGTCTTAGGGGGTGTAGTGTACCCCCCAAGTATGCATGGTGCATGTGAATGATGATCTAGCCAATCCCCTGTTGACACCTGTAGATGCCAAATGATGACATAATATTCCCTCACGTGAGGGTGTGATTTTGTTATAATGGTCTTCCACGTGCCATGTGAGCCTCACGCGCACTGTTCCACGTGTATCCCAAACCACGCGCTATCATGATGTCACCCTCGGCCTATGAGCCGAGGCCGAGGGCAAAGTTTCTTCCAGTAGTGAGCCTGGCCCAATTCTGGCCTCGTACTGTCGTACCCTCGTAGGATCGTCTGAAGCCTGGTGAAGGGTCGGCCCCTCATAGGGTCGTTTGGAACCTGGTGAAGGGTCGGCCCCTTGTAGGGTCGTCAGGAGCCTAGTGAAGGGTCGGCCCCTCGTAGGGTCGTCTGGATCCTGGTGAAGGGTCGGCCCCTCGTAGGGTCGTCTGGATCCTGGTGAAGGGTCGGCCCCTCGTAGGGTCATCCATTTAGAGGTTATCATCAGCCAGGCCGAGGATATAAATGGGTATATCAATCACCCCCAGCCCTTAGCCATAGGTGCTGATGAGATGGCTGAGGGGTAGTGTTTTAAATGAGATGCATGTATGATCAGTTAGGTGAGTGACACCTGGGCAGATACTCATTGCTGTTCCAGTTTCCAAGGCATAGCGGCTGCACACTGCGCTTGGGGCCTTGCACCCTAATGATGCCTTCCTCGTGGGCTGTGTCCTGCCTTGGTCAATGGGCCCACTCATTGCTAAGGTATTTAAGAAATTTTCAAACTCTCTCTCCTTCTTCTTCTTCTTCTTCGCGCCCAAGCCTTCTCTCTCTAAAATTTTATCAGTTTATCGCCATTTTCTGCCGCCTTCAACCCTTCAAGCCTAGCAACGTTCTTGCTCTCTTTATCAGGTAATCTCTTTCATCCAGCGCTCTCTTTTTCCTTCATTTCTATTTGCTTTTTAGGGTTGTGGGGTTGCGTTTTCTTTGGGTTATCCCATAGCTTTTTCCGGTGTCTTCTCCGGCAACTGTTTCTTGGATGTTCTTGAGTGTTCTTGAGTGAAAATCATCAATTCCCTTTTTAATACAAAAGTCTAATTCGGTCAACTAACAACTTATTTGTAGTTAAGTTCCTCAAATTCCTCAAGTGTAGGGTCTTCCCTTTTAATTCTTAGGAAGCTTTACAGTTTAGCGTCTGAATTCCCATCCTTGAGAGAAAAGCTTTTTGCAGAGATCAGACGAGTAGAGGAAGAGGAAGAGAGGAGACGAGGGGCCGACCCTAATTGGGTACGACCCATCTTTCCCATTCCTCTTGCCACCATAAAACCATTTGAACCGTCTGAGTCCTGTGGGTCGTCCCATCGTCCAACCGAGTGTCATTCAAGCGAGATGTACGAGAGAGCGTCCTCGCCAACTGGCGCTGGACCTTCCAGTAGGCGTGAGACATCTGACCTAAGCCCAGGCCGAGAGGCCGAGGGCATGTTCCCCTCTGAGGCAGTCCCTGTAACAACCCTTTCTCCCCATGCCTTCCAAGTGGCTTTCCCCCAGGGCCCTCCAGCCAATGACGGGGATGAGGACGAGGAAGATGATACAGATGACGAAGTTGATACCTCCCATGCCTCGTCCTTTATCTCCTATGTTGGGGATCATGACCTCCTGATATGGAGGCATGCCTATGGAGTGCCCCCCAGCGTGACTATGAGGGTTCCCTCTGAGGATGAGAGGGTTTTTGATTGTGGCGAGGGAGAGGTTGCAGTTTATGAACAGATTTTCAAAGTTGGAGTCAGATTCCCTTTGCATACTGCCATCGTAGATATCCTATCTGCCCTGGGTGTTTCTCCCTCTCAACTTCCTCCCAACTCTTGGAGGAAGATCCTGGGCTATATTTCCTTGTGGAAGAATGCCTTCACCTGTTTTTGAAGTGTTTTCTCTTTAGATCTACATTTTTCTAACGTGTCATCCTTTTATCAGATCGTCCTGCAGGTACGTCAGACTATCTTTAGGAAATGACTGCTCCCATCTTATTATCTGGACAGACCAAGAAGAAAGAGAAGGAGCCTCAACAGGCTCCGAGGAAGACAAGGGCCGCCGGTGGTGGAGCCGACCACTGACAATAATAAAAGAAAGGAGCCTGAGGCCCCAGTTGACCCTCGGCCTGATTCTCGGACGAGGGCCAGGGTCGAAGCCTCTGAGGGGACGGCCTCTTCATCCAGCATGGGGGCCTTCTAGTCTCAAAACCTGGCACATCTGAGGGCCGAGCCCTCGTCACTCATCGCAAACTTGAGGGCAGCCAAGGCCTCAATGTTCTCTACACCCTCGGCTGCTGACTACGACTTCTTGTCAAAGATGCCCCCTGCCAAAGTGTATGACTACGGTCTGCATGCCTTTGCACAGGTATTGGTTCTGATCCATATCTTTAATTTCATTCTTTCACTAACTATTCCCTCGACCCCTCTTGACATCTGTTTATTTTTCGTGCAGTCTGTTTGTGCCTTCACCTCAGCCACCAAGTGGGTGACTGAGAACCAACAGAAGTTTCATGAAGCTGAGAGGGCCATTCAGCATGAGGCTGACTTGCAGACAGAGCTCGAGACTGCGAGGGATGAACTGGAGAGTGCTAGGACTGAGCATGCCAGGGTCCTAGATGAGCTGACGAGGCAGCATGATGCAGACCAGCAGGCCAAGGACTTTCTGATAAATGAGAAGGACGAGGCTTTACTCAACATGGAAGCCAAACACAAGACTGATCTCGCAGAAGCTGTCAAAAAAGCCGAGGCCAATGCTGTTGAGGCTTACAAGGTTTCTGATGAGTTTCAGGGCTTTGGACTTGAATATCTGGAGAGGGGGATCAGGACGGCCTGTCGATGGGTCATCCTCATATTTGGCGACGTCGTCTCCTCGGTCCGCCCTTCAATTGAGGCAGTCGGATTGGACGACCCTCTGATCGCCGAGGCTCTGTCCCAAGTAGAATCCCAAGTGCAGGTTGAGAGGGTCGGTACGTCTGAGGATCGGCCAGTTATGGTTGTTGAAGAGACCCCCTTGGTGGATGTTGAGGCTCTGCCCTCTAACATTGTCCCTTAGGGTGGCTGCCTGTAGCCCATACCCTCACAATGTATCTATTATTTTTGTACTCTTTTTTGTAAAACACTTGGATATCTTGTATCTCACTTTCATTAATATCATATCGTCTCCTTTACTGTCTTTTATATCAGTTTATTGCATGATTTGCTATTTTTTGTTAGCCACTAACCTTTCCCTCGTCTTTTTTGAGAACAGTGGTGGTGTCGTCCCCTCCACTGGCCCTCATTAAAGCCGAGAGATTAAATTACCCAACATGATTTTAACAAAGTCTACCCTCGTCTTCCTTGAGGACAGTGGTGGGGTCCTCCCCTCCACTGGCCCTCATTATGGTCGAGGGATTAACTTACCAAATTAATGGTTTTTAACATATTCTACCCTCGTCTTTCTTGAGGACAGTGGTGGGTTCGTCCCCTCCACTGGCCCTCATTATAGCCGAGGGATTAACTTACCAAATTAATGGTTTTTACAAAGTCTACCCTCGTCTTTCTTGAGGACAGTGTTGGGGTTGTCCCCTCCACTGGCCCTCATTATAGCCGAGGGTTCAACTTACCAAATTAATGGTTTTTAACATAGTCGACCCTCGTCTTTCTTGAGGACAGTGGTGGGGTCGTCCCCTCCACTGGCCCTCATTATAGACGAGGGATTAACTTACCAAATTAATGGTTTTTAACAGTCTACCCTCGTCTTTCTTGAGGACAGTGGTGGGGTCGTCCCCTCCACTGGCCCTCATTATGGCCGAGGGATTAACTTACCAAATTAATGGTTTTTAACATAGTCTACCCTCGTCTTTCTTGAGGACAGTGGTGGGGTCGTCCCCTCCACTAGCCCTCATTATAGCCAAGGGATTAACTTACCAAATTAATGGTTTCTACAAAGTCTACCTTCGTCTTTCTTGAGGACAGTGGTGGGGTTGTCCCCTCCACTGGCCCTCATTATAGCCGAGGGTTCAACTTACCAAATTAATGGTTTTTACGAAGTCTACCCTCGTCTTTCTTGAGTACAGTGGTGGGGTCGTCCCCTCCACTGGCCCTCATTATAGCCGAAGGATTAACTTACCAAATTAATGGTTTTTAACAATGTCTACCCTCGTCTTTCTTGAGGACAGTGGTGGGGTCGTCCCCTCCACTGGCCCTCATTATAGCCGAGGGTTCAACTTACCAAATTAATGGTTTTTAACAATGTCTACCCTCATCTTTCTTGAGGACAGTGGTGGGGTCGTCTCCTCCATTGGCCCGTATTATAGCCGAGGGTGGTTCTCTGTAGATGTTTCCATGCGTGCTAGAACTGACAACCACAGGATGAGGGAAACACTGATATTTCTCATTAATTTTCCAAAGTGTTCTATTGGAGCAACTCTCATTACAATTATGGTCTATCAAGACCTTACAACACTACTGATAGTATTTCTTCAAATGATCTGCATTCCAGGGGTTGGAAAAAGGTTCCCCTTCTAGGTTTTCTAGTCTATAGGTCCCAGGGACAACTTCATCGATGACCCTATAAGGGCCATGCCAATTAGGATGGAGCTTGTTGGGCTTTTTCCAAGTCTTCTTGAGGACCAAGTCCCCCACTACGATAGGCCTCTGTTTCACCCTCTGATTGTAAAACCTTGCGGTCCTCTGCTGGTAGGAAGCCTGCCTTATCTCAGCGTCCTCCCTCCTTTCCTCAATCAGGTCTAAGTCGAGTCTCCTCTCTTCCGCATTTCCCTGGGGGTCGTACATTTGGACTCTATGAGTAGGAAACTCAATTTTGGTGGGGATGAAGGCTTCTGAGACATAAGCTAGCATGAATGGGGTTTCTCCGGTAGAGGTCCTCACTGTCGTCCTGTATTCCCATAGTACGGCATATAACTCCTCGACTCATCTTCCTTTTGCCTCCTCAAGCCTCTTCTTGATTCCATCTAGGATTGTCCTGTTCATAACTTCGGTTTGCCCATTGTCCTGAGGTTGGCCTGGGGTGGAGAAGAATTGTTTGATACTTACCCTCTCACAATACTTCTGTAGAGAGGCATTCTTGAACTGAGTCCCGTTATCCGAGATGAGGGTGTTGGGTAGGCCATATCTGCATATCACATTTTTCCAGATGAACTGGAAGGTCTTCTACTCTGTAATCGTGACTATCGGTTCGGCCTCCACCCACTTTGAGAAGTAGTCAATCGCTACAATGAGAAACCGATAGTTGTTGACAGCTCTCGGTGAGGGTCCTACCAGGTCAATCCCCCACACTGCAAATGGCTACGGAGATGTAATGGAGGTAAGAGGCTGATGGGGTTGATGAGGGATGGTAGAAAATCTTTGGCATTTATCACACTTTTTTACATATGCTGCGGCGTCTTTCCCCAAGGTCGGCCACCAGTAGCCTTGGGTGATCACCCTCTTTGCTAGGGATCTACCCCCAATGTAGCTTGAGCACGACCCTTCATGCACATCTTGCAAAATGGAAGGGACTTCTGAGGGATGCACACACCTAAGTAGGGGGAGCAAAAACCCCCTTTTGTACAAGGTGTCTCCGATGACAGTGAATTTTGCAGCCCTGTACCTCAGCTTTTTCCTTTCTTGCCTTGCTTCTAGCATCTCACCCTCTTTAATGTATCTAATCAGGGGGTCCATCCATGAAGCTTCTTGAGAAACATTTAGGCAATTGCTAAGTGTTCCCTCACAGTCCTCAATAGTTGGCCGAAGCAAAATTTCTACTGGGACCGTCCTCCTGATGTCTGTTCTTATTGTCGAGGCCAACCTATCAAGGGCATCAGCACGGCCATTGTTGAGCCTAGGTATCCTCCTTAATTTCACTTCTCTGAAGCCCTTCAGTAATGACCTCACCTTCTCAAGGTACCTAGCCATCCTCTCGTCCTTAGCCTCGTAGGCTCCTAGTATCTGATTCACTACTAGCCTTGAATCACTATGGACCAAAATCTGGCCGACACTAAGAGACTTGGCCAAGGAGAGGCCTGATACTAAGGCCTCATATTCAGCCTCGTTATTGGAAGCTTTGAAGTTGAACCTCAGGGTGTACTCGACGTCTGTGCCATCGGGTGCTGATAGTATCAGCCCAGCTCCACTTCCGCTGTCACAGGAGGACCCGTCAATGAAGAGGCTCCACAGAGTCTTTCCCTCTGAAAAATTTGCCTCAGAGAGGGACCCCTGTCTAAAGATGTATCTTCCCTCTTCGTTTTCAGTCGCTTTCCTTCTAGCAGTGTTTGTCTCAGCCCTATCTGCGGGTGTGCCAGTGGGTCTGTCTTCTGTATCCGTCTTCCCGAGGGTCTCACCCTCGGCCTCATCATCTTCCCAAGTGAACTCAGCCACGAAGTCTGCCAATGCCTGCCCCTTAATGGCCGTCCTAGGCTGATACACAATGTCAAACTCCCCCAGCTCTATAGCCCAGGCCATCAACCTACCTGATTTTTTTGGCTTGTGTAGGACCTGCCTAAGAGGAGAGTCTGTGAGGATGACCATTGTATGGGACTGGAAGTACGGCTTCATCTTCCTCGATGCATGGATCAAGGCGTAGGCCAACTTCTCCATCCTCGGGTATCTTTGCTCTGCCCCCTGGAGTGCCTTGTTGTTAAAATACACAGGCTTCTATATCCCGTCTTCGTCTCTCACAATGGTTGCACTGATGGCCGACTCTGAGACGACGAGGTACACATAAAGTCGTTCACCCTGCACGGGTCGTGATAGCAGCAAGGGAGACCCTAAGTACGACTTTAGGTCCCTGAAAGCCTCATCACACTCTTCACTCCATTCGAAGGCCTTCCTAAGGGTCTTGAAGAATGGAAAGCACTTGTCTGTGGCCCTAGACACGAACCTGTTCAAGGCAGCAACTCTCCCTGTGAGCCTCTGAACGTCTTTAATGGACTTGGGGGTCTTCATTTAAACAAGGGCCTTTATCTTTTCAGGATTGGCCTCGATGCCTCTTTGATTGACAATGAACCCCAAGAACTTCCCTGCTCCGACCCCGAAGACACACTTGGCCGGATTAAGCTTCATCTTGTATTTGTCCATCGTATTAAAGGTCCTCTCCAGGTCTTCCACATGATCCTCTGCCTTCAGACTCTTAGTCAGCATGTCGTCCACGTAGACCTCTATAAACTTCCCAATTTGGTCTTCAAACATTTTGTTTACGAGGCGCTGGTACGTTGCCCCCGCATTTTTTAAGCCAAAGGGCATGACCCTGTAACAGTATGTCCCCTTATCAGTGATGAAGGCGGTCCTCTCCGAGTCTTCAGGGTTCATGAAGATCTGGTTGTACCCTGAATAGGCATCCATAAAACTCATGAGCTCATGGCCTACGGTAGCGTCTACCATCTGGTCAATGCGGGGGAGAGGGAAGCTGTCTTTGGGACAGTGCTTGTTGAGGTCTGTGAAGTCCACGCACATTCTCCACTTGCCGTTGGCTTTTGGGACAATGACTGCATTGGACAGCCATTCAGGGTAGATGACCTCTCTGATAAATTCAGCGTCTTCTAATTTTTTGACCTCGTCCCTGATGACCTCATATTTTTCCCTGGAGTAAATTCTCCTCTTCTTCTTCACCGGCTTCACTCCCTCTACCACATTGAGCTTGTGGCACATGATTTCAGGGTCAATCCCTGGCATATCTATATGACTCCAGGCGAAGACGCTTCGCCTTCTCCTCAACAGTTTAATGAGGTCTTCCTTGATGTTGGGCTTCAGAGACTTGCCAATTTGGACGGTTTTTTCCGTGTCATCCTCATCGAGGATGATGGATTATACCTCTTCCGCAACCTCTCCTTTCTTCAGCTTCGTTACATCTCTGGGGTCTAGGGTATCAATATTATAAGTGGTTGTAACCCTCTTGTGTGCCTCCCTTTCTTCAGCGGAGTTGTAGTAACATTCTCTCGCTGTCGTCTGGTCTCCCTGAACTTCCCCCACCCCATAAGGGGTTGGAAATTTGATCATCTGATGGACCGTAGACGGCACGACTTCAAACCCCTTGAGGGCCACAAGCCCCAGTATGATGTTGTAGGCCGAAAACACCTGCTCATCCATCACAAAGAAACTGACCTTCTTGGTGAGCCATCTCGGCCACTCGTCCCCCATCCTCACATCGGCCTCATATACCCCAAGGGGGTGAACCTTTTCCCCACTGAACCCAATCAATGGATGATGGTAGGGGACGAGTCTAGCACGGCTGAGACCCAAGGCTTTAAAGCATGGCCAAAACATCACATCTTCAGAACTACCCCCGTCTACCAAGATCCTCGGCACCTCGCATCCGTGCACCCTGGTAGTGATGACGAGAGGGTCATCATGTGGGGCTAAGAGGCCTTTAAAGTCCATTCTTGAAAACCCCACTATCAGTGTGTCCATATCAACCTTCTTCCTCTTTTCGGACTTGACCTCCAGGGAGGTTGCGTGTACCGTCTTCGCCACTGCCTTGGCCTCAGCCACATGGGCCTTCCTGTCAGTGACCTCAGACCCTCCTCCTGCGAGACCCCCGGAGATCATTCCCACTCCGAGCGAGATCATATTAAGCCTCTTGACAGGGCCATGGTCATCTCTCGGCGGGAGGTCAGGGTCGTCCTCATCATCAGAAGGGTCGTCCCCTCTTTTTTGAGGACCTTCTCTGCATGCATCGCCTCGCTTCTTTCTGGGGTCGTCCCCTCAGCCCCTCTTGAAGGCACCTTTGTCGACGTACTTTCTGAGCTTCCCTTCCTTCAGCATCTTCTCAATCTCGTCTTTCAGAGCAAAGCATTTGTTCGTTACGTGGCCGTGGTCTTGGTGAAATTCACACCACAGGTTCTTATTCCTCTTGTCGGGGGCTGCCCTCAGCTTCTCAGGCCACTTCAGGGACCGATCACTCTTAATCTCATTGAGAATCTGTTCACAGCTGACCATCAGAGGGGTGTACCCAGCGAACTTGTCATCCGTGGACCTCTTCTTCCCCTCTTTGTTCTTCTTAGGGTATTTACTCCCACTAGCACCTCCTCTTTCTTCTTCATATTTTGCAGCCATCGCCTCTTCGGCGTTCATCACCTTTCCTGCTGTTGACAAAAGTTCAGCCATCGTCCTCGGAGGGTCTTCAACAAGCTTCCATAACAGCTTCCCCTTTTGGAGTCCTCCAATCAGGGCTGTCATAGCTATGCTCTCCTCATAGTCTTCCACCTCCAGCTTCTCCTTATTGAATCTGGCTATATAGTCCCTCAGACTCTCACTCTTCCCCTGCTTAACATAGAGCAGGTGGGTGGTCTTCTTCTGTGGCCTCACCCCAAAGCAGAAGTTATGGATGAACAGGTCTGCCAACTGCTTGAAGTTTTCAATGGAATTTTTTGGAAGAGACGTGTACCAGACATGCGCAGCCCCTGTCAAGGTACCAGAGATGGCACGATACCTCATCTCATCTGAGATAGAGTATATGTCTGCTGCTGACTGATACATCTCCACATGGTGGACGGGGTTGGTTCTCCCGTCATACCTTGGGGTGACCACAGGTGGCTTGAATTTTGACGGCGTGGGGAAGTTGACTATCTTTGCCACAAAGGGTGAGCCTATGGTGTACCCCCTCTGAAGAGGGTTTCGGCTCTTCAATATATCACCGATCTTATCCTCTAACCGCTGGATTGAGTCATTCCAGGGCCTCACAGGGTCGGCCTGGCCGATGTTATCTCCTGCTGCCTCTCCGAGGAGGACGGAGGGTTCTACTGTAGCAGGTCTGTGTCGGCTGTTCACTTCCCTTTGGTCGTCATCTCGTCCTCGGGGTCGGCCATCTGCTGCCTCCCTCCTGGATCTCGCGGCGCTTCTTGGCCTGGACAACTGTTCCCGCATGTCATTTACTGGGCCTAGCCTCTCAAAGGCCGACCCCCTGCTCAAGCGATCAAAAGCAGAGCCTCTTGGGCGATCATCAGGGTTTGGTCTCCCGCACTTTCCCCTACTGTCCTGGAGGGGTCGCACAGTATTGTTGGAGACCTCGTAAGGTTCCCAGCACTCTATAGGAGCCTCCTATCCGTCCAGATCTCCATACCTATCCTTAGGGCAAGGGTTTTCTTGCCTCCCCAGGCGTAGACGCCGGGGGTCAGCAACATCCCTACGTCGCTGGGGGGTGGCAGGTCTTTGCGTGGTGCCTAGGGTGGTCCCCTGGCCTCATGCTGCACTGGAGCTGCTGCCGGAGTAATCATCTCAGGTGAAACCCCTGGTGCTCTTAGTATGTTCTGGCTTAGAGCTGTGAACTGCTCTTGCATCATCCGCTGGCTTGCTGCCAGAGACTTTAGGGCTGCCTCCACATCAGCCATCTCAGACTGAGGTGGCGGCTGACTGGAACTGGGTCTTCCCCCCTCATCCGGCGGGGGAAGTGGTGGTGGTGGCATCTCAGGTGCCATGTGCTTGAGCTATGAAAAGTTGAAATGAAGAAAATACTAGTGAGCTTTGGAACCTTAGTGGGTCTCTTTCAATGGTGAAACACCTCCTCTCAGGGGGAGTGTTGGTTCACCACCAGAGTGCCCAGTGAGGTCAAGCTGTACAAAGGAAGAGATGTCTTCTCGTTCCCACAGACGACGCCAAACTGATGATGCTAAGATTTAGCACCACCGAATAAGTGATAGTAAGTTCAAACAGTAGCAGCCATGGCAGCCATAGAGATGTATAAGTGTATAAGTATGTAGAAGGGGATGAGTATAAGAGGTGATAAGACAATGATGTATAGTGGTTCAGCCAATTTGGCCTACATCCACTGTGAGTGTGTGATCCACTAAGTATGGGCACTAATGGCCTTGGATACAATGCACATAACCCTCTCTCTCTCTACTGTGTGTACAAGCAGAGTTTTAGCTAGGGCTACAGTTAATTGATCGATCCCCTATAGGGTTGTAGGTGACAAGTATATATAGGTCTTGGGGGGTGTAGTGTACCCCCCAAGTATGCATGGTGCATGTGAATGATGATCTAGCCAATCCCCTGTTGACACTTGTAGTTGCCAAATGATAACATAATATTCCCTCACGTGAGAGTGTGATTTTGTTATAACGGTCTTCCACGTGCCATGTGAGCCTCGCGTGCACTGTTCCACGCGTCTCCCAAACCACGAACTGTCATGATGTCACCCTCGGCCTATGAGCCGAGGCCGAGGGCAAAGTTTCTTCCAGTAGTGAGCCTGGCCCAATTCTGGCCTCGTACTGTCGTACCCTCGTAGGGTCGTCTGGAGCCTGGTGAAGGGTCAGCCCCTCGTAGGGTTGTCTGGAACCTGGTGAAGGGCCGTCCCCTCGTAGGGTCGTCTGGAGCCTGGTGAAGGGTCGGCCCCTCGTAGGGTCGTCCGTTTGGAGGTTATCATCAGCCAGGCCGAGGATATAAACGGGTATATCAATCAATGTCAGTCTTTTTCTCATTGACTAGGGCCTTGAGGGCATTCTAATGATCAGTCTTGAGCTTGGACAAAGCATTAGAGTTCTTCTACTAGATTGTGGCCATGGACTTTTGGTGATCCACGTCCTTGGAGGCTAACTCTCCTCTCAGAGATTTCTCAGTCTTTACGGCATCCTTTACCTTTTGGATCAAGGGAAGCTTCTTCTTAACCCACTTACCAAGGCTTGTAAAGGTAAGTGAAGACTACAAAAATGACAAAGGAAATAGGTTAGTACAACACAACACTTGCAATAAAAAAATAGCAAAAATATCAAAATAATTACCTCAGTGGCATTGTGGAGGACAAACTAGATGAGACGAGAGGCATCCATTACATTAAGAAAGCTTCTGTCAACCTCAGGCATCATTGAGGTAGCAACGGACTTGGACCGCTTTGCATTATCAAACAGAGTCTCATCGCTAAGGTTCAACTGTTCGAGAAGAGCTTCTATAGTAGCATCAGGGATCGCCTTGTCTGATCCCCCCTTGCCCGGGGCATCCTTCTTATTATTCTTTTATGGGTGATGGACAGTGGTATTGTTCACCACCTATTTCCTCTTCTTTGACATCTCGACATTATCGGGGCCATTAACGATCGTTTTCTTTATTTGGGCCGAGGTTATGACTTTCTCCCGAGCTTATTGAGTATGGCAAAAATATTGGGAGAGATTATCTTCCAGATAGCTTCTGGAGTGTCAATCGGACGAACTGTAAAAATTTATAAGAGGTTAATATCATAAATGATATAATTAAAGACGACACCACAATTCAGAAGAAAAATTTACAAGTTCAATAGAAAAGATCAACTAAAGATGACACTATAGTTCATAGGGAAAACTTACGCATTTTAATGAGGGGGTAAACCCCCAGTCCTGTCTTGTCCAGTATTTCAAGGGTCATGAGTTGCTCCTATCGTACAAGTCCATCATTATCCCCATGTTCTCAAATTTGGTCCATCTTATCCCGGTCGTCAATGCTCAAGTCGGGGTCAATCTTAGCAAACATTGAAGATTTTGCACATTTATATGGGACCCTCGGCTCTGAGGTAGAGTAGGAGATATTAGAAGGAAACTCCCATCATCAGAGATAAAAAACATTATGGCTCCGAGTAATGGTTGAATGTTTGGTTAACTTAAATAACTTTCTTTGCGGACTTCCTATCTATGAGGTGGTAGTAGTCAGGTTGGGCCTTGGTGCAAGAGATAGTGTAGCACACTTTGAATACACTAACCGAAAGGTCATAGCTGAAGTAGAACTTCTAGAGAGATATGAAGCCGAGAAAAATCCTCTATGCTTTAGGAGAAAGTTCAGTTGGGATCAGGGCTATACCGACGAGTATTGTTCGCACAATATGGTGGATAAGAGGGCGAAAGCTGACTTTGAACATTTGTTCACTGACAACCATCTCTCACTCACAACCATTAAATGCCTTATCGACCTAGTTAAGAAACCTTATATGGATATCGAGACCAATCCTGTACAAGTGGCCCCATTATAGAAGGTTGATGTCTCTCACAATGCTTTTGAAGGTCTGAGCATAAGATGTGTCTAGTGTTTCCTCAGTCTCAGATTCAAAATCGATGATTTCTATGACCGGTACTCCACTAGGAAACCTATTTTAGAATTCTCCCTCTATCATGGAATATAGAGGAACACTCGTTTAGAGTGGAGGTTGGTCAACAATTACTCTCGAAAACTCAAGGACCAAAGCTTTAGTAGCCTGGCCATGATCACTAGACCCCACAGCCCCCGAGTCCACCATACTAGAAGGAAGGACTCTCATAGCCTCCTTATAGGAGTTAGCCTCCCCAGATACTATGGAGGCAGAGGGGCTACAGTGTTCTGAGGATGAAGAATAGTGGGAACTCTAAGATGAGCTTCCACTCATGGGATCCTCACTTCTCTCAACTATCACAGGATGTATGATAGCTAAGGGGACACGAAATATAGGGCGTGTGAGGTCGGTCCCGGTTCTTCTCTTAGCCTCCGCCTCTAACTCGCCCTTTCCTGTCTCCTTAAAAATACGACCTTGCAGATGAGTAAATTGATCAAGGAGTTCGTATAAGGTTTTAAACAATCAAAAGTTTTGACTTAGTTTACCAAAAGATCAAAGGGAGGAATGTGAATCATTTTTAACTATGAACACTAAGAACTTTAGATTGATGCTTATCTAAGAAGACGATCGGTGTAAGTCTGGTGACTGTCACATTAGATAAGGAAGGCAGAGGGTAGCCCAGAAAAGCCTAAGTGCTCACCTAACCTCTAAACCGCCACTAACACTCCTAAAATGATCCTAAAACTAGCAAGCAAACTCGTCGAAAAAAATGGAAAATCGCCAAAAAAATAAACAGCGGGCAAAAAACCACCAAAAACCTTGAAATGAAAAGGAAAAAGGAGGAGGATGGTTACCTGGCTCGAAGAGGACGCTAGAGGAACAAGAAAAAGCCCAAAAAATAGGTCGAAAAAGCTTGAACAGGGGAGAGAGAAAGGGAGGTGGCTGGGTTTCTAGAGAGAGGGAGAGAGTTTGAGCGCGAATGAATGTGAAGAAGAAAGAGAAAATATTTTAAACCATTTAAATAGGTTTATTGATTGCACACATTTTCCCATGAAGTCATCATTAGGGCGTAACTTCCCATAACAGGACTGCAATCGTCACTCTTGGACAATATGCCAACTCATAGGATGACTACCAAATGTCCACTCAAGAGCTATTATCTAACATTTCAGACCTGACAGTAAAGGGGCATCTCAACCCTTAATTAAGAAGCCTCATCAATATCTTCTCTTAGACATTTTTACCCCTCAGCCTTCTACTCACATTGAAGACCATGGGATAGGGGATGATTGATATACCCAAGTTTAGCCTCATCCTTAGTAATCCTCAGCTCAATCGAATCGACATTACTCACCTAACAAGTCAAATTATCGTGGGCCCCTCTTGAGTGGCCCTTCACCGGTAGTCTTGGCCTCGTAATAATATCTTGAGCCAAGACCTATCAGCTAGCCCATCAGTGTCTCACCAATCTCGTCCAGGTTTGGCACCACCTAGACAACCGAGACCACACTTCATCCTAGCTCCTCAGTTGCTTCAACAGGACATCAGACGTATCAGCCTCAGCCAGGCCGAGACCTATTAGGATGACATATATCTCACGTGTGACACAAGTTTCCATCATGGCTAATCCACGTGGGCGGGAAGTTATAACAAGATCTCCACGAGAACGTGAGGAAATATTGCATCATCATGACACGTTTGTGCTTGGGATATGTGTCTAGACCTATTGTGAGCTTCACCCTAAGCATACTTCTTACATGCTTATGGGTACAATGTGCACCCCAAGTACTATGTATACTTCTTATCTCCTTCCTTGGAAAGGATCCAAAATTACAAACCCTAACCACTTTTTTTAAACCTTCTGTAAAGAGACAAAGTGCTGGAACTTGTAACCAGAGCCATTAGAGCTCAGTTGTTATAGTTGAAAACACTCATCACCAGCATAACGGAGTACGCCAATGGATGAACCACTTACATACTAGTGTTTATCCTCTTCTCCCACCTTCTTCTATATTATTCTTATTGTTTATCATCTCCATTTATGCAGATATACTAGATTGAGCTTATTACAAATTTAAGTGTTGGTATCTTTTGGGTATCATCAAGGAGCCCACCTTTGTTGACCATAACTAAAGATCTTGGTAAAATTTCAAAGAATCCGGATGGAATTAGTTATACATAAAATAATGAGATATCTCAAGCTTTTCCTGATGGTGCCGCAAATTTTGAATTTATTGAGTCCTTGAATCCATCATTTTCGGAAGTAGCAGTTTTTGATAAGGGTGAGTAGCAACCGTTGTTAGAATCAAAAGGATCAAGTTGGTGTACATGTGGATTATTCAAATGGAGAAAAAAATTCATCTAATTAATCAAAATAATGTGGAAAAAATAAATTCCCCTTTTTTGGACC